>CAJQZJ010032066.1:6334556-6375610 GCA_907164525.1 Lophiomys imhausi | reverse complement strand
AGTGCTGTGCGTGTGAGAATGCTTGTGGACTAGTGCTGTGCGTGTGACAACTTTTGATGTTAAGACTGCTGTGGGTAAGCAGCAATAAGAGCACACAGGTGACTTAATTCTGCTCTGAAATTCTGTTTGGAGAACCAGAAAGTTTTCACTGTGTTATATAAAAGATAAGGCCAGTATATTGAAATATTCTTCAGTGTGGCATTGTTATTATTAAACTGATCATTTTTACTGGAATTTATTAATTGCATGAGGTAATGACTTTCATCATGACATTTCATCCACCTATATAATACTCTTTGATCATCTTCAGTCCCCTGTACCGTATTCCGCTCCTCCTCCCACTGTTCTGTTTCCCCACATCCAAGCTCTCCTTGTACTTTCTTAGGACCACGTGCTCGTTTTTATCAACGTACATCCACTGCTTGTGCTCCTGGATTCGTAGTCACATTTTCACCCAGGCATACACTGCGCTTTGCACACATTCCTGCCTGTCCACCATTTTCCCTCTCTCTGTCTCTTACATCCCTCATATACATCCTTCTATGTCTTCTATGTCACCATGATTTTATGTTTGTATATAAAATTTAAGCCCATATGAGAGAAAGTGTGTGTTTGTGTTTCTGAGACTGGAATAATGTCTGTAATATGACTACTTCCAATTGAATTCTTTTTCGGGGGGGAGGAGCTGAAAAAATTTTCATCGTGTTGACAGATACCTAAGTTGACTCCAGCTTAATTCTTGAAAGAATAGTTCTCTCTCTCTCTCTCTCTCTCTCTCTCTCTCTCTCTCTCTCTCTGTCTGTCTGTCTCTCTCTCTCCCTCTGTGTTTCTTCTTCAAAAGAATATTTTGGAAAAGAAACACATGAAGGCTATATTAAATGGATTTTGTTCTGAGAAAGTGAATGTGGTGCAGGGTTTTCTCAGGTCAGTTCCTTGCCTCCTTTGAAGCTGTAACTGGTCCTCAAGCATAGGAAAAGCAATAGTGTTCAGATAGTTTGTCGTAAGGGAGACAGGGTGGAGGGTCTGTTAGGAAACGGCATGTTCCAAACACAGCTGTCAAAGGGAAGTGTGATTGGTGCTGGAAACAGCAAATGCGATGGATTGTTTTCACAGCCACCGCTGAAAATCTTACATGAACCCAAACTCACACATTGTTCTTTGGGTTTGTTACATCTATGAGATTTTTGAGCCTTTTGCGTTTTTCACAGTGGACCTTTCTGTTTGTTTTTGCTATGTGTGTGGCTCAGCCACTCCTTAGAGTGTTCAGCCAACTTCCTGATCGTTTTTTTAAACATCAGAGAGAACATTCCCTGCCAACATTATCTTCTCCACATGGAGAGGCCCCTTAGCTCTTTAGTTGCCCAATGTTCATTTGGGGATTCGAAGGTAATTCCCATTTGATCCAATTACTCTCCTTGATTGTCTTGCTCATACTATCCCCATGGTTGATAGGTTACTGACTACATGTAATGTATGTTTGCTATGGAACAGATTTTAACTGTTGGTTGACACTACCCTTTAGCATTAGTAAGAATTTCTAAATGGATGGAGTATTGTAATTAGTTAGGAACACAGACTCTGGGTTTTGTCTGGGTTGGCCTTGTCCTCTGTAAGCCTCCATTTCTTTTCCTGTTAAGTAGTTCTAACAACCGCTCCCACCAGTTTACATGAGTAACTAAGAGGGCATGTGTAAAGTGCCCAGGATGGGGCTGTTTATCTAACGGTAGCTACTGCTGTTCCAGTTGTCGATACTGTCTGTCATTAATCACTTAAAATTCTGTGGCTCCTTGTTTCATTTTCTCTCCCATTATTTTACATTAAAAAGTTGTCCCACCAAGTCCATTTGTTAATACCCTCTCCACTTTCTCACATTTAGTAGGCCTCCTAGCCCCAGAAATCTGTTCCTTATTTTCTACACTGTAGAACTTCTGCTGCAGGCCTGAGGCTCACCCACTTGAACAGCAGCGGCATAGATTGGGTTCCTCCTTATCTTAGTGACCACCGTTGGGCTTGTTATGGGCTGGCTTATCTGATGGATGGAGAAATTGGCTCTGTTGATGATGAAATTACAAAGCACATTGTCTCTCTTCTTTCTGAAGGAAAGTGTCCAAATTGGATAAACTTCCAGTTCACGTCTATGAAGTTGATGAGGAGGCTGACAAAGATGAGGTGGGATTCTTGTCTGCTGTCTTTCTTCTCACTTGAGACTCTGATTGCTCAGCTTTGAGGGACGAGCCGGCCTTTAGTCTCAAACAGGAAGTGGGATGTTTGGTGAAGCAGAGGAAGAATTTTTTTAAATACATTTTCAGATTGATTCACTTAAGGTCCCTGTTTTATCTTGACTGCTTAGCATCTCATGTTCTCTGAGTTGTGTTTTTGCTCCGAGATCACTTGCAAAGACTTGGATCAGACCACACTGTTGAAAGACATCAAGACAAATTTGGATTGTTTTTTGACAGGATATCTTCCACTGGCAGCTAGTGGGAATAAAATGGCTATTTTATGGTTATGTTGGTGCTGTCTAACTTTAACAAGCCCCCTAGTTCTTGGAGAAAAGAGGGAACTTCGAGACCTGTATAAAGAGGGTGGGGCCTTACATTTCTCTCATTTCTCATCCTCCCATTGCGAGTTTAGACTCTTCCTTTTTACTTAGTTGTCTACCAAGTATAGTATTAACCACTTGTGGATGGTAATAGTATTCATGTAGCAACTTCTTTTAGAAATAATTCTCAGAAAAGTTAATGTGCTGCTGGGTGTGGGGGCTCACAGTGTACATACACCTTTAATCCCAGCATGCATTTGTCAGGGGCAAGTGGATCCCCGTGACTGTATGACCAGCCTGGTCTACATAAGGAATTCTGGGCCAGCCAGGGCTGCATAGTCTTTTTTTTTTTTTAAGGTGCTGGTTATACGGGCAGGAAGTCCAAGTGAAAGTGTACATATAGAGTGCCTAGTAGCTAGGAAACCCTTGATCAGTAAATGATTTCCCAGTTCCAGAAATAACAATGCTAAAACTACAAATACTGATATTGAGATATTTTGAAACAAATCCAGAGCCGGGCCTTTGTGCAGATGTCAATATTGTAACAAAAGACTTGGCCATTTGTAGGTGGCGTTGCCTTTGTCTATTGATGGTCTCTCAGACGCGTCCAGCCTTTGTCACTGTGACCCAGTGGTGCCATCTATATAATCCACGCCTGAGAGCTATGCAGTTGAGTTACAGAGGAAAAAGAACAAAAACCAAAAACTCAAAAAGTACTAAATAACTTAACAGCTTTGTGTTGGGCCACATTTATAGCTATCCGTAGCTGTATGTGCAGGTTGCAGCTGGGACACATGTACAAAATATTTAGTGGCCACCGGCTCAGCGCCCACCACCACATACTCAGCTCTCACTGGGTAGATTGTAGTTTAAAGGCACACTTTTATTTATTGATAGTTCTTGTCTCTCTTTCCCACACCCCATCATTTTATCTCTCCCCTCTGCATTCCCTTGTATTTCCTTTTCTTTATTCACCTTCCCCTGAACCAAGCCTCTGGGAAGTTTTTCAAGAATTTGCTTTGTCCTCTAACCATGGAGGAGTGTAGTCTGAAACATTTTTCATGACACTGGGCAAGGCAGCTCAACTGTTAAGTGTGGCATATGGTTTCTGCAGCTCATTAAACTCTCGAAAGTAAGAACTTAGCCCAGCACTGCCCTGACCCTTAAGGGAACAGGAGTTCTAGAAATATAGACTCATTTCTCTTCCACTGATAAGTGGACTTCAGTGTGACTTAGACACATTACTGTTCTAAGTAAAGTGGTAATTGCCAGTGTGGCACAGATGGAATGATTCTCCCATTGGTGAGACACTCACAGAAAATAATCACAGAAGACTGATGTTGTGGCTTTCCCTTCTCCCAGGATGCTGCTTCCCTTGGCTCTCAGAAGGGTGGGATCACTAAGCATGGCTGGCTGTACAAAGGCAACATGACCAGCGCGATCAGTGTGACCATGAGGGTGAGAGGCTCTTCGTCCTGCTTTCCCTCGTGCGCAACCCTTTCTTTCTGGGTCTTGAGAATACTGCACAAGATGGACAGGCTGCTATTTCTCCCACAAAAGGGAGGCTCCTAACATGCTTCTCTGGTGACAGTCCCACCATTGCTGCAGCCCTGTCCACCCACTGGCCCTTACACCTCCCCCCCACCTTAAGAGCTCATCACAGGAGTGAGGTGATGGGTAGCCATTGGTTGGGCTTTCTTCCCTGTCTTGATGCATAGTGTGTCTACATACCTCATAAGGTAAGACTAAGCACTCTTGTGGGGAGTATCCTGTGACAAACTCCAGTAAAGCCAAAATGTGGCTCTGAAAGGAAGATGGTGAAATCTGAAGAGGGTTACAAAGAGAAAAGTAAAAGTAGGGCGCGGGAGTTAAGCGCATTTACCTCTCTTCTGGAGGACCTGTGTTCAAGTCCCAGCACCCCATCAGGCCTCTCACAACTGCTTGTGACTCCAGCTGCAGGGGCAACCCCCACTTCTGGCTTCCACAGGCACGAGCGCTCACATGTGTGTATGCCCCTGCAGGCATTTACACATAGTTAAAAAATTAAAATAAAAAAATAAAGTAGTTTAGGAAGTTATGCAGAAGAGAGCAGGATGAATCATAAAGAGGAAAGACACATGGGGGGGGGGGGCAGGTGAACACAGAGATGAAAGCTAAGCCAGGGAAGTGCTGACTGCCAAAATCTGGATGCTTAGAAGTCCTTCTGGGTCGTGGGTGGAAGACAGCCCTGTTGTGTGAATGAGGCTCTGTGGGGATTGGAGTAAGGTATCTGTCTTTTTGGGGCTTCATCCAAAGTTGGAATGCCCCTCCCTACTTTTGGGTGGTTATGTAAAATCTCAGGCTCTCTGGGTGAGAACAATGTCCCATGGATGATGCTGAAGCCATAAGACAGAGAGGGAGGAAGACCGTTGTGGGAGAATCTTCCTCCAGCCGATCTAGTTCTCAGTAGCAATGGCTGGAATCCCACTGGGTTAAGAGAATGCTGGCTTGGGTTTTCAAGGGTACTGGGGGCTCATCAGTTCCCACTGTCCATTTTGAAAGAAGAGATGTCTGTGTTTTTTCTTTCCTAGTCATTTAAGAGGCGGTTTTTTCACCTGATTCAACTTGGTGATGGATCCTACAATCTAAACTTCTATAAAGACGAAAAGATCTCCAAGGAACCCAAAGGATCCATATTTCTAGATTCCTGCATGGGTGTGATCCAGGTAAGTGGGAAAAGGGTTCTATCAAGCTTTCTGGTCTGCAGCAGCACTATGTGTGAATGAGCAGATTTGGGGAAGTGCTCCCAAACACAGCTGTAATTACAGCAGAAACATAACACATAACCTGAAAACAAAGCTTATTTTCATCATTTTGAGCATGGCAGGATGTTGTGGCAGGCAGGAATCCTCTAGTGCACAAGGTTTTGTGTTTAAAACCTGGGTTTGATGACATGTACCTGTGATTCCAGTCCTCAGGAGAATCAGGCAGAAGGGAATCTTGGGTTCAAGGCCAGCCTGGGGCCCGCATAGTAAAACCCACCAAACTGAGATGCACACATCCTGACATGGGGCTTGTTCCGTTTCACAATTCACAGTGTGTGTTAAACACTAACGGCCTGGCTTGTCTGAATCTGCCCAAGTAATTCCAGAATGAAGAGCATGAATGTATTCTTTCTTGGGACCCTCAGACAGAGAGGTTCTGTGGCCAGGGAACAGTCTCTCTGTCAGCCAGACAGTAGATGGATCCAGCATCACCAGGGAAGCCTCCCTCAAAGTGACATTATCCTGGAGCCTGATTCTGTGAGGAGATTGTGTAGTGGGCCAGCACAAAGGAGCCAGGGACATAGCTCTCTGGTTTGACTGTCTTATTGTTTGGGTATTTACATCTTACCTGAAGGTCCAGTTACATCTTCATCCTCTAGTGAATATACTCATCTCACTGCAACAGAGAAGGGCTGAAGTGCCTCACTCACCCCTGCACCTCCATCCTGGCTCCCCCAAGCAGTCACTTTCAGCTTCTTTGGTGGCACACTCTTTGCTCACAGCTCCTGTGCTGGAAGGCAGGATCACCATTCTGCATTCTAGACTGATGACTTCCTTCACCCTGCAGAGCTGCTCCTGGAGACTCTTTCTCTTCACCTTCCTCCTGCTTGCACCTTCCAGATGCTGCTGGGGGTTGAGCCCTGGGTCTCAGGCATGCTGGGTGAGCACTGAGCCAAGACATCTTCGGCCCCTGTTTTCCTCTTCTTTTTGATGTTATTGTTTTGATTCTTTAAATTTTAATTTTGGAGGAGATGCCCTCTCCTAGCTGCCTAAGAAACTTTATATAAAATGGTAACTTTGAGTTACTCTATGCAAATACTTTTTATTCTAGTTGTAGTTAGCTTTTTTTTTTTTTTCTTAAGAAATCCTAAGAAGTTCTTTGACTTCAGAAACATCAAAAGCATTGCAGTGTCTTCTCAACACCATTGGGTTATGGGCATCTGATACAGTGCTTCCTCTCTGATTTTTGTGATCACCTCTTTATAATTTAAAAAACAGAATTATTGATTGTTGCAGGAGGGGGTCAGGGTGGTGATGAATTCTTTACCAACCACGTGGATGTCAGAGAACAACTTGGTGGAATCTCTTCTCTCCTTTCACTACTATGTGGGCTCTGGGAACAAGTTGAGTTTGCCAGACTTGTGAGGCAAATGCCTTACCCACTGAGCCACCTCACCGTCCCTAATCTTGTCTTTCATTTTCTGAAATTTAGGAAGACGTGTAATTGGAAACTAGACATAACAGATGTGGGATCTGGGGAATCCCGCAGTGTCTGTCTGCCTGTTGCTTTGACCTGTATCCCTTCCTGGAGACTTTCCTAGATGCCCTGTCTTCTGAGCTTCCTGAGCTTTGGCAAGATGGCAGAGACCATGTCTGAGTCTCTGTCCTGGGCCCCATACTGATGCTGCTCTTAGACAGATACTGAAGTCAGCGGTTCTTCATTGATTTTTCTTCTGTTGGAACTCAAAGCCACACTGACTTGACTCTTATGTGAGAGCAGTATTTTCATGTTTTGTCCAGTGCACCAATACTTAGGCTTCATCCAGGTAAGGAGCAAAAATTAGCATCCAAGTTACAAGTGTGCAGAGGCCCAGGATGAAAGTGAGTGGCCGGAGAGACTGGAGTGCAGCAGGAGGGAGTGCTGGGGACTGGGAAGAGCTGCCTGCCAGGCACCTAAAATGGAGGAATCACGCAGGCAGAGGAAACGGATGAGCATTGCTGGCTCTTCCAAGCAGTCAGAACATAGCATTTTAGTTAGATCTTAGCATCTTTAACTATTGGAAACCCATGAGCCCCAGGACAGGACCCAAACCACAAATGGTGGACATGTATCTGAACCCTAGATCAAGACGAAGCATGGCTTCACATTCCTTGGAAAAGTATCTTCAGCCGACAGCCAGTCAGCGGTGGGTTCCTCCTCCTGAAGCTGCCAGTGTGAATAACAAAGTAAATCAAAGCTGAATTAACAGTGTGAATAGGAAATATCAGAGTGATTCACTAATGACAGTGTATCAGTTTCCTGTGTCAGATTTCCAAGCTTCAGTTTCATTTGTGTGAAGATGAGAAACCTTGGAGTGACTTTTTTAGCTGAATTTTCTGGCATAGTTGGAAACAAAGCTATATGTATTTTTCCAACCTCATTTTGAAATAGGAAATGATTCTTTTTGTTTGACAAGAGTGTCTTGTTTCATGTCTGCGGCACAATGCACAGATGTTTGTAAGCTAGATAGCCCTCACCAAGCCTCTAGCCTCTTGGGTATATTTCAGACTCTGAGGTCCAACCTCAGTGCCTGTCTCTTCCTTCAGATTCTTTTTGCACGTGTAGCTCACAGCATTTCTCATTTGCTAAACTGTATATGTCTTCAAAAGAGTAAAGTAATTTTCTTTTTATCCTTACCTGTAACTAAAACCCATCCATCTGTGGTAGCATACACCTATAGTCTCCCACACCTGAAATCCTAGCACTTGGGAGGTAGAGGCAAGATGTCCCAGAGTTTGAAGTCTTTCTTGGCTACCTAAGGAGTTTGAGGACAGCCTTACTTAACATGAGTCGCTGTCTCCAACAAAAAAGAAACAAAAAGTTGTGATTTAAATGGTTGTGGAAAACAAAATACTTTGGGATTTTACTTTTTACCTTTTTTTTGTCATGTTTATTTATTATACATGATACTGTGTTCCATAAGGAGATCTTGCTATAAGTATATATTATATGTTAACACATTTCTCTATATTCTCACTCCCCTTCCATACCTCTCTGTTGGTGCCCATCCCTCTTTGTATGTATGTTAAAAACGACTGTGTGATTATAATAATAATAATAGTGGTAATAATAATAGAATAATAGTGTAATAGTAAAATAGTAGATTACTGTAAATTGCTATAAATTGAAAGAAATGCATAAGGGGAAAATTTAGAGGTAAACCTGAAAGATAGAATTTAGCGTCATAAACCCTAATAGTAACTTAAAACCACTGGAGTTGATTAGACATGTGTTACAGATGAAGAACATGGGTCTCAGAAAGGATAACTTAGAATCAAGGCCTTTTGTTTTTTCTTGACATTTAACTCTTAACCTTCTGTGTACTTGAGTTCGGTCCCAGCCTTTGACCCATTCTCTGATTCCTACCTTTGCATTTAAGTAAGACCCGAGGTTGTACTTACTGAGCCCAGGCCAGATGGTCTATGCACAGTAGTTTATATGGCCTTGCCCAGAGAAACACTTAGCTTCAGCTTCTAAAAACTGTGCTGCAGATATGACAGGCCTTTGGGAGGGAGGGTCATCTTGTGCCTGGGCACTATACCAAGAAGGATCCACAAACTGCAGATAGGTGGCTAAGATTTTAGTGGGTGTTGGGATGTTCTCCTGCAGCAGTCAGTGGGAGGTTTGACACCTCCCTCTAAAGCCTGTGTGGACTGTGTTCTTCAGGGATGAATCTGCCTCGTGGTGAGCCTTGGAGTGTTTGCCTCCAGCACGTATTTGTCAGTGTTTGGAGATGTTTGACTCATAACTGTTCCGTTGACGTGTGGAGGCCAGGATGCTGCCAAACATGTACAGTATGTAGAATAGCCCCTTGCAGAAAGAATGACAGAGCCATATGAACAGTACTGAGCTGGACTAACGTTGGTTTATCTTCCATCCCTAATGGACATACAAACTGGAGACAAATAGTCCACATACTTTTGGGATTAATAAATGATGAGAAGGTTCCAGATAAGTAAGCTGAGCAGATTGGTAGATGGTAGTTAGTTTTTAGAAAGGCAAGAGTAGAACACAACTTGATTTTTTTTTGAAAAAGGAGTTGAATATAACGTTTATATGTGAAACTTCATAGATGCAGCCATTTTTCAAATGTCTGCTCTGTGCCGGGCATTGCTTTAAAGATTATGGATGTAACAGGAAGCAGAGAGAGTGGGCAACCTCTGTCCTTGAGGGATCTCTGTCCATTGCAGGGGACAGGCAATGCATGAATTAAGTACATGACAAAGGTAATGAGGCCTGAAAGATGACCCAGTGGTTAAGAGCACAAGTTTGTTTCCCAGCAACCATGTCAGGTGGCTCGTAAGCATCTATCTGGAAGTCCAGCTCCAGAAGGCCTGATGCCTCTGGCATCCATGGGCACCTGCATTCACTCACGTGCGCGCTCACACACACGGAAATGTAATTGTTCTAAAAAGTAAAAAAAAAGAGGGAGCAGCAAAAGCTCCTAGTCACTGTGTCACCTCTCCAGCCGAAGCATGCACTGCTTCTGAGAGGACCCGCTTTGATTCCCAGAACATATATGGTGGCTCACAACCGTTACCTGTAGCTACAGTTCCAGAGGGTCTGCTGGTCTCTTCTGACCTCCTCTGAGACAAGCCACGTACATGGTGCTCATACATACGTGCAGGCAAAGCACTCATATACACAGACTAAAAATAAACCTTTTTAAAAGATAAGTAATTATCAGATGGGAAGGTTAAAAGTGGAGGAGTGTGATGAGGAGCGGCCTGTGATGAGGGTTCTTACGAGGGAATTTGTGGTTTAATGTAGCTTCAGAGAGCCAATAAGATGGGACCATTAACAAACAGGCTGCAGGTCATCTGGAGCTACTTCCCAATGTGTCTCTTTCCCATATTTCCACTGCAGAACAACAGAGTCAGGCGCTTTGCTTTTGAGCTCAAGATGCAGGACAAAAGCAGTTACCTTCTGGCTGCAGACAGCGAGGCGGAGATGGAGGAGTGGGTCACAGTTCTCAACAAGATCCTCCAGCTCAACTTTGAAGCTGCAATGCAAGAAAAGCGGAGTGGGGACTCTCATGAAGGTAGGTAGGTCCAGTTTTCCTCAGCATGCAGACTGGGTGGCCACTTCTGCTTTCTCCAAGAAAAACTGTAAAGGTCCATGAGAGTTGGGCAGATGTGTGAGCCTTCCTTTCACAGTCTGTCAGCAAAGATTTCTGTCACATTAGTCTTTATTGCCCTGAAGCCAGACAAGGGCATTGCCGGTAACCCCAGCACTTGGGTTTCAGATTCTTAGGTAGCCCAGTCAAGTGTCAAGGGAGTTTCAGGTCCACTGGAGTGACACAGTGAGCCCCTGTCTCAGCAAACCAAAACAAACAGAAAGAACTGGTCCCTTGATGCTGTTTGTGTGGGAAGTATGGAGCAGGAACTACCCAGGTCATGGCGGCGGGGAGCCGGGCCTGGTTGAGTCCCAAGAAAATCGCTGGTTAACCCGGTGACCTTGGACAAACTAGTTTATGTTTTCTGAGTCTAATGGAGGTAAGAGAGAGGGATGTGGCTCAGTTGGTAGAGCGCTTGCCTTTCATGCTTGAGGCCTTAGGTTCCCAGCACTGCGTAAACCCTGTGTGGGGGCACACACCTGTAACCCCAACATTTCAGAGGTGGAGGCAGGAGGATGAGAAGTTCAAGGTCATCCTTGACTACATAGTAAGTCCAAGACCAGCCAGAACTGCATAACAACCCATCTCTAAGTAGAAATAAAAGTTTTTAGGAAAAAATTTAAAACGTAGCTCCAGCTACTGCCAGGGAATCCGTCTTTAAAACAGAAAAGTTACTGTTGTTCCTGGTATCACCCTGTGGAAATTTCAAGACAAAGTGAAGATGGCAGGAGCTTTACTCTGAATTACAGGGGAATCAGCCCATGTTTTCCATATATGTTCATTTTGTCCTTCAAGCCCATAAGTGATTCCCAGCCCTGGCTGTCTCCAAATTACCTGAGGGCTTGATAAAAGCCAAAATACTGTTTCCTTGGTCCCACCAAAGCTTCTGACTGGATGCAGTTATGAACACTGTCCCTGCTGGCGTGGTCATCAGTGTCTTTCCAGAGCCCTGAGCTGTTACCAGTGTTCTTTCAGACGTGAGAACCACTGCGTTCAAGTTCCTTCACTTTTGTTAAATAAGAGAGTTTCAAACCACATATAACGCAGTTGATCTCTTTTCCCATTTAGATGATGAACAAGGCAAACTGGAAGGGTCCGGTTCCGGTTTGGATAGCTACCTGCCTGAGCTTGCCAAGGTGAGGTTATCTTCCTACTCCACCCTCCACTAAATTCAGAGTGCTCGTGGCTCTCCTGTGATAACGACCCTGGTGATTGTCCTTTCTGCTTCCTGGCGTGAGTGTGAGGGGTGGGAATTATCTTGCATGAGTGACCCTTCCAGAAAACACCTGCAAAGTCTGTTGCTGTTTTTTAAATGCTACCATTGTATTTAATATATCAGCGCAAATACTGAAGAAATAACTGAAATATATACTTATATATACTGAGTATTCTCCCTTATTCAGGCACTTGTTGCTTAAATTATGCTCATAGGTGTCTTGGTTAATGTTTCTGTCACCGTGAAAACCAGAATGACCAAAAGCAGCTTGGGGAGGCGAGGGTTTATTTCGGCTTACAGCTCTCAGGTCCCAGTCCCTCACTGAGGGAGGAAGTCGGGCTGGAACTGAAGCAGAGACCGTGGAGGAACCCTGCTTGCTGGTTTTTTCCTCCTTGGCTTGCTCAGTCTTCTTTCTTTTAGCATCCAGGACCACCAGGCCAGGATGTCTCTGTCCTTAGTGACCTGGTCCTCCCCCATCAATCATCAAGTAAGAAAATGAACCACAGGCTCATCCACAAGCCAAGCTGGTTAGGGGATTTTCTCCACTGAGGCTCCCTCTTCTCCTAGGAGTGGGCACACTATCTTACTAACCACAGTTGCCAAGAGGACGATTGTGGTAATCTTGTCACTTCAACTAAAGAAGGTCTGCTGAAGCTACAAAACATGTTCCCAGATCACCTGAAACAAACAAGATACAGGAAACAACAACAAAGTGAGGCTGTGCATTGATTCTGTGATTTTGAGAAACCCCAGAGTCCCTGAGAAGCACAAGGAAAAACAAAACAACCGTGTCGCCACCTCCCAGAGCCCTGCACCACTGCCATTACCTCATCAGCACGTGGAGTTTTAACAACTCAACCTCAGTGGCAGTGAAGGTCCTTCTGGGCGTGGCCTTTACTCCAGATCTCTTCTGGGCCCCAGCCCCATGTATAGTGCTTAACTTCCACTGTGCTGTGTTTTCACAAGTACATTGTATCCCCGTGAAGACACACAGGCGGTGATTGATTCTGTGTGTCTGAAAGCTGCTTTACTGGTCATTCTGCCCTGGTGTTCAGTGAGAGCACCTTTAGCCTTGTTTCAGGTACAGATCTGGTCGGTCATTTTTCTTGTGCTGCGTAAACATTTCAGCTCTTGGGCTATTTCCATTTTTCTTACTCTAAACAGTGCTACAGTGAATGTCCTTGCCCCATCTCCTGTGTGTGCATCTGTGCAAGAATCTTTTTATATGAGAGTGATGTCTTTGTCTTCACTGTTCCTTTGTTCCTCTGTTACAGCTTTTCTGTTTGCTTTTAATAAAGTAGAATGGTGACCGTACACACCCACACGTTAAACACTGTGGTAGAAACATGGTGTGTCTATAGAGGACTGCAGTTAGGTTAGCATTCAGCACTGACCTTTCTCAACTATAAACCTCCTTCATGACTGGAACCTTAGAGTGTTGGTTTTCTTCAGAACTTAGCTGTTTCCAGAGAATCTTTTTAGCACCTGCCTATTAAAGCTAACTTTAGAGCCCCACTGTAACCTGTGCCTAGCCTGGAGGATTTTTGACTTCCCTTCCCCCTCCCCCTCCCCTTCCCCCTCCACCTCCCTCCCCCCCCCTCCCCCTCCATGTGTGTTTGTCTCTGTGTCTGTGTGTGTCTGTGTCTGCGTGTCCATGCCTGTGTGTGTCTAAAATCCAGGGCCTTGCATATAGTAGACCAGTACTCTATCACTGAGCTGCACCCCTTGCCCTGTCTTGTTAGGAAGTCTGGGCATCATTTGGCACCCATACACCTGTGCTTCCTTGTGTCTGGATGCTCAGAGGTTCCCACAGCAGCCTGTTTGATCTGGTTTGATAGTGTATTGATGCAGTGCATTGATGCCATCTAGAAACCAGAAAGGAACTTTCTCAGTGTACACTCAGTGAACACAGTGGTTTCCTAAGATGAAGCTCAGGTTATTTGAGCCCTACCTTGGTTATTTAACATCTGTATTTTCAAGTCAGGCACAGTGGCACACATCACTGGGGAGGCTAAAGTAGAAAGAATGCAAGTTCAAGGTCAGCCTGGGTGGTAGCAAGAGCCTATCTTAAGCAAAGCAAAACAATAAGAAATCCAGTGTTTCCCTATAAAGATGTGTAAGAATTTTAGCTTTGTCTTCTGCTGCCCGGCCAGTGTCATTTTTCAAAGGAAAACAAACAAACAAAAAACCCCACATTGTCATTCTCCCAGGGTATTACCATGAGGATTATTGGAGGTGTGGGCCTGTCAGTCACATGAGCATTCTGGTGGCCTGCTCAGAGTGTGCAGTTGAGGGACTGGGCTCCGAGTGCAGACTGCATGCCTGGGCCTGGGCCCTGGGCTCAGCCTGCCTGTGTGTCACCTCCTGCTAGAGTATGCCTGGGCTTTGGCAGCTCATTGTACTCGCCGAGAGAACATGGGGACTAGCTAGCAAATGGACTTCCTGTTTTCAGGAGGAATGGGTTCCATGGTTACAGAGTCAGATGTGGTGTGTGTGGAACTGGGTGGGAGGGATACATGGAGGTGAGGGAGGCAGAGGGCACGGAAGGGTTTGGTGGGAGGCTCCGCCACAGTGAAGGCTGCAGAGGATGCCCGGACAATAGAGCAAGGCAGAAGGCAGTCGGAGGTGTGATGTGGTGGCAGAGCCCTCTCTGGACAGCTTGTCATCACCCCACTCGCTCATCCTGTTGCTCTAGCTTTTGTTTTCCATTGTGACCGAGGCTCAGCCAAACAGGATGTGTCTGACAGGAAGTTGTTTCAATCCAGAATGACTGATGTTTCATTCTGGAATATTATGGACTGGGCTCATGATGTGGGTGAAGCAGAATTGGATTTTCAGG
Organism: Lophiomys imhausi; assembly: GCA_907164525.1. NCBI lineage: Eukaryota > Metazoa > Chordata > Mammalia > Rodentia > Muridae > Lophiomys > Lophiomys imhausi. The sequence continues at coordinate 6,361,113 of CAJQZJ010032066.1, read as the reverse complement.
GTCGTTTGTATGTTCTTGGAGCTTTTGCTTGCACCTGGAGTACTGGGTATCTTTACTGTGTCTCATGTCAGGGGCATGCTGTATTTACCCTAAAACTTAATCTTTTCCTCCTGTCCTCTACCATGGAACCAAACTGTTTTATTGTAAATATAACAAGACACATAACATCAGTCTTACAAGTATTTATGTTTAAAAAGCCTATATGAACCAGCGAATTGGTTTCTTCTAGAACTCATGGAGCTCCTTTCTCTGATTGCTTTGATGTTAGATGACACTGGAGGGTGTGTATTGCCTTCTTGTAATTGTGTAAAGGTAATGTGAAGAAAACACTCTCCTAATGTATTTTCCTCTGTGTGGGGGATGGGAGGCAAACAATAGCTCTTGCGTTGTCACCTCTGTTCTGAAAGAGAGGCGGTTTGATGTGACTCCAAGTGCTTCCACGTGATTGCTTTCTCATTTTATTCTTAAGTCAAGGAACTTTTCTTTCCAGGTAAATCTTCCATGGTTGAACACAGGACAGAGTGTGGTATCTGCAACTTCATAGTCTCACTGAGGCTCAGTAAGGGTAGGACCATGCGCAACAGGACTTGTGGGAGCCCGTGTGGTTTCCTGGACACATTTCTATAAGAATATTGAAGCCAGGTTTGTAACAAACACTTCCTTCCCTAAGTCCCAAACCACAAAGCTATGCCATTATTACACAGAGGAATTGGCTGCTGCTTGGCAGTCGTTCCATTGCTAAACCTTTGAATTCTAGAACGTTCTAGCCTGGCTTGGATCTTGACAGGTGTTAGTCCTTTTGAGTTCAATGCCGTAGATAGTGAATGTGTGTTGCGGTAGGTAGCCTTTTACATTAAGTAAAGGACCTGGGGCTGGAGAGATGACTCAGTGGGTAAGGCCGCCCAGTGTTCTTCCAGAGCACCCGGGTCCAATTCCTAGCACCTACATGGTGGCTCACAGCCATCTCCCCTTCTAGGGGACCTGATGGCCTCACATGCACATGGTTCACAGACATACCTGCAAACAGGCAAATCAGCCATACACATAAACATTTTTTAAAAGAGTTATATGTTCTGGCTTAAGGGGATTTTGATAGCTCTGTTTCATCTCATTTTTGTCTAAATGGCTCAATCATTAACACAATATTTTTCGTATAACGCACTTTTGAAATTAAAAAAAAAAATGGCCATAGATTTTTCACTTCAGATTATTTCGTCAGCTCACAGACAAACTTGAGGTCCATCAAGGTCTTTTCTGAAAATTCTGGAGTGCTTGGTCCTTAACTACTTGCTGACGGTGAGGGAGAAATGGCGAAGGTGTCACTTGTGACTGAGTTCAGCGTTTACCAACGGGATGGGACGTCTGCTTTGTCTGAGTCCCTAGACTTGTGCAAATGGCAGTTCCTAGGGAGGGTTGCTCTTCTCTTGTCCATTTTCCTCACATTCTTCTCTCTTCTGAGCCTAAAATAGAAAGCAGGCCGTGGCCAGGAGGGAGCAGCGGCTGTTTGAAGGAAACCTCCTACAGCCACTCTACAGACTGACGGGGCACAGGCTATTTTCAGAGCCAACCGCTTTCTGACACCCTGAAATGTGCTCAATGACATAGTCTTGGGATAATTTTTTTAACAGCTGTATTTTTGTGGGCACTTTGCTGTGAAAGCACATATTATAAGTTTCTTTACTAAACATTGATTAAAATTTTACTTTTATGCTTCCTATCAGTAAAACTACCCTTTGTTGTTTAAAAACGTTAATCTTTTTTTCTTTGGGATCACCCTCATCTGCCTCAGAACTCCAGTGGTAACTTACTCTGATTTTTCTTGTACCAAACTGAGCAGAGATAGAATGTATCGACACATGTAAGCTTTTCATTACTAAAGTGTGCCCGTGAGTTACCTGTCATTTTGACAGTTTTTCCACCACTTAAATATATTTCCCGGGTCTCTCTGGGTTGGCAGAGGAGGTAGCCTCTTTGCAGAATAAGTCTGTGATGGGCCACACACAGCTCAAGGATGTAATAATAGCTCAGGGTAGACAGTGCGTGCTTCATTCAGCCATGTCTCTTTTAGGAACATTTAGGTGATTTTCAGTTTTCAGCCTCTGTAAATTGTATGATAAGCATCATGACATGGAATCTGTGAACTCTCATTTCAGGAGGACATTTCCAAACTGGGATTTCTACGTCAAAGATTATTATCTTTTTGATGTTTTAAATATTGCCAGCTTCCTGGCCTTAAGGAGTGTAACAATTTATATTCCTATTTCTCTGCCTTAGTCCCAAAAGTTCTTTTTTTTTTCATAAAGACTATTTTACCCCACTTTAATTTCTGTTTTTCTGCTCACTGTTCATATTTTTTCTATTTTCATATGTTTATTTGCTGTTTGGGTTTCTGTTTCATCGTTGATTTATACATTCATTTTTCTTTTTCTTTGAGAAATTTTTAAATATATTTTTCCATTTTTTTTATTGTGGAATAGTTAAGAATTGGACTTTTAAACTAGATGGCACACATTAAAATGTGAGCTTCTATTTAATGTTCAGACTTTGGCGCTTGCCTTGGCCCCTTGTCTTTGATGAGCATGGACGATAAGAGAACTGGTGTTTGAAAGTTGTGTGATTACTTACTTTTTTTTTGTCATACTAGAGATTAAAGTGAAGTCACGCATGAGTGTTGTCGTGAGAAACATTGCTGGAGCGAGAGCCTTTGGCATCATCTTGTGCATTCTTTTTACTCAGAAATTAAAAGGCCAGGCAGACCAGTTGGCTCGCAAAGCTGGTTATGAATGTCATTTCATTTACAAAGTGAGTGAAATATTGTCATGGGAATTTGAGTCATAGTCAAGGACCTACTATAACAACTTAGTGACTGAAAAGTTAGTAAGATTCTTAATTTCTCATTGGCTTCAGTTAGAAGTGCAATACTAGATGTCACTGAGCCATCAACAGAGAACTCAGCCAACGTCTTCACTGTGGCTGTCACTGTCCCATTGTCTAGGGCAGAGAGATGACTTCTGTCTTTGGGAAAAGTAACAAAGGAGATGACGAGAGTACCTGTGACTGCCAAAAATGTGCACTGCAGGCATGATAAACAAGGAGGTTAAAGGGGACTGGAATCTGTGGACGTCTGGAAGCCTCTCTCTTTCACAAACCCCCTCCAAGTCCTGCATCTCCGGACGTCCGTGTCCTGCGGCTCCTCTTCTGTCTGTCCCTTCAGTTTTGAAGTCCCCGGTGCTCTGCTGGAACCCACCTCCACTCTCTCTGGGGAGTCACATCTACTCCGAGACCTCCCTCCTCACCTACCTGCTGTTGTTCTCCAGGCCTGTAACTCAAGAAAGAGTGCAGCAGGAAATGTCGCAGGCAGACACAGCTGTGCTCTAAACCCCTCAGGGGGTCAGGGCCTGTGCTGTCTCCAGGGTACTACAGCCCACGCTGCCTGTGCCACCCACGCTGCAGACCTCTTGGTTGGCATGCCACTGTCTCCCGGAGACCAGGCAGGTTGTCTAATACGGATCTGTATCTTAGTTCCTTCCCTACTGCTGTGAAGAGATTCCATGATCAAGACGCTTTATAGGAGAAAGAGCTTGTAGGGGCTTACAGTTTGAGAGAGTTAGAATCCATGAGCATAGCTGTTGGGGGCATGGCGGCAGGTAGGCAGGGCTGGGGCTGGAGAAGTAGCTGGGAACTTACAGGTTAGTCCACAAGCTCAAGGCAGAGAGAGAGAAAGCTAACTTGGAATGGTGTGGGCTTTCAAATTTTCAAAACCTACCCCTCGTAACACAACTCCTCCAACAATCCTTCCCTTCCAGTTCCACCAACTGAGGATGAAGCAGTCTACTACATGAGCCTTATGAGGCCATTCTCATTCATCCTGCCACAGGCAGCATTCAGACATACTCAGATACCTCTAGGGGGTGGGGATCAAAGGATTTCGTTAACTGTAGTTTTTATTCTGTCCACAGAACACCAGAGAAGCAGAAATCAAGTTGAAAAGTGAGGGCAGAGTGAAGCTTTTCCACTTGGACCCAGATGCCCAGGTAAGAGCTAACTTAACATTTAAAATGTAAAACCCGAGAGCGTTTATATTCAGTGTACTCTTGGATATAGAGAGCAGTGTTTAGCCTGCTTCCCAAATGAGAGCTTCCCAGCCTGAATCTTCAGGTCCACACTGATCATTCATCTAAGGTACCCCTTAAAATAACCATTCGAGCCTGGCACGCAGCCTGGAGACACCCGGAGGCAGACTCACTTCTCAGCCAGCTTCAGTCCCCGATAGAAACCTGGGAGTGTGCTACCCACATCCATGCCCCAGCAAAGTCCAACATTGTGACAAAGATCTTCAGGGCCCATGGCAGTGACTGTAGTACATAGTTGCGAAGAAGGGACAGGGTTCTGGTATATTTCATCCTAAATGCATCCCCCCCCCTTATTTGTGGTACTTTTAATAGCACAGCCTTTCCCATTTAGCGTTAATAATAACCATTTTCTATGTTTCTTCCCTGACTTCCTGTTTACACACTGTTTACTGTGGTAACCTGCATGTACCACAAATCTTACCATTTTAGCCATTTTAAAATATAATTAAAATTAAAAATAATAAAAATAGCCGGGCTGTGGTGGCGCACGCCTTTAATCCCAGCACTTGGGAGGCAGAGGCAGGCGGATCTTTGTGAGTTCAAGGCCAGCCTGGTCTATAAAGTGAGTCCAGGACAGCCAGGGCTACACAGAGAAACCTTGTCTTGAAAAACCAAAAAAAAAAATAATAATAATAATAAACAATTCAGTGGTATTAAATATATTCTCTGTGCAGCCTTTGCACCATCTGTTTCCAGAATACTTGAACGTTTTCATCTTTCCAAACTGAAACTCTCTTGAAAATAACAGTCCCCCGTGCCCGATTGTTCCTAAGCCCCCAGTGACCTCTGTTTCACCTTTAATCTTTATGAATTAACTATTTTAGCAAACTTATCAATGTGGATCATCCACAATTTGTCTTTTGTGTCTTCTTTTACTTAACATGTTTCCCAGGTCCATCTTGGCTTTCCTTTTACTGATTTCCTTTATTGATTGATTGTTATTATGTGTTGGGACAGTACATGTGCTGCGAAGCTTCAGCCACGTGTCCGGTCAGAGGACAGCTTCGGGAGTTGGTTCTCTCCTTCCACCGTGAATTCTAGGGTCACACATAGGGCGTCAGGCTTGTGTGGCATACGCTTTACCTGCTGAGCCGTCTCACTGATCCCAAATTATTTTCTCCTTCTCCTCCTTTTTCTAACACATCTCCCTGTGTAGCCCTGGTTGTCCTGAAACTCACTCTATAGACCCGGCTGGCCTCAGCTCACAGAAACATCTGACTGTCCCCTGCCTCTCTAGTTCTGGGCTTATAAGTATGTACCTCTATGCCCAGCCTTGAATTTCCTTTTTATTATTGGATGTATACATCTGTCTGTATACATGTATGTGTGTATGCACATATATAATGCATTTCATGTGTCCTTAAACATACATTGGGTTGTCTATAACTACAATGTTACTCCCTGCATAACACCCACCAAGCAGGTGCATCTTGATATGCCAGTCACTTATGCGACTGGCATGAAAACAGCGTCTGTTAAACACGATGTGACCTCACAAAGTCACCACACTGTTGTGGATGATGTTTGTACAGCTTTTCCATGTTTTAGGCAGTTTTATGTGAGATCATTCATGATGAGGTTTTTTAATGGGAGCACGATGTGTTTATATATCCACGTTTTCTTTTTAAAGAAACTTGACTTCTCATCCACTGAGCCAGAAGTGAAGCCATTTGAAGAAAAGTTTGGGAAAAGGATTCTTGTCAAGTGCAATGACTTGTCTTTCAACCTGCAGTGCTGTGTCTCCGAAAACGAAGAAGGGCCCACCACAAATGTAATTGTCCTTTGAAAAGGACAGGTTTTAAAAAATGTCATCCTAAAACATTCAGGAACCAAACTGGGGAGCAGAGTCTGTAGAGGGAAGGAAGTTAAAGCTGCAATGAAGTCCTCTGGTCAAGAGTGTGTGCTCTAGCCTGGGTGGAGACTTGACATGACGGTTGGTTGGGTGTGTCAGTCTCCTGGCCAAGGGACCAGCTGAGGGAGACAGCTCACCTTATGCCATACTAAAGACATGGGTGGACCAATTCGCTTTTTAAAGACACTGTACTTCTCCTTCCCAGAATTCCCACCTCCCAGCACAGTCCCACTATAAACCAAACATCCTTGCATTTTGGCTGGATTTGTGCGCACGCACACACCCTGCCCCTGTTTTTTCTGTGTTTCTTTCTGATGCTGCCAGACCTGAGAACTTTTCCTGATGTTTCTCAAAAGCCCCCTCCCCACCATATGGCTGCTTGCCCACCACGTGTCTGACCTCCATGCTGACTCAGAAAGCATGGCTTTTTTTTTTCCCCTCTCCTGCCCTCCATTCTTCTTCCTTGAGCAGCTGCTGAGATTTACAGCTAAATTACCATGGGGCTTTTTAATTTAAATTCTAATAAAAATGCCCTCAAGTTTCAAAATAATTTTCAAAGAATAAATATTCTCCTTTTTAAATGTTGAACAGCTTTAGATGTCACAGGTTCCTCCTTACGTTGTAGCCTGGGTGTGGAGACCTCATCCAGAGAGGTGCAGGGTGTACACTGGGGTATAGAATGGGTTAGAGGTGTATTTGTGGCCAAGGATAAGATGTCAGGTTAAGCTGCATGTTCCAGGACATGGATTTCTTCTTAGATGCTCCAGGGAGATCAGCTGTCTTAGCTGTACAGCATCCATTTAATAGTGAAGCTCATGGAGGGATAGCGAAAGTTTTGTTTCTGAAAATGCTTTATAGCCTAATTCTGTGTGACAAGGAATGGAAGTTTTCATGTCTAGTGATCATCCAAGGGGACAGTCACAGACAGGGTTCATCGTTCTTCTTACATGACAGTGTCTCTTCCTGAGAGGTCTGAACTGTCTTTATGACCATGGCATTTTATTGACGTTATTGTTCAGGTCGAGCCTTTCTTTGTCACCCTGTCCCTGTTTGACATAAAATACAACCGAAAGATTTCTGCTGACTTCCACGTGGACCTGAACCACTTCTCAGTGCGGCAGATGCTGGCTCCCACATCCCCAGCTCTGATGAACGGTGCCCAGAGCCCACCTGTTGTCCAGGGTGCCCTTCACGCAGCAGCCATGCAGTATCCGAAGCAGGTGGGGAACCTTCACAGCACCCAGACTTCTCTTGCACATGCTGTTTAATTTATTACAAAATGCTCAAATGAGAGCACCAGTGGACAGTTTAGATCGTTAATTATAGGGCAGCGTATGTAATCATGTAGCAAAAGCAAACTGAGGGAAAATGGTCAGGGCTCTCATTCATTCCTTAAGCCTTTTTCCTGTGTGTGCCTTCCCCACCACGTAGACTTTCTGATCAGTGACAGACTGAGGAGACCCTGATGTTGGCCCCCGTCTCTTGCTGGTTGGACTGTCTCACTATCTTTTGCTGCTTTGGGAGTCAAGGGATTTGTTTTGTTCATCTGTGAATTCTACTGACTGAAGAGAGCCATTTGTCTCCCTAGGGAATATTTTCAGTCACGTGCCCTCATCCAGATCTATTTCTTGTGGCCAGAATTGAGAAGGTCCTCCAAGGAAGCATCGCACACTGTGCTGAGCCGTATATGAAAAGCTCAGACTCCTCTAAGGTATGAACTCCTTTCATGCTTGGTGATTATAAAAAGTCACAACCCAGGGAATGACTTTTATGCCAAAATGCAAACACTGTAAGGTCAGAGGCAAACCATATTTGATAGTCTAAAGTGTATAGACAGGTTGGGGAGATAAGTCTCAGTCAATAAGGCTTTTGCCGTGCAGTTCTGATGCCTGCAGCCACAGAAACATCCTGTCTGCAGTCCCAGGACTCATGAAGTAGAGACAGAATCCCCAAGGCAAACCAAACTGGCTAGCTAGACTGGCCAGGGACAGCAGCCTCTGGGTTCAAACAAGAGCTAGCTCTTCAATAAACAAAGTTGCAAGCCATCAGTGAGGATGCCTGACACCAACTTCAGTCCTTCACACACGCGCACACACAGGTACACAGTCTTTGCACACACACGTAGACATACATACAGACATGATTCATACCACACATGAAAAAAATAAATACTAAGGCAGAGAGAGCAGTTACGTGTATTTATTCTCTATTTAAATTTTATGTACATGGTTTCTGTTTGTCCATGCAGAGAATTGAGCCCAGGTGTCAACACATGACAAATTATATTCTGTCACTGTGCAAAGTTCCAGCTCCTGTGTGTCCAGTTCTTGGTGCAAGTGTTCTCTCAACCACTGAGCCTTCTCTCCATCCCTTAGTGAGAGTGTTCTCATGTGCAAATAAAATGCATCATTTTGCTAGTCTATTCTCATATGTTAAATTAGTTTTCAAAGGAACTGTCTGCTTGACACTAAATTTTTTATCATTTAAATGCACAGGTATTGTAGTCAGCCATTGTTTATTGCATTTGTTGATGTGCTTCTTGGGTTCTGGAGTCATATTGTGATCCACATGATCGAATTATTAAGTACCAGAAGTTAGTTAGTCTAAAAACTTAGAAAATAGCCAGGCATGGTGGCTCACACCTTTAATCCCAGCACTTGGAGGCAGAGATAGGTGGATCTCTGCGAGTTTGAGGCCAGCCTGGTCTACAGAGTGAGTCCAGGACAGCCAGGGCTACATAGAAAAATCCTGTCTTGAAAAACTTGGAAAGAAAGAAAGAAAGAAAGAAAGAAAGAAAGAAAGAAAGAAAGAAAGAAAGAAAGAAAGAAAGAAAGAAAGAAAGAAAAGAAAGAGAAAGAAAGAAAGAAAGAAAGAAAGAAAGAAAGAAAGAAAGAAAAGAAAATAGAGACCTACAAATCTTTCATTGTTTCCTTTCTGTCACAAAGCTGGAGTGACCAAGGACAGTTGAATGTGGCTTTCTCACACACTGTTCCTTTGGGTTAAACTATTGAGTCCTGCTGTCCTTGCCAGTTTTAGCTGTTGTCAGGGGTGTTGGTTTGGTTTCATATTGTAAGTGGTCATTTGAGGGAGGGCCTGGGTGCAGGAAGAAGGACTGGTCAGCCGAACCAGGAAGAGTAGCCATGTCAGAGCTCAGAGGTTTACCAAGTTGACTCAGAGGTTCTAAGACTTCATTCATATGGCCACCTGTGTATTCTGGGCACAGCTGCCAGGATATATAGAATAGTTGTTAAAGGACATGTGTTCATGGATTAAGAAGGCCTAGGACCCAAGTGCCAGAGTAGCCAGGGGACTTCTGATCCTTCTCACTTCTGCAGGCCCCAGTGCCCCTCACGAGGGTACAGACGGTGCTTGCTGCTCAGCCTGCCTTCCTCGCAGGGCGAGGGTAAAGGCCCAAATAGGCCTTGGAGCAGGCAGGGCTAAGAACATCGCACATCACAAGAAATATTCCTGAGTTCAGCTCCCATCAGGTAAAAGCCCATTTACCAGGCATCTTCAAGTGCTAAGCTCTTTTGGCTGATAAAAGTTGAATAGATTTGCTTCCCGGAGAGAAGCCATCTGAGTATTTTCGAGCCAAGTCTGAAAAAATATTGAATAAGAAGTTCTTTTAAGCCTTTTATTTTGGTGAATCAACAGTGACTTCAGATAAAGCTGTGCTGGCAAAATGTACTTCCCAGGTACATATGCATCAGCGTTGCTACTTCTGCCTGCCATGTGTATGAGCTGAAGTTCAGCAGCCCGTGTTGGTACAAAGCAAACACATCACACTGGGACATCCTTTTCTCCGCCCGCCTCCCAGCATGCCTCACCACCCCATCAGCATCACAGTAAAACAGGGATCAAGGCTCAGCCATCTTATTCCTGGATAGAAGTTTTCCTGTAGACTTGGCACAGTGATACTTTGTTCTGCCAATTAAAGTCATATCTTCCCTTTTTTCCAAAATATACACAATTCATCTAGAATGTCACTTGGGGCAAATTTTGATTTTGTAGGATGAGGGAGGGAGGGCTCCAAAGGAGAAACATGTGTTGAGCTCCTCACTTCATGTGTTTACTATTTGTGCCCTTGTTCTTGTTTGCCACGGGGAAGTCTTAAGTCTATTAAAAAAGCCTTGTGTGTCATTCATTTTACTGTACAATGTACGTGTTCATTGCTGCTCTAATGTTTTAGGGAGTTTTTGTGTACTTGAGCTAAGATCCAGGGCCTTAGGCGTGCTAGGCAAGCATTCTTTCCCTTAGTGATTGTTTGAGACAGTATCTCACAGTGTGGTTAGGATTGGCCTTAGACTTCATTCAGATCCTCCTACCTCTTTGTCCTTGTGTGGGGATTACAGGTGTGCACCATGACGCCTAACTAAAAGTCTTGAATCTGAACATAAAATAAACCCCTGGGGAGAAGGAATTAGGTGTCTTTGTTCAAGGACCATTTACCCCCAAATCCTGCTAAGTCACTGAGGAAGGATATGCACACCCCACTGAAAAGAAAGGTCTGTACTAGACACTCTCCTGACATCCACTTGAACCAAGATTGTTTTGCTGGTTCACTCTTGAAGGCAGTGACGTTTTCCACAGTGTGATTGTGGAAGGATCACAAAGTTTTACGGTGACAAGGGATCATGAATATTGTCACCACACTGCACTGATTTACTGATCGCAGAGCCACAGAGCTGCTCTGAAGGATCTGTGGATGGCGTGTGTGTCGTTGTAGTCCTCTGTCTCCTAGTGAGCCCTCCTCACTCACTTGATGCTGTGCACAGATCACTGGAGGACCGGCCTGTCGGAACGATCCTGACCTAGAACGCTTAGCGCAGGCTCTAAGCCTTAGGTGACAGTGACCCTGACTCTGTAGCTTGGGAGGAAACGCTGGATCTCAGCTGTAAGCAGCTGTCCTAAAACTGGTCTGACTTCGATACACTCAAGTACCTAAATGACTTCAGGTTCCTTCCTGCACACACAAGGCACTCACTCCCGTCTTTGCTGTCCAGATCCGTCACACTTTATAGCAGAGCACTATCGTGGGGCACGAAAGTATGAGGTAGATGATTGGTAACAGAGCCACTCTGTGTTCATGCCGTCGGCCAAAAGCCAATATGCTTGCTCTGTTCCGCCAACCTAGAACAAGCCAAAATTGATAATGAGGAAGTGATAGTGTTTGTGTTTATAATGGAAAACTGCAACAATTGAAGGCCCGGGTCTAGGTTAAGCCAGTACCTAAGCATGTTAGCAGTACATGTCTCCCAGATTGTGGGACTCTGCACAAGTTGATGCATTTTAGAAGCTGGGAAAGCTTAGAATGTTCATTAGTGTTTTCCCTTAAATTGTGGTAAATAGAAACTTGGGTATGGATGCCAAATATTAGTATACTCAGTGGCTTACAATTAGCCCTTAGATAAAAAGTAATGAAGTCTGTGAGAGGAAAGATGCTGGCCGAACAGTAGCCTGCTTGTTGCTTGCAAAGACTCAAAGAATATTGTAGAAAAAAATATGGCTAGTAAAACTATTTAATAGTATTTATATTATCTTTAATTGATTCTGCGGTGTTAATCCTTAACCCGCCATTATAAATGAATACACACAGACACCGGATGGATTTTAACAAGCCTAGGCCTGAATTGTGCAATCCTAGCCCATCTAAGCTAGCTCATAATTCTATTACCCAAATATAACCCCATATATACATACATCCCTTTGGACTATTCTCCACTCTAAGCTGATGTTCCAGGTCATGTGGAAGGATCTTCTTTAATCTACCCCATGGCATGTCCTCCTTGTTTGCCTTGGCTTTTCTCTGGCAACCTTCTTAAGATGTTCTCTCTGTCTCTCAAAAGGCCTGTGTACCTTAGTCCCACCTATCTCTGTCTTTGCCCAATCTACAAGCCTTAGCATTTATTTAACCAATCAGAGACAAAGTAAGTAACATACAGCAAGCAGGACCAGTCAACATTTAGAATGCTTAACACCACCCCATCAGAATATATTTGCTTCTTATAAATAGTACATGGTAATTTTGAGAATCACTGCCAGGGGCCTACATTAAATAAATATGTCTGTACTGGATTTGAACCAGCCATCTCACAGCTGTAAGAAGTACCTTTCTGTGGACCAGGTGGTGTGGTGAGGGCCTGTTTAATGATCATGTGATGGTAGTTGCTCTGGGCTCAATTCTCCCATTGCTAAGTATTTCAAGGCTCTGTTCTGGTGTGTTCCAGGTGGCTCAGAAGGTGCTGAAGAACGCCAAACAGGCCTGCCAAAGACTAGGACAGTACAGAATGCCATTTGCTTGGGCAGCAAGGTAAGGGAGAATATAACTGGGATGGACCGATGGACGATAGACCAACAGACAAGTAGGCCTACTTATTGACTTTATCATTCTGAGTCAAAGATTCAAATTGGTGAAACTGGGAGTAAATAACCACCAGATATGAAGGTGTTTAGCAAGGGCACAGAGAGGAGAGGTGCCGACCTGAGAACAGCTGCTAGACCCCAACAGGGCAGACAGGAGGTTTGTCCCGAGAGAGCCCAGGCCCTGGCCACGTGCTTCCAGCTTAGATGCTGCAGCTGGGTTGTCCTGCCGTGGCCTCTATCCCTGTCCCTTCCTTCTTTCCCATGTGAATGTGGATGTTGTTTCCGTAGTACGAGCTTTTGGCTGGACTGTTTTCTGTGTAAATTGAGTTAGTTGTGGTGGTCCTCATTAATACTTGCTGCATTTGGGCATAATTAGATCTCTGTTGGCCACAGCCAAGGGATCATAGTTAGTCTGTGTGCAGAGACCAGAATTCTCATTTTGGTCTTTGGAAAACTGAGTCTTGAAATGTTACTTCACTGTTTTCAGGACACTGTTTAAGGATACCTCTGGAAACCTGGACAAAAATGCCAGATTTTCTGCCGTCTACCGGCAAGACAGCAATAAGCTTTCAAACGACGACCTGCTCAAGCTGCTTACGGACTTCCGGAAGTGAGTTTTAAGGAGTTGCTTGTCTCCACACCAGAGAGGTGTCCGTGGCGGGGAGGAAGAGGCGAGAACAGTCGTCCAAGCCGCACCATGCAGAGCTCACGAGGGCGAATGGGGAGTGAATGTGTACAGAACATTTCCTCAGGTCCAAGGGAAGGGGCAGAAGGGTTCTAATTAACTTGAATTCTTCCTGGGTGTTTTGGTGATATGAGTAGGATGGATTGAGGGCAGAGGCAGGAAGGAGACAACTTGAGGGACAAGGTCACAGCAAGTCCCCTGAAGGAGGAAATCACTACTTCAGTTCAAGTCAGAGGAGCAGTTACTGGGCCATGGCTTCCTGATTGGGTGTTAGGTGGAGGAGGGCTGTCACCGAAGTTAAACAGAGGCCTGGTTTCTGACTTGCAGGAGTGACCGACTCTCCTGGTACTGCTGAACTAATGTGGGGAAAGATGATAATTTACGTCATCCTTACTTCAGTGGTCATTGTTGTAAATGCTTTGCCCATATTAGTGGGTGTATACATTTCCTGAAGCTTCTATAATGATAGCAAACCAGGGCACTTAATAATACACAGAAAGGTGCCCCAGACTAAAAGCTTAAAGAACTGGTATGACCACACCTGCCAGTCTGTAGGCAACACTACGTCCTGCCTCCTCCAGCTTCCAGTGGCCTGGGCTTTCCTGGGCTTGTAGCGCCATCACCCCAGCTTTCCCCTGTCTTCCATGGCCGTCTTCCTGTCTGTCCTTGCCTTCATCTTTCACAGGAGTCTCAGAACAGCACCCAAAGACACAAGCAGATATTCTCAGCCTATGCCTACATGTTGGCTTTTTATTTTTGTCTGGGGAGGGGAGTGTGGCTTTCGAGGAATGGCCCTAAGTCTGTACACCACATCCTTTACACACATACATTGTTCTGGACCACAAAGGAGAAATAGTGGACATAGAGTACATGATCACAGCTGGGGGCTCCCAGCCTCATAGGAGCTAGTTCATGGGGAGCCCAGAGCATAGTGACACGGGTGGTTTTGTTTTTCTCAAAGCTCAGTTAGTTAGAAACATGCTGAGTCCACAGTGGGAGGAGAATAAGGACACAGTTAAGTGATCTGAAAGCGAAGTATTATCTTGGTAACAGGATGGTGAATGTTGGATTTGTATAAGCAAGATTCAAACAGCATTTCTCAGAAGCCATTCCCCAGCTTCTAGCTGGGGCCAGAAATATGCTACAGGATAGGGAAATTTCTGGCAAAGATGGCTGAGCTAAAATCCATTCACTTGAAATCTGCCCCTGAAGGAAGTAAGTGGGTGCAGATGCCATTTGTTAGTGAGTGGTGATACTAGGAAGAAGTAAAGCTTACTACTCTGGGCACCTACATTTGAAAGTATTATTTGTAATACACTATTTCTGATTCATTGAAGACAACAGATAGAGCTTCTCGGCTTTGGCTGGGGTTTACCCATTGTTGTATGGAGTGTTGTAGTGTTAAGTTGTTCACATGAAGAGGTAGATGAATGCCCTCTGTTCCTATAGGATTTGTATTTGCACAAAATTCACTCCTGAGGATCGATTTCCCTTGAAAAATATTTGTGGGGGTGTCACTGAGGGAGTCCGTAGTGTGAGGATCATGGGAGAGTTGCAGACCCCTTGCTGGGCACTTGAAACATCTCTCACAGTGGACAGAGGCCCAGTGCAGGGTGAGGCTGAGCTTAGCTGGAGCTGTCTCGGTCAGAACTCTTTTCAACTGAGAGTCAAATGTGTGGAGATGGACCATTGCATCCCTGGGGATGTCAGCGAGTCGCTAGTTATGGCCAAGCACAAACCAAAGGAAAGTAGAAATGAGAGTCCCTGGCGGTGACTTAGTGCTGTGGATATGGCACATCAAGATGGATGTATTCCGGGCTGGAGTGATGGCTCAGAGGTTAAGAGCACTGGCTGTTCTTCCAAAGGTCCTGAGTTCAATTCCCAGCAACCACATGGTGGCTCACAACCATCTACATTGAGATCTTGTGCCCGGGCATTTATGTAGAGCAAATACTGTATACATAATAAATTAATAAATGTTTTTAAAAAAGATGGATATATTCCACATAGTCTTTATTCATACTGGAGAAAGATGTTAAGAGTTTTAACTGAAGTCCTAACTCAGGTGAGTGGTTTTTCTAAGGCAGCCTGGAGGGCTCCCTGTGAGGCTGCTCACTTGGTAATGGCTGTGCCAGAGGAAGCTTAAAAGCTAGGGTTGGAACGTTTTTGAAATTGGAAACACAACCAAATGCTGAATCTGCAGCCTCCTGTAATTGTTGGCTCTCTGTGCTTTGATGAAGACCATGACCAAAAGCAGCCTGAAGAGGAAAGGGGGTTTTTGTTTTCACTTCTGTCATAGGTCACTGAGGGAAGCCAAGGCAAGAGCTGCAGCAGATACCACATGAATCTGCTTACTGGCTTGTTCCCCATGGCTTGCTTAGTTTGCTTTCTCATTATTTTAACCCAGAACCACTTTCCCCGGGGGTGGGGGGCATCGTCCAGTGTGCTGGGCACTCTCACAGCAATCAGCAATTGAGAAAATGTCCCCTAGCCTTGACTACAGGGCAACCTGTCGGACACATGTTCTCAGCTGACGTTCTGTCTTCCTGGGTAACCCTAGCTTGGGTCAAGTTGACAAAACAAACCGGCACATACGCCAGTGAGCTTCGATGTGAGCATTGATACAGCCCACATCTCACTACAGCCTGTAGCTCAAAGTCACAGGGACCTGATGTAGCCCCCGAGGGCACCTGCAGTCACATGCACATACCCTCCCCATATATATATATATATATATGATTAAAACTAAACCAAATTAAAAAACGAGGCATGTGTGGTAGCTGTAGGTGGTCAGAAGAGTAACGTTTCCTGGACCCTTGATGAGCAAATACATGAGAGAAGGGAGGCTCCATCTATGAGAAGAGGGGCCTTTGTTCAGTCGCAGCTTTGGTTTCTTTGACAGCAGTAGCAACTCTTACCAGGAACAATGGGGACATTCTTTATTAGATGGAGTCGGACGAATGACAAACAGGTTTCATTGATCATTTGCTCCATGTCCAGTTCCATGTGGCTTCTGGTTCTGAGTGCTGACGATTGCACCCGAGCCGTGCCTTCTGTGGGGAGGCTCAAGTGAGGGGGTGGGGATGCTTTCATTGGAACTGTTTGCGTGATATTTCTGTGTCTTGACCTCTTCAGTTACTGATCACACTGGGCACGGAGCACTTCAGATACTGAGAAATCTGAGCCCAGATTTGCACTGTGAAATACTTACGTGGCTTTGAAGATGTAGCACATTATCATGTGCCTGCTACGAAGTTGAAATATGATTTTTGCAGCTGGTGTTATATATAAATTGTCACAGCCTTTTCCTGGGAATGCCTCTTGAGAATTTAGACTTCACAGTTAACCTCCCTCATAATACTTGATTTTCTCTTTTGTTTATAGACCTGAGAAGATGGCCAAACTCCCAGTGATCTTAGGCAATCTAGACATCACAATTGACAATGTTTCCTCTGACTTCCCTAGTAAGTGTCCAATTCTGTGTAATAAACAGGCTACATTTTTGTTTAGTTGGCTTTTCCTCTGGTCTGCACTATTTGGAATTTCTTTTCAGATTATCTGAGTTCATCATACATTCCCGTGAGGCACTTTGAAACGGGCAGTAAATCTCCAATCACTTTTGAGGTGGAGGAGTTTGTGCCCTGCATACCCAGGCACACCCAGCCTCACACCGTGTACAGCAGTCACCTTTATGTTTACCCGAAGTACTTGAAGTACGACAGTCAGAAGTCTTTTGCCAAGGTGAGTGCGTGGGCATGCGAGACTCCTTTACGTTTAGGCTCTTTTATAAATGTGCATATATACTGGGCTTTGTGCCTTTTCCAAAACCCTTCTTACGTCTTTTTCTCTTATATTTCTGCAGGCCAGAAATATTGCTATCTGCATTGAGTTCAAAGATTCTGATGAAGAAGACTCTCAACCCCTGAAGGTTAGTCTCTCTCTCTATATATATATATATACACAAGTAGGTAGGTTACAAATATATGTGAGATATAATATATATATTGTATATATTTGGAACATTTTAATTTTAATTAACACAAGCTAAAGCTATATAGTGTAATACTATACAGTGACCTATGCTAAATGTCATAGAATGTGTCGGCTAAGTTCTTGGTCCTAATTCACTGTGTGTTTTGTTGCTCTTGTTGGAAATGGGCTCTCTTATGTATGGGTAACTCAGTAAGCATGTATTGAATACCCACCGTGCATCAGTCTCGAACAGTTAGGACATAGTAAGTGAGAAGGTGGAAGTAACAATCAGCCATGGCTCTTTACCACGTAGGTGTTACAGAAGAGCTGTAGATGCTGTGTGCAGGTCACAGGCATCATTGGCTGATGGCTGTTCCCATGATACGCAGTCTCAACCTTTCTAATTAGCAGAACAGACTCTTCTAATTGGTGTCATTAAGATCCATAAGTTCTAGCTTCTAAAAAGATTAATGCATGAACTCTAAGTTGTTCACTGCTATATAATTTAGTAGAACTTAAATCCAAGCAGTCCAGCTGTTACTGTATTAAATTCTGTACTACATTAAAATGACTTTCCCAGAAAAGGAGGCAAAGATATGTAGAGTTTAGGTTAAGGATGGTGGAATGCCTGCCTCACACACTCAGAGCTCTGGGTTTTGTCTCCAGTCCCTCATAAAGACAGACATGGTGGCTCACCTGAAATACCAGCATTCAGCAGTGCAGGCAGGCAGGCAGAAGGGCTTCCAAGCACATAGGGAATTCCAGGACAGTGTTAGCTATGTGAGACCCTGTCACAAAGGGAAAGAATTACAGAGGGAAGGGAGGAAGTGAACAAGAGAGGAGAAAAAGAAATTCACAGTCATTGTCATGGAGAGAAAGCTACCTGAGATGGAAGGTATTGGATAAATTTATCTAACGTATTTATTTTAATTTGGACAATTATAAATGTTAGCATGGAAAAATGATGAGAGGACAGAGGAAAGAGTTGACCATTTCTTGAAGTATATTAAAGAGCAAAGGGCATTCGCATAGAGGGATTGTATGAGCAGAAGTGTGGGTGGGTGTATGAAAAGAATCATGAACAGGGTATCAGTGTGGGAAGGGGTGGGCCACAGGCTGGGAAGATCTCTGGTTCTCGGGGAACCCCAGAGTTAAGGGGCTCTCACAGGCAGATGCAATCTGAGCAGTTAATTTTGCCCTGAAGAAGCCACTTTCTCTACAACACATCTAGCTAGTTTCTCACTCCATCAACCAAAACCCAGAGTTTGCTTTTGGTGATTCTCCTTTCAGTGCATTTACGGCAGACCTGGTGGCCCAGTGTTCACAAGAAGTGCACTTGCTGCGGTTCTACACCATCAACAAAATCCAGAATTCTATGACGAGGTAACGATGTTTTCAAATGGATAACACAGTTTGACCAGTCGTAAGGGAAGCATGAAGTTATTTGCTTGTCACAGGCAGAGTGCAAGAAAAAATGGCATTCCATGCTGAAATGATAGCAGCAGAATTGGTGTTTATTATTTAAGAAACACACAGCATCTTTATTATTAAAAATAAAAACACAAATTGGAAACAAATAAAATAAAATTCTTAATTGCAACTTTAGTACCATAGTTACTGTTCCAACAAAACTACTTTCAAATTCATCCTTGGACATAGTCACTATTGAACCTAAGAATGTTTTGTTTATTGGTTTTCTCCTACGGAATGATTTACCCTTGGACTTGTAGAGAGACATGCTCAGGTAGTGATCTAAAATTCACATATGACTTCTGATTTCTACAGAACTTATCTACTTAATACCCTGATTTGATTGGGAAAACCTTATCAATAACACAGTAGTTGGTTAACACATTCTATATGTTATATATTCTTCATATGGTGAAAATTATACAAGAACCAAGAGAGATCACTTTTTATTGCCACGTTCTTTTTGCTGGAGAAACTGCTCATATCTTAGACATAGTCATGCCACACTGAACTAACTCCAGTAACCACAGAGGGCAGCTTTTAAATTTCATAGTGTTCTACCGTTAATACAATTGTGAGTTAGCATTGTAGCTAACCCTGGGTGGGTGGGTGGAACACCAAAGTCTGCATAGGACTATGATGTGGCATGGGGGAAGATTGTGTGCTTAGCTTTTGTGAGGTGCTAGATTTAATTCACAGTGCCTAAAACCAAAAGTAAACATAAGTAACCATAAATGAGGCTCTATAGTTACAGTCCTATTATCTAGCTTCCACCTTTGTTTAGTGAGACTGCTGTATATGAAGAAATCTGCAGCCCAAGTTCTCATGCAAACCTTTGTCTTGCTCTTTGACTGTGTGTGTTTGCATCATGGTGTCTGCTTCCCTATTTGCTTATACCTGACAGCCAACATCCACCTTTCTCCTGTTTCTAGTCAGCGAGTTCAGGATCCTTGTCTCCTTGGTGTCATTAACAGCTCAGGTGTGCCTAAGTTTAATCTTAGGAAGAGTTTGGGGAACAAACATCTACATGCAAGTTGGGCAGCATATACCTGTTTCCCCTAGAAATGTTTGCTGTTGTAGGATGTTAAAGATTATTTTCCTTTGCAGATCAAGATAGAATTGCCAACCCAGCTACATGAAAAGCACCATTTACTGTTCACCTTTTTCCACGTCAGCTGTGATAATTCATCAAAAGGAAGCACAAAAAAGAAGGACGCCATTGAAACGCAAGGTGGGAATTCTGTCTTCCCTTCCTTTCTTTGTTGTTCTGTTGTTGTTTTAGCATTTGTATATTAGAGTTTCTTAATTAATTGTCTTTTGAGTCTTAAATATTCGTCCTTTTGCCGAGGGTGGCCTTGGTGGGTTTTTGACAAATGGTATGGTAGCTTGGCTGAATTGTATATGTAAACTGCTAGTGATGTGACTCCAAAGAGACTCAAAGCAGTGGAGGCCATCAAGGCCTTTATTGATGCCAACAGTTGTCGTTGCCTAGGCTGCACTGGCTTCCCTTCAGAAGTCTATGAACTCACAGTGGGCTTTTTTGTGCTTTGTTCTCAACAGTTGGCTATTCCTGGCTTCCCCTCCTGAAGGATGGAAGGGTGGTGACGAGCGAGCAGCACATCCCTGTCTCGGCTAATCTTCCATCTGGCTACCTTGGCTACCAGGAGCTCAGCACGGGCAGGGTACAGGATTTTAACAATGGTTTGCCTTAGCCCAGTTTCCCCGGAAAACCTTAAAGAATGGCTAAAAGCAGCAGTAACACACAACAAAGATAGCACATGGGATTTTTACCTGTCCTAACAGTTTGATTTTCTTTATTCATTTTGAAGTAAGTGTGTGCAATTAGAAGCTGCTTCGGATAACAATTAAGATAATGTCAGAATTTCAGTTTAATAAGCGTGGACTGGCAGTGCCACGGCAGAGACATAGAAGTACAGGGCCTGGGTGCATCTTTCTGAGACATAGCTGTGCTCAAATAATGATGAATTTTCAGGAATTTTCTCCCAGTTTGATAAAGACCCCAGGAGGCAACTCTCTTTCCCATGTGGTTGTTTAATCTGTCTGGTGTTACGTTCAAGGCTTCTCAGAGCCATGAGCTTAGGTCTGCTTGGATACTTGTGAAGCCAGGCATGGTGCTGTGCCTTTAATCCCAGTACTCTGGGAGTTCAAGGTCTGCCTGGTCTACATAAAAAGATACTGGTGAAGTAGGATTCATGGACAGTAGTCTCTGACAGCTGCCACTCAACAGACAGGACAACGTACAAAGCCCAGGAGGAAGGGCTGTGTTCTGGGGGAAGGAACTGGACAATACAAATGTCAACCCAGCTGCAGTCCTGCTGCTGCCCGATGCAGCTATCCAGCCGGTGGGGCTCTTTGAGCCTTCGGTCCTTCATCAGTGCCCTGTTGATGTTTGTGTACAAGCTGACATGGCTAATCTGTTGGGATCTTTTTCTCTCTTTTTTTTTTTTTCCAGCATTTTGGTCCAGAAATTAAGTGGGTGGAAGGAGGCAAGCCACTGTTTAAAATTTCCACTCACCTGGTTTCCACTGTGTACACTCAGGTATGTGCCGGCCATATCATTCCAGCTATTGCTCTGTGACCGTTTTCACTTCTTGTCTGTGTGGAACAACCCCGGTGCCTTGTGAATGTATTCTTACACTATAGGCCTTTATTTGAAAGAGTACATAGACAGTGCTTATGCTTATGACAACTAATTCATAAGTCTCACCTTTTTCATCAATTTTTCTCTGTTGGAAAACCTTTAGATGTCATTTGTACACGGTCAATTTTATATCGTTAAAAACCATTCATGGGGCTGGATAGATGGCTCAGTGACTAAGAGCACCAGATGTGAAATCGTGAGGGCCAGACAAAGTTCAGATCCCAGCACCTGTGTAACAAGCTGGGCTCCTCACACATGCTCTCACATGCACCCATCGCCCCAGTTCCAAGGGCGTCTCCAAGACATGAGGACATGCAGGCTTGCTGTCACCAGCCCCAACAAGAAAACTCCCACTGGGTTCGAGGAGGAGAGACCCTGCCTCAGAGGAGGACTCCCAGCTTCCTCCTCTAGCCTCTGTGCACACACTGGTAATGTGCACCCCTCCACACTCATGCACGTAGACTCAGATGCACAGAGATGCAGTCACGTGCGTGTTACACACACACACACGCACACACGCACACGCACACGCACACATACAGATAAACGTTACCTGAAGCAGACTCTGCTGTTTCTAGAAGCACATACTAACAGTCTTCCTTCTTCTTGCCCTTCTACCCAGGATCAGCATTTACATAATTTTTTCCAATACTGCCAGAAAACTGAATCTGGAGCCCAAGCCTCAGGAAGTGAACTAGTAAAATACTTAAAGGTACCGGATGGCTTCTAGTCACCCTTTTAAGTGTCTTTGGAAGTCAATTGGGTTTCCTTTTTGGTGGTGAGTGTTGCTGCTGCCCCTTGTAGGCTTCTGTATGGATGTTCCTACCGGATGCTCTCCTGGTGGTTTCATATGGCTTTAGTAGTGGGCCAGAGTGTTGCTGCCTGGGTGCTGGTCCCTGGGTGGCCACTCCCTTGAAAACAATTTCTTTTGCACTCATGCACGCTGACCTTTGCTGAATGGTTACCAGCTGCTGGCACAGAAGAAGCCATCCTGGCTTAGCCTGTTTGGTGCTGCTATAACAGAACGCCTGAAGCTGGATAAAGAACAGAAATGTATTCTCTCACAGTTCTGAGAGCTGTGAGAGGATCAAGGCAAGAGCTGGGTGGTAGAGAGGAGGAGGAGGACCAAACTCATCATTGTATAAGGAACCTACTCTAGCTATCTCACTGATCCATTCCTGAAGATTGAGCCACCATAGCCGGATTGCCTGTCGTTAGATCCCCACCTCTTCTTGGTTTTGCATTGAGGATTAAATTTCTATCACAGGCTTTGTAAAGGACACACTTAAATCATAGTAGTCCTGACCCTTAGAGAACTTCTCAACCATTGTAGGAAATAATAGTAACTAATAATAATAGCTTGGCAATAGCATCCTGGGTACACAGAGGTGATACAGGTGGCCTGGCCCAGCTGTGTGCAGCAGTTAGGGATGTTCCTTGAGCCATTGTGCAGCAGTGAGAGTGGGAGAGAGGGGACTTTGATATAGAACATGATTGTAGAAGAGCACTTTGAAAACAGTCACTAAATGACATTCCAGAAGTAGGACAAAATAAGATGTGTGAAACTGGGTAAAGACTTATGTTTAGTCTAATCAAGAGAAAGCAATCTACATATTTAAAAATTGAAAATACACACAATGACTGTTAGCCTCTCCTCCACTTCAGTGGCAACATCTGACCTCTGTGACCGTTCTTCTTGGTTACAGCTCCTCCTGAATCCTCTTCTGCCTCTCTTTCTGTTTTAAAGAGCTTTTGTAATTACATTGTTTCACTGTATACTCACTAGCTTATGGACAACTAGTTAATCTTTCTTCCCCTGCACTGTGGGACATCTTTACAGATCCTGCAGTTTAGGACACAAGCATCCTTGAGGTCCATTCTGCATGCCCTCTCCTTTCTACTTACTTGGAGGGAGTTCTATCCTTATTTGAATTTAAGTGGATATTACCTTGGATAACATAGTGGGCATGTACCTGTTGACCCAGGCACTTGGGAGGCTGAGATGTGAGGGTCACTGGCAGCCAAGAATTCCAGTTCATCCTGGGTCATATAGCAAAATTCCATCTCAAAATGAATAACTAAACTAAAGTAGATTTTAAAAAGTATAACACGTTTCACTGTTGTTTATATGTAGAGTCTGCATGCGATGGAAGGCCATGTGATGATTGCCTTCTTGCCAACCATTTTAAACCAGCTATTCCGTGTCCTCACCAGAGCCACCCAGGAGGAAGTTGCAGTTAATGTGACTCGGTAAGGCAGGGCATGGGTGGATGGATGTTTGCATGGGTGGGTGGGTGGGTGCTAGATGGATGGATGATGGATGGTTGGATGGAGAGATGATGGATGGATGGATGATGGATGTTTGGATGATGGATGTTTGGATGATGGATGGTTGGATGAATGATGGATGGATGGATGGGAGGGTGGATGGATGGATGGATGGATGGATGGATGGATGGGTGGGTGGGTGACTGGATGGATGGATGGATGGAGAGATGATGGGTGGATGGATGATGGATGTTTGGATGATGGATGGTTGGAGGAATGGTGGATGGATAGATGGGAGGGTGGATGGATGGGAGGGTGGATGAATGATAGATAGTTGGATGGAGAGATGATGGGTGGATGACTGATGGATGGTTGGATGGAGAGATGATGGGTGGATGAATGATGGATGGTTGGATGAATGATGGATGGATGGGGTGGATGGATGGATGAATGATGGATGGATGGATGGATGGATGATGGATGGTTGGAGAGATGATGGATGGAGGATGGATGGATAGATGATGGTTGGATGGATGATGGGTGGATGAATGGATGATGGATGGTTGGATGGAGAGATGACGGATGGATGATTGATGGACGGTTGGATGGATGGATGAGTGAATGATGGATATATGGTTAGATGGATTGATAATGGGTGGATGATGGATGGATGGATGGTTGGTTGGATGGTTGGATGGAGAGATGATGGATGGATGGATGGATGGATGGATGGATGGATGGATGGATTGATGATGGATGGTTAATGGATGTTGGGTACATATATACTCTTCTCCCCTTCAGTCTGTCTACACCTGGAGCCTATCTTGGATGCTAGTATGTGCTGAACATTATACTGGAGAGATGTCCTTTAATCTTACATATAGGCACCACATATGACTCCTTGTCTACATGTTTGCTAAGTGCCAGTAGCATCATCATTGTTCTACTGCTGCTGTGAAGACAATGAAATGTTCCCATTTCCATATCACTACTCATTGCTTTGTTCATCCCTGTGGCGTGTAGGGTCATTATCCATGTGGTTGCCCAGTGCCATGAGGAGGGATTGGAGAGCCACTTGAGGTCATATGTTAAGGTATGTAAAATAAACATGTAAATAAGTCAAGCTGCTACGATCATTTTCAGCTGTGGCTCTCCAAGTTTCCTTCCAAAGACTTCTTTCTAACAAGCCTTGTTATTTAAGGATGCATTTGGAATTTAATACTTATGCAGTCTCATCCGTCCCTGCTGCCAAGGCTTATGCCTGAACAAGGGAGAGTTGGAAGAGAGGCAGTCATTCCTTCACTTACTTAATTTTACTCTTTAAAAGACAGACTCAACTCAGCTGGCAGGGGAGTGAAACAAGAATTGTTTTAATTGATCTTGGGTAGACCTCTCACACATTAGCAATCTTCATATTCCTTTTTAAGCCACCTAAAATTTCCCAGCATCCTTGCTGCCTTTGAGACTAGAAGATTAACTCTGGCCACAATCAAATGAAAAGTCTATGTGGAGCAGCATGAGATCTCATTAGGATAAATAGCAATAGGTTCTTCATATATAGTATTAAATACATATAGTAACAGACACTTTTCCAAAAAGTTACACATCCCCTTACATGTGAATTGTGGCTTTGTGGTGCTTTGAAGAGTAAAGTTTAGATTCTCCAGGATCTGTTACCGAGTCCTGTGACACGTCCCTAGAACGTCCTGTTACAGATGAGTTGTGCTGTAGATGGGTTCTGAACCGATTCATGTGGTTGTTATGTCCCCCTGGAGATACCCTGAATGCCCTCTTTCTGTCACAGGACAATCACCCTTCCCACCTTCGTTTTCATCCCTTCTTCCACCCTTGAGTGTGTACCTCAGTCCTGATCTCCGTTCTCAGAAGCCTCACAAACTTTCTGCATGAAAGGACCAGCCCAGTAAAGTTTCTTTCTCTTTTATTTTCTTTCAAAGTTTGCCTATAAAGCTGAGCCATATATTGCATCTGAATATAAGACAGTGCACGAGGAACTGACCAAATCCATGACCACCATTCTCAAGCCTTCTGCTGATTTCCTTACTAGCAACAAACTTCTTAAGGTAACATCAGGACAGCCAGCTCAGCTGTTCAGCATTAGAACTGATCTCCAAGGTCTGGGGATGGATCTCAGTAGCACAGTGCTTTTGCGGTGTGTGTGAGATTCCAGTCGGGGCAGAGCTGGGGAGGTTGGTGAATGGTTGCTAAGAGTTGCTTGAGAGAAGGAAGCTTCACAGTACTGCTGTGCAAAAGGGTGAGAGCAGAAAACAGGAAAGTTCCCTTTATTTTTAGGAGAAAGAATTTTGAAAGCTGTCATTGTACAGAAGTCAAAATGTTTAAGATGGATGTATTTAACATGAATTAAACAGCCTTGCGAATCGCCCTAGTTATGTATGTAGTTTTCATGTTGCAGTTAAGTAAATTGAGAGCTGGCCATGGTGGCACATGCCCGTTGTTCAGGCTGCCCAGGACTCTAAGGAGGAAGGATCATATATTAGTTACTCTTCTGTTGCATCAACACCTTGACCAGAGGCAACTTAATGATGAAAGTTTATTTTAGGTTATGGTTTCAGATGGTCAGAGGACGTGATGGTGGGAGAGGCACACTGCAGCAGCAACTAGGATGGGAATCCGAGCGACCACATCTTCAGCCGCAAACACAGAGCAGAGGAGAGAGTATTGGAAGTGGGCTAGGCTAGAAACTCTCAAAGTTCACATCCAGTGATACACTTCCTCCAGCAAGGCCACACTCCCTAAAGATTCGCGCCACCACCTGGAGACCAAGTGTGGATGCCTGAGCCCAGGAGGGTCATTGCTCTTTCAAAACACTATATATAGATCCCTGAGTCACAATTTTGAGACCAGCCTGGGCAACATGAACTCTATCTGAAAAAAAAATTATTTTTACTAATTAAGTATTTTCAAAAAAAAACAAGGATTGAAAACTGGATGTGGTGGTTCACACCTGTGATCTCAAAATGTGGGAAATAGAGAAATCTGTAGTTCAAGGCCTTCCTTCCTTACATGATGAGTTGGTGACCAGCATGAACTAAGTGGGACCCTCTCTCAAAGGGGAAAAAATATATATGTGTGTGTGTGTGTGTGTGTGTGTGTGTGTGTGTGTGTGTGTGTGT
>CAJQZJ010032066.1:6293348-6334546 GCA_907164525.1 Lophiomys imhausi | reverse complement strand
GTGTGTGTGTGTGTGTGTGTGTGTGTGTGTGTGTGTGTGTGTGTGTGAAAGAAAAAAGATTCAAACTCCACAGCCTAATCAGCAAAGCCTACTGGTGTGTTTGTATTCACTGCCACCACTGCTAATTTTGAGTGATTAGAATTAACTCTCCAGGGTCTCAGATGAGAGCTGTGAAGAATGAATTGCCATATTCAAATCTCATTGTGGCTAAGTCAGTGGAGGACATTGGTAAAGATGGCACAGGCAGTGTTCATAAGCGAGAAGTTGACAGAGGAAAGGCTCCACCAGCAATCCAGTGGCACTTCTTGCTGGAGAGGGCATTCAGTCTCCCAGCAGGTGCAGCTGTGTGTTGCTGAATGTGGACAAGGGACAGGAACCTGCCACTCACCTCTTGGATCTGATGAGAATCTGCCAAACGTGTTCTACAGTCCACACCTGCTTCTTGCTGCTAATATTGTCAGCCTAGGAGAGCTGATCTTCCTAATGAAGCATTATTTTTGTGTTTTTTCTTTCTTTCAGTACTCTTGGTTTTTCTTTGATGTGCTGATAAAGTCCATGGCTCAGCATTTGATAGAGAATAACAAAGTTAAGGTAAGTTACTCCATTGAGGACTTGTTTGTTGTGGGAAAATGTCTTTCTCTGGGTTGGTAGCTCACACCTACTTGTGTTTCCTGTGCACTGGGGACAGGCTTGTTTTCCATGTTAAATGGTTAGTAGTGTATTCCAGCTTCACAACAGTCCTAGAGTGTCTTATGTAAATTTTTTACATAAGGAAACTGAGCTGCAGTGTTTGCGTTACTTGCCCTGTATCCTGCAGTTAATGAATGGCAGTGTGTCTGTCTAGCTCCAAGGTTTTGGTACCTGACTAGTTACTGTGCTATTAAGTCCAAAGTACAGTGCATGTGTTTCTTTGATTAGCTTAGAAATCTTGAGGCTTTTCTGAACTTGGACCAGTTGCTCAAGCACTAATAGGAAATGTCTGGTGTTTATTGAGTGCCTCAGTCATTGTAGGTATTTCTGTCTACAGATGTCACCTGCCTTGTAGAGCCAAATGACAGTCCCTAGTGTCGTCCACCCATCTCCTTGGGGCAAATGCATGCACACTGGTCAAATTTCCCCTCCCCTCAAGCCTCCTTTTGGTGGTACCTGTATGTCTGTTTCTGTGACCTTGTCCCCTCGTCCCCCAGACAGTTGACCCTGTCTCTGGTCTGATGGTTCCCGTTGGGACTTGGCCTTCTAGCTCTTTCGGGCTCAAGGCGGTTTTTATGAAGTCGTAATGTAGGACACATACTGACAGTGTCACACTCTCTCTCTGATGACTAGAAGAGCTGCTTCCTAAGCAGAGGTTGCAAGTTTTCTGTGACAGTGAGCTGTGGCCATGTTGTAGCTGTGTGACGGTGACCGAGAGCAGGAGCCTGTGGGAGCTTCGTGTTGTGAGGCCACATGTGTCCATTATGCTAATGCTGTGACTCGCATGGTGGGAGAGAGAAGCCCTGCGAACAGACATCAGAGGATCAAGACCTCGGCCTGTTGCTCAAGGGCTCTGATTCCTCAGCAGCAGCCATGACAAGGGCCACTAGATCCTGCTGAGCAGAAGCTTGGTGGCACAAAACCTGAAGCCATTCTTTACCTGTTGAGCAGGCATTGTTTCTAGCCAGTTGGTTTCTTTGTTTGTTTGCTGTTTGTTGTTCCTTTTTCAATCCAACTTAAAGATTGTAACCGAACTTTTTAAAAATTATTAAATATTTATTTATTAGTAACAATAATCACTTATAACAAATACAAACACTTAACTACTAACCCTACAAATTCCTACAACCCCTAAGACCTAACCACTAAACCTATTGATAACTATTACAACTATTTTCATAACCCTTTAGAAGGATACAGTCTCTGGGGCAGGTCCTCAGTCATCAGGAACACAATCTCTGGGGTAGACCCTTTAATGCACTTAGCAGTCTTTCTTCTGGAATATCTCAGATATAGATTCGTCAAGGTAAATTAGCTATGGCGACTTCACCTTAAATAAGGCTTGAGGCTTTCTTCTCTCTGGGAGACCCCATCCATCTATAGGCCAACTTATTTCCTTCATATCAGCAACTCTGTAGCTCTGCCTCAGTCTTTAACGCTGGCCACAGTTTCGTTTAGGCCACTGTTTGGACAGGTCAAACCCCTCTAAGCAAAAGCTGAGCCACAGGGTTTAGTCCTTGGCCTTTTGCTGTCTTGCTGAGGCTTCCTCTGCTCACCAGCTTCTTTCTGCCTCAGGGAGATCCAACTATCAGTTCACCAGCACTTTCTCCATCAGACAATACAAACTACTCATTGTCCTTTCTAGTGTGAGGACTCCCTAGCATCGGAGCTCTCTAGCATGCAGCTCAGCTTTTTTGGCTCCATCCACTTGTCCTTAAATAGGATTTCTCCTTGTTCCACCTGTTTCAGCTTAATTTGGGCTCCACTCACTTAGCAGCTGAAAACAATGCCAGGCCAAATACCTTGTTTTTAGTCCATTAAGTCTTTCCTGTTTTTCCTGGCTTCAACCTTGTTTTTTAGTCCATTAAGTCTTTCTTTTTTTCACCTGGCTTCAACCTTGTTTTTCCACAAGCTGATAAGCTAATTGGTCACAGCCAAGTTGATCTTCATGCCCCCGAAATAAGAGACTGTATCAGAAACCTCTAGATATTTACTAAATCTAATTTATATTAATCTAACTCCCTACAAAAGATTTTGATTTTTAGTTCATAGGGTGACGCCCGATGGAGGGAGGGTGGCTTTGCCTTGGACAGAGATGCGCACCCTCTAAGTTCACGCCAAATCAGCCTGCCAAGGAGGAGTTAAGCAGACTGGCTCCATGGCAGCATGCAGCCAAGTATGCACTCTTACACACACACCATTTGAGTATATTATTTTTTAGTTAAATATGTCTAAAGTACAACAGGATCATAGCCTGTTTTGGCTTCCCATTGTTGTCACTGTAGATAGAGCACACTGGATTATAAAAGTTCAAGGCCAAAGTTCCTGTGGGGCTGGCCGCTCTGAGGTCTCTGTTCTGGTTACGGATAGTTGCTCCTTACGCAGAGGTTTATGTCCTGTCGTGGTACCTGTCACATTGGATTGATGTCCACCCTGATGACATCATTCCACCTTAATCCCTTCTCTGAAGACCCTATCTCTAAATATTGTCTCCCATTGGGATATTTCAGGGTGCTAAAACTTAAGCATATGGGCTGGGGTGATGAATCAGCAGATAATGTGCTTGCTGTGGAAATGAGGGGACCCAAGTTCAAATCCCCAGATCCCATGAAGAGCCAGGCATGCTAGCACACATCTATAATCCCAGTACTGTTGAGTGAGACCTTGTCTCAGACAAGGTGGAAGGCCAGGGCCAATGTCTGAGGTCATCCCTTGACCTCCACGTTTGTGCTATGGCGCACACATGCCTTGTGGGAGGGAGTTTAGCAAGCACTTAGGAAAAACCCTCATCTTCAACATACAAATCTGGGGACACAGTTCAGTTCAACCTACAAAAAAAGCCCTGAGATCATTTTCATTTTTTAAGTATAAATAAATGTGATCACTTTAGAGGGCATGGCTCCTTGATTGTATTTTAAGTGTTTTGTTCAGCAAATGACTCTTTGGTGTTATCAAAATAAAGGAGTTTAGGTTGGACATGTACCTGTAGCCTGGAAGCCACTTAACCTCGTGAGGACCACCAAGAGAGGAGGGCACAGATGGTGAGGAACGGGTGAAACGGGGACCACGTGGAAGAGCAGTGGTCAGATGGTTCTGGTGCATAAACAGGAGTCAGCTAGGCCTGAAGGAGGATGAAGAATAGGAGAAAAGAACCATGGTGGCTAAGAGCAGGGAACCAGCTCCTTGTCATCAGGGGACCACAGATGCCCTCTCCCTGCTTAGGACTGTAGCAAAGGCCACGTGAGAGGTGATCCAGAAGTAAACGAATACTTCTGAAAACCTCTGCAAGAACTGTACACACCATTGAGCATTAGCACCATTTTCCAAGCGTTAGGAAGTTAAGAATTTAGTAGTCTGTCTGTTCTCGATGTTAAAACATAACACTGTAGGTATAGTAGTGACCTGAAGGGTGTGACCAGTTGCCTTGTATCACAGAGATGGACATAGACAAGAAGGTAGACAGAACCTTGGAATGATCTTGCCAGACCATGTGGCTTCTCAGAGCCAAGAACTGCTGGAGCAAGCAGCCACTAGCAGGTGCTCTGCCCTCTCCAGCCTTGTGGCAGACTCCCCACACCTCTGCTCTAGGAAATGGTTTGTCTGTCTTTGGAATTACAGTCTTTTCCCTACCTTAATTGTATCTTAGTCGTAAAGTAGTGTTTAGAGGGGGGTTTTTAGAAGTCTTAAAAAAATATCTGTGCCTATAAGAGAGCTCTGACTTCCAAAAGTAGAATGTGGAACCACAGTGTAATTGACTGTGAGGAGAGATTTAGGAGCCCCTCCTGGCACTTTGAAAGATTCCTGTCCTCGGTTTTAGCCCTGCCTGGCTTGTGGCCGCTTCCTACACGGCACCCATTCATCCAGGCTCAGTCTAGTAAGAGACCCTGTCTGTAAACAGTAAGGTGGAGAAACAGCTGAGGAAAATCACCCTCATGTCACCTTCTGGCCTCCACACCCAGGCAAGCTCACGTACTCGTGCGCACACATACATACAGTTTAGGGAACAAGTTCTTTTATCGTTCATGATTTCCTTCCAAAACGAATCAAATCCTCTTGAGTTTTCATGTTTTTATCCTAAATATTCTGATACCTATTGTCTATTGCAAACTGCGATTTCCCCATCAGTGCGTCTTTCTGAAAGGACCAGAACCGGGCCCTGATTCATGCTGTAGGGCCCCTGGGCCTTGGGTTGAAGCTGTTGCTGCTTGGGCTGTTACTGTGGGGGATCCAGCGTGTGGAACTGTGGTCCACACTTTCTTCAGTGCACATCCCTGTATATCCTTAATGGTAGATGGGTGACTCCGCCCATGCATACTGATGTGGATTAATTCATTAATTAATGTACAAACCATTTTGCTAAGGTGTGGCTAATGGTGGAGGTGTGTCCACCCTCCAGTCCCCAGTCACTCAAACTACATTTTGAAGCCCTTACTGAAGAGGCAGAACTAGCCTCAGAAGACAGCTCCAGGAGAGGCCTTCAGCGTGTAACTGCTCAGGACTGTCAGAGAAGGCAGTGACTGGGAACTTACAGGGAGGAGTTTTTGAGGAAGTTGGAATACATGGCAACAAGGCCTGCTGGGAATCTGTGGGTGACACTTTTGGGAACTTCTTTCTATCTCTTATGTTTAGAAACTGTAATTACCTCAGACTTGCTTTCTACTTCCTTCCTCCCATGCTGTGTCAAGCCGAGTCCTGGCCTCCCACAGGTGTCCGTCCTCAAGAAAGGAGAGGGGCAAACCCACAGAGGTGGGATGGATGTCCTCTGTACAGTTGTTTGGCCTTCCAG
The DNA here is from genome assembly GCA_907164525.1 of Lophiomys imhausi. Lineage (NCBI taxonomy): Eukaryota > Metazoa > Chordata > Mammalia > Rodentia > Muridae > Lophiomys > Lophiomys imhausi. The sequence continues at coordinate 6,329,070 of CAJQZJ010032066.1, read as the reverse complement.
CAAGGCAAGAATCTTTATTCAAAAGTGCCGTAAACACAGGGTGAAAGATAAGGTTTGGCCTTACCCTAAACCAAATCTGAGTTTTCCTGTGACAGGCTGAATAGTACCACCCTCAAGAGTTTTGAGTAGTTTGTTAGGTGTGGAATGCTGAATCAAAACATAAGAGGACAGAACACATGTCCTCCAAAGCTGCCATGGACACTGGAGAAAGGAGACGCTCAGTTGGGACAGTAAGAACAGTGGGTTCTAAGCATGAGGCGGAGGTGGGGCAGATACGAGCTGTATCTGAACCTTGAAGGATGCCACACTAGGGGAGAGGAGAAGGAGCCTCATGCAGAAACAGCAGGTCAAATCCAGCAATATGAACCGTATAGTGGGTGGACAAGCAATGTTAAGACAGAGCCGTTCGTTCCCTGCAGCCAGTGTTTACTGAAAGGGAATGACAGTATGTGTCCACACAGAGGCCATGCAGAGATGTGCACAGCAGCCAAGCCTGGAAACAACCCCAGATAGATTGTTGGTGACTCAGTACAATGGAATACCACTTAATAATGGCAAGGAGCAAAATACTTTTTTTTTTCAATATGGGCAACTCTAAGAGGTACTGAAGTAAAATTAAAACCCAAAAGATTACATAGATGAGTTCATTTGTATTTAAGACAGTCTAGGAAAGGAAAAATTACAGGAATAGAAACAGAGTGGTCCTTTTTAGGATCCAGGCATAGAGGAACGGGGCTGAGAGAAGTGGTCTGGCTCCTGGGCATGCTTGCAGATGTCTAGAGCGGACTGCGGACTCGTGCTGCGCTTTTCCTGCTGAGGCTCTCGGATCAGAATTTCTGTACTCGTTTGTGTGAACTACCAAGATTCCCCCTTTTCCTGCTGAGGCTCTCGGATCAGAATTTCTGTACTCGTTTGTGCGAACTACCAAGATTCCCTTTTGTCATGCCGAAGCAGGTCCAGATATTTGACGCATTTGAGAACTTTTACAGGACTAATTCAAATATTGTACTATAATTTGACTTTTAAAATTGGGTTAAAGTTTTTCTTGTGAGATTTCCATTCCCCAAAATTGACAAGATAGTGTGGAAACTTACTAGACTGCATTAGGAAGAGTGTAACTCACTGTACCCAATTTAAGACACATTAGATTAGAACTCTGGTTTTTTGTTTGTCTGTGTGTTTCGTTTTATTTTTGTTTTTTATGGACTTGGGGCTGAGATAGCCCCACCCCTGAGTGTTAGTACTTAAAACATCACAAATTCTTGCTCTGAATCCCTTCCAGTTACTGCGGAACCAGAGGTTTCCAGCCTCCTACCACCACGCTGTGGAGACCGTGGTGAGCATGCTGGTGCCACATATCACACAGAAATTTCGAGATAATCCGGAGGCATCTAAGAATGCCAATCACAGCCTTGCAGTGTTCATCAAGGTAGGGACCTCTGCAGAGCGTCGGGGGACACCTGCTGTGGTGGCAGGGTGTTTTTTAAGTGGCTTCCCAGAAGAGTGATGACAAGTACAGGGGTGTGTTCACATCAAAGGATGGCCCAACCAGCAGCGAATGCCCGGGTCTGAACTAATGACTCTGGACTTGTTTTCCCCCAGAGATGCTTCACCTTCATGGACAGGGGCTTCGTCTTCAAGCAGATCAACAACTACATCAGCTGCTTTGCTCCTGGAGACCCCAAGGTAGCGTGGCTGTTGGGCAACACTCCTTGATCCTCGCTGACCCTTTCACATCTGGAAACCGCCTGTTCCTCCCAGTTCTTGGCAGAATTTTCTTTTTGTTCCTTGGCACACTTCACTACCCTCTTGATAGACTGGCACTTATTTCTATAAATAAATGTCAGGTTTTACAAATCAAGTAGCTCTGAACAAGAAATAGGCATGCCTGGCGGTTTTTTTCTCTTGGACACCTAGAATAACTAAAGAACCAAAAGCCTGTGTGTTGTTGGCCACAGATAATTTATAGAGACCTCGTAACCATGTAACCTTTCTGTTATCTTTCTTTATTACCTTCTAGCTTGCTAATTTTGTTTTTAAATTATATTGAGTCTGTATAATTATAAGCTACTTGAAATCCTCTTTGGGCATAGAGGAGCATAAATATGAATGAAAAGTATTTTATGCCTTAAAGTCTGCTGCAGGCGTATTTAATGAAGAATGTTCTTGGTTTTCACACAGATCCCTGTAGCCATCCAACATGTGTGAAGAAATAACCACTTTGTTTCATGGGCCAAGGAGCAAGCGCTAAATGCTTACGAGCTTTGCTTCTAAGAAGCTTATTAGAGCCCTACATACAACATCCAGTGAGGTTTTCGTGTATTTCTTCCCACAGACTCTGTTTGAATACAAGTTTGAGTTTCTCCATGTGGTGTGCAACCACGAACACTACATTCCTTTGAACTTACCTATGCCATTTGGAAAAGGCAGAATTCAGAGATACCAAGGTAACTTGTCTCTGCATGGATTCATTTTTCTCACGAAGAGAACCATATCATTTTAAACAAGGAAAGTATTGATTCAAATGTTTTTCCATAATTTGATTTTATTCATGGATGGAGGTGTGTGTGTGTGTGTGTGTGTGTGTGTGTGTGTGTGTGATTTGCATTTCCAAAATCGTTGATAAAATCTTATGTAGAAACTGGCTTTTCAGCAAACCTAGAAGTGACCATGCAGATGAGAGACAGATCTGAAGCTTTTCTGGGCTCGTCAGAAATAAACATGCTGAGTGTTTTTCATTTTAAAATTATTTTACTTAAATAACAGAAATCTCTTATTTACTGCCTTTGTTTTTGTTTTGTTCTCCCCTCTTGTAAATTAGCTTTTCTTTCACCAACTGTGGAGTCAAATGACACTCCTGTAGGTAGGTGTGGGCAGAGGCTTGCCCTTGCATTTTCTTCCATTTAAGACAAGGGAATGCAAGTGATCTGATCACTCAGCTGCTTTGCTGGCTACTCACTGAGGTGTCTCTGCACATCTTGTGGTCCGGATCTCAGTTTCTGATGGACGGGCGAATTTGTTTTCCATGGAGCCAAGACACTGCTGTCACATCCCAGGAGATAAGCTCTAGATTCCATTGCAGTGTGTTTTAAGAAGCAGAACAAACAAAGCCCACTCCACCCCAGATGGCATCCCACCACTGGCACCGCTCTTGTCTGGAGGCAACAGGGGTTATAACGCACGTGGCTTTTTCATGAGCTTTTGGGCTTGCATGCCGAGTCCTCATGAACTGCTCTGGACCCTCCTCTAAGTCACAAGAGACTTGAGCTTGTGGCATCACTGAAGAGGTTGAGTTCTGTGCATCAATTCTGGGTGTTGGGTCACACGCTGGACTCTACACCAGGCACAGCAAGACCACAAGTCATTTTCTCCCCTGAGAGACTGAGGGGAGCCCCAGCCTTAGAGTTTAGTCTGCAGAAACTATATTCAATAAGCAACTGAACGTGGTCATTTTGAAAAAAGCAGATATTCTTCCTTTCTACAACATGCTCCATAGGGACTTCAGTCAGTGTGTTGGGGACACTTATAAGGACCTGTCAGAAAGACTTTCAAAGTCAGAGGAGTGGTCTATAGGACTTTCCTGGATAAAGGTGTCAGTGTACCCATTGAACTCTCCTTTATGCTTCCTGCTGTTTGGGGCACATGTATCTGCTTTTATTGACCCTCCTTCAGTAGGATCTGTGTCTCTCTGTCTTTTGCAGATAACTCTCAATTTTAACTTGCAGCTTCCTGATGAGTTACTGTCTTTGTGCTTTATGCATTAAACTTTTAGTTTAAGAGGGACATATCAGAAAAGACTGAAAAAATAACTTGCTTGTTCAATGAAGGCAGAATGAATAGGTTAAGTGCTGATGTATTGTTTAAGATACATTGACTTTTATTGGAGCTATAACAGGCATTGATAGCCAGGGAATGGATAGCTGAACCCAGGGAATAAATGACATTTTAATAAATCATATGTATTGGTTCTTTCTTTAGTGATGTGGTTTTATTAAATTGATCTATAGTTCTGGTACAATTACTTCATTTTAAAAATATATCAACATATTTTTAATATGATGGCTATTGTATATTCTAAAAATGGATACTAAAACCAGTTCCACGCTCACAATTGAGGGCAGCTATTTGTATCTTTTTTTTTGTTTTTGTTTTTGTTTTTCCCTGTGAGAATTTGATGTGTTAAGAAGTAAGGCAGCCTTGCAGAATCGCCCGTTTTCCTGTGTGAGGCAGAGTCTTGTCACCTGTGGCCACACACAGCTGGGCTGAGTGGAGACAGATGACATTCTCATTTGGCTCAGGCAGCATTGAATGCCCCCTGAGTCCTGTCTGCCTTTTTTCAGATCTCCAGCTTGACTACTTCTTAACAGACGAGTTCTGCAGAAACCACTTCTTGGTGGGACTGCTACTGAGGGAGGTGGGTGCTGCGCTCCAGGAGTTCCGGGAGGTCCGAGGCATTGCCATTGCCACGCTCAAGAGCTTGCTGATAAAGCATTCTTTTGATGACAGATACGCTTCGAGGGTGAGTGGGTCCCAGAGGAGGGACGAGAGGGGGATGAAATGTCCTTTAAGTGGTATAAGGAAAAGTAACCGATTAAACAAATCCTGTTAGCGGCACTGAGACTTTTTCCTCACACACAGGAAAAGTCCAGATTAAAGCAATAGTAGTTGTGCCGTGTCTACCGTCCGCTGCTCAGCCGGGGACATCACGCTTACCTTGTGTATCTTTTTTCAGAGCCATCAGGCAAGGATAGCCACACTCTACCTGCCTCTGTTTGGTCTGCTTATTGAAAACGTCCAGCGGATCAACGTGAGGGACGTGTCGCCCTTCCCTGTGAACCCGAGCAGTGTATGTAAAGCATGGTTGGTGACTGTAGAATCTCCTGCAGTGTCCTTGGGCAGCAATAGCAGGGGCTGCAGACTGTGACTGAAGAGTACAAACTCAAGGAGTCTGGGGGCCCACAGGGGAGGGCAGTCCCTCACGTCTGGCATTGCCGGCAGCCGCTGCTGGTCTTGGTGGTCATCCCATCTTGCCTCTGTCCACACATGGTTATGTATCCTCCTCTTAATTTATATCTGATTTGTATGTGGAAAGATACCATTTTCAAGTAAGATTAAATACTGAGGTTCCAGGTAGACATGAATTTCAGGGGCTACTACTCAACCCACTACACTCTCCCCCTTTATTCTGCTAGTATCAAACCGTATACTACCCTTGGGAGATTATATTTCTTCTTTTAAATTTTTTAGGATGTATTCTTATTTTATGTGTGTGTTGTCCACACATGTGTGCTGTGTGTATGCCGTGCCTGTGGAATCCCAAATAGGGCATCAGGTGCCCTAGAAATGGACTTCCAGGCAGCTGTGCGCTGCCTTGTGAGTGCTGGGAACAGAACCCACCCTGGGTCCTCTAGAAGAGTGGCTGGTGCTCCTAGTCACTGACCCACCCATCCAGCCCTAGGAAATCATGTTTCTGACTAAAATGGAATTGATCAGTAAACTTTCAACCATGGCTCTGTAAAATAGCTAAATTCCACCTGTTCAACAAAATGGCCATGGCACCACCCGCCCAGAACGCAGGAGGTAAAAGTCCAAGACTAGCCTGGGCTACATGAGGCTGTGTCTCAAAACAAGGAGTGGAGATTAAAGAACAAAAAATGGCACGGGGGCTAACCTGTGTCCCTTGTTGCTCATGCAGACCTCAATTCTGACTGCAGCCCGATGCCCATTCTGCAGAAAGCCACTTTGAGCTCCTCCTTAGACTGTAAGTCGGTGACGTGTCAGGGAACATGAGGCTTGCAGGCAAAACAGCCGCACACATAAAGTGAATCAAGTAAAGATGCTTGCAGTCAGCCTAGAATCCAGCACTTTCAAAGCTTTAGCATCTAGTTTCTTGTCATAACTCATTTGCAAAAGGCTTTTTCCTTATTAATATGTGATGATCAAGTATTCACATAGTGTGTGTGTGTATGTATATGTGTGTGCAAGGGCGTGTGCGTGCTTGTGCATGTGTGTGTGTGCCCAGATGCATGTGGTGTGTATAGAGGACAGAAGTCAGCATGTTCTTCCATCATTCTCCACCTTATTTTTGGAGCGTGGGGAGCAGGGCCCTCTCGCTGAACCTGCAGCTCACTGACTAAATAAGAATGGCTTCCTGGTGAGCTCTTGAGATTTTCCTATCTTCTCCTCGTTCCCAGAGCTGGGGTCGCAGGCACATCCCACCGTGCCCAGATCCTATGTGGTTGGTTGTTAGGGTCCTTGTGCTTGCTCATGAAGCACTTAACCCAAAGCCATCTCCTCAGCCCATTTTTAGTTATTACAATTTATCAAAATTTCAAAACTTATTCTTCTGTCCCTAAGGCCTTTGCCTGTCCTCAGAGGGGCTATCTGCGAGTGATCTTAGCAGACATCACTGTCCTTTGTCCTTATGTTCTCCACCGTGAGCAGACTGGACACTTTGTCACTGTGCTATATACTTGGGAGGGTTTCTGGGTTTCTTGTTTTTATGCGTGTGGTTGTTTTTCTTACCTGTGTGCAGTACTGATGAAGAGGGTGTTGGGTCCTCTGGAACTAGAGTTACAGGGGGTCGTGAGCCATCGTGTGGGTGCTGAGAGTCAAACCAGGTCCTCTAGGAGAACAGCCAGTGCTCTCGACCCCTGAGCCATCTCTCTTGCCCCCGCGTTGTGCCATTGTTTACCCTGCTCCCTCTTCAATGATATTCTGGGAGGATCCAGGTTAGCAGCATTCACTCTTCTGTTTCAAATGGCGTAAACTTTACCCTCTCCCAGCCTCGCTCCCCGATCCCACGTCATCCTGGTTGTCATCGCCCTGCACGTGAGCGTCCTCTGACCCCACATGCTTCTCTGAGCGGAGTAAGTCCAGACAGCACGTGGCCTCCCTGTCCTGTTCTAATGCTGAGGAAAATGAACAGAAGGTCTTGCTTTGGGTTCCACCAAAGTAAAATCCACCTTCTCGATGTAACTTTAAAATTAATACAGCGTGCTGTCTGAGCATCCAGAGGCTGTAGTTGGCGCCTCTTACGAGGACAGGAAAACCTGCTACTGCAGTTAGAAATACAAGGGCACCTTCCTCTGCAGGAGGAAAGACAGGAAGTGGAACATGACCAGGGCCAGATGGTAGCGCTGTTTGGAGCAGAGATGAGATGGGCAGAACCAGCAGCGGGCCTTCTCGCCGCTCACCTTGGTACCTGAGGCCTCCTATGTGCTCTCTTTCTCTTGTCTCTCCTCCCTCACATGCCCTGCGCATCTGCCTGCTGTTACTTCATGCTTCAAGACCAGTTTCTGAGGCTTGTTCGGCGGCCATCTCTAATGATTCCTTCTCTTCCTTTTGGCAGATTGTGAAGGATGAACCCCTTGCTATGCCGGCCGGGAACCCACTCATGACCCCACAGAAGGGAAATACACTTGACCACAACCTGCACAAAGACCTTTTGGGCGCCATCTCTGGCATTGGTAATGGTCCTTGCTGTCCTGTGTCCCGCAAACTGTCTTTACCCTCACAAGTTGTCAGTGGTGAGTTAGGACTGAGATTTTCTGCCTTGGTTGTTCTCCTGGTTGTAGTGTTTCACGACTGAAGTCTCTCAGGCACTGTAAGTAGGATTCTTGTGAATCCCAAACAGGGCCACGCTGACACACTGCCAATTTGCCTTTTGTTCAGTGCTTCCTCAGTTGATCGGGTTTTAAATCTTCGTTACATTTTTAGAAGCAGATATTGGGGCGAGTGAAGGACTTGCTGTAATGCTGGTGACAGTTTGGGACTGGAATTCCATCCTAAAAGCCATTTTAAGAAATCTTCTGTTCTGCACCTTCTCCCCCAGCCCCGCCCCCCACATAAGAACAGCCCCATGGGAAGGAAAACAGATGGCATAAATCAAGACTCAAGTAGAGAAGTCTGTCCGTGAGAAAATGCACCTATTTATATTCTGGCTAATTAAGTACAGCTTTATAAAGATGATGATGATACGGATGGTCTGTGCATATGCATGCACACCCAGATATACCCAAAGAATTTCAGTCGGGGGTTCACAGTGTAGGTCCGCCTGTAGTTCCCCCTCTGCTCACCCCTTCTGCTCAGCACATTTTGAATAAGAAGCAGCCTCCTGTGGTTAGTGGCTACAGTCCCATGAGTGCTACAAAGTCATGTGTCAGGGAGAGACACGCCCTTTACCCACTGAGCTCACAGGACGAAGCCGTGCCTCCTGGATCTGCATTCTCACCTTCTCTGTTGTTTGCACATCATTTTACAGAGACGGCAAGAAGTGAGAGCAGAATGTGACATTGCACAGCCCATGCCAATGTCTAAGATTTATCCTATACCACCAATACTAGTCCTGAAGCCCATTTGGTTTCATGGATAGTTTTTATGGTTACAGTCTCCCTTTATATATTATATATAGCATGTAAAATATATGTGTGTGTGCATATGTGTATATATGTGTGTGTGTGTGTGTGTGTGTGTGTGTATTGATCATGATGCTCCTCGGATGTTGACTGGTGTCGGAAGTCTCTTCTGGGCCCACACTCACGGCCCTGCCCTGCTCTGCACAGGTGCTAGCCAGTGCTGTGAGTGGGAGGCAACCCTGGAAGGGCTTTGCCGCAGTGCTTCCAGCACCAGCTTAGCTCAAACGGATGTGGCTTTACATCTGTGCTCCACTTCTACCTGGTTGCTCCTCTGTGCTCTCTAGCTCCTGCAGCCTCTGTATCCTTATCTCTAAGCTGTCCCTGTCAAGAATGAGAAGCTGATGCAGCGTGTAGGGTGGTTGCCATGGGAAGTTCGTGCTATCTCTGTTCCGGCTACCTCAGTGGTGCTGTGGCTTCTGCGCTTTACAATACACTCTCAAAGCCAAATGGATGAGTCCACAAGCCTAGCAACGGGTTTGGAAATCTCAAGGCTCTGTCCTCTCTGGCCAGTACTTATAATGCCACAAGTGAAACATTGCAGACTTTGCAGAAGTGATCAAGTCACAATGAGGGAGTATTTGGCTCATTCAATGCTGTCTTATTCAGAGTCCACCATGTTAGGGTCTGAATGGCAGCGAGGGACTTGCACTGCCATGCATACACGGTGCAGTCATGAAAGGCGCTTGGGACTGATCTGGTCTCTTCATTCCTTATCTGCTTTCCAGATCAAACCCACTTTTGCAGAAGCTAGCCACAGCCCCTTCTTATGCTTGGCTCTGTCTGGGTGTGCTCCCACTGGCAGCCCCAGTCTTTGTTCTTCTTAGAACGTCTCCCAGGAAAGCACCACCTGGGAGCCAGGTTCGCTGGGTTTGGGTTTGTTCTGGATGCTACAGCAGCTGCTGCCCCTCAGGGAACCTCCAGAGGACTTAGGTGCTGGAGTTTATCCTTCCGAGAAATGTGAGGAGGTCTCGAATTACCAAGCATCCTGAGAACAGGTCCCTCGGATGTCTTCAGAGTGAAAATGAGAATTCCTAGAACTGATTCCTGGACAAAACAAACTCTGAGATTCCTTCTGTTTTAGAGGACAACCCCTCGTAGATTCAGAGTTCTCCTCCCACTGTTATGGGGTCTGCTTAAATCCAGTGTAACTCAAACACCAGGTCAATACAGATGACAAAAATTTATTGTAATCAAGCTGCTACTGATCGGTCAGGGCGACAGAACAGACTCAGGAGCCCTGAAGAAACATTTTACAGAATATTTAAGGGATGAAACCATAAAGCAAGGGGAAGTTATGTGGGCTGTAGCCCTGTCCATTCATATTTTGACATAAGGAATTGAGCAAGTTTCCACCGATCAGGATAGGAGTTGGTTCCTGGGCCTGGGAACATGAGCTTAGTTTGACCTGCCAGCAAGATGGAGAAGTTGTCCCTGAGATGTCTGCCTGAGACAACTGTCTCCTTACAACAGAAGCTGTTCAGCTGTTGGGAAGTCCCCAGTTCCCTTAGGGCCTGGGACCATGAACTTAGTTTCTTCTTATGAGTAAGTGGAGTCTGAAAACAGGAGTGGCAGTACTTAGAAAAGGTTTCTTTTGCTTGTTCCCAACACCACCTGCTTTGTGTTTGGGTATTGATACAAATGGAAGAGAGATGAACCAAACTTTATTTTATTCATATGTTGTTGAACATCTTTAAAACTCATTCCCCATGAGCTGGAGAGATAGCTCAGTGATTAGGAGCGCTTGTTGCTCTTGCAAAGTACCTGGGTTCCATTCCCAGCACCCATGGCTGTCTGTAACTTCAGTTCTAGGGGATATGATGCCCTCTTCTGGCTCCTGTGGGCAGGTGCACATACGTGCAGGCAAAACAGCCATACACATTAAAAAAATATTCGATGTCATTCCCTGGGAGAGTAATATAGAAACCGTCACTGTATTAACTTATGTATAGTAATAAATTAATAGTAAATTATTAATTATTTATATTATTTTTAAAACTTACATTAATAAAAATGGTTTTTTTCATACTTGGAAATTTTTAAAAATAAAATCATTACTTTGGCAAGGACACAAACACACATTCTGAGAACAAAATAAGTATGTTGATTTTAAGTTACTACATTTGTATCTGCTTGCCTTAAATTAGGACTATAGTTTGGAATTGGGTTTGAAACTCTGAGAATGGTGGGTATGGTATCCGATTCTTGTCCCTTTCACCTGAGCTCCATGTCCTTTCCTGTGACCTATGATCATTTTAAGAGGATTATAGTTATCATGTGGTCATAGCATGCATTTTTTTTCTCTCTTTAGAAAAGGACTTAACATTTCTTCCTAAGGTTTTCACCCACTCCTGTGACAGTCTGCCGCCTTGATGCACTTTACAGTAAATGCTAGGGAGGGACAGGAATTACATGTGCATCACACAGCTGTCATCAAAATGATTAACGGTCATCTCCAGGTTGCCTGAGAGATGATGAACTTAGGCCATTGGCCATGAAATTTAAAAGTGTGACAGCTGAGAGACTTAGAAAGACAGAGGTGGCTTGTTCTACCCACCAGTGCATCCGTCCACGTGTCCAACATAGAAGTGTCCCAGCCTGTGTGAGCCTGTTTCCGTACTGAAGCTTCCAATGCAGGGCCAAGGGTCCCCTCCAGTGCCACCTGCAGGGCCTGGACGTTTGCTGAAGGCCTGTTAGTTCACAGGACGCCAAGTCCAAAGAGTCATTTTTAGTGTGTAATCTACTTAATCTTATCTAAGCAGGAAGCCAATTCATTACCTTAAGAAATGCTCCATAGTTCAAAGGTGGAGGCCGGCTTCTACTTTCAAATACTGTTGTTCCATACATGTCAAAATTTCATTTCCAAGAGAGTTCCTTCCTTCCTCTTTGAACATCTGACATTGTCGGATATTTTCAGTTTACAGATTAAGGGTAGATGTAACTGTCATAATAATTTTTTATGGTATCTCCAAGTCAAAACTAATAACATTGTTTATCAGAATTTACTTGTTTATAGTTTACAGTTTACAGATCTGTTTATTCAGGGATTAAAAAAACAAACAGTATTTATATCCCAGTAAGTTAGTAGGCCCTTCAAAAAGCAATATGCATAAACCTAAGGAACAAATACTTTCATTTTATGTTTAGTGACTTCAGGTTGTTATTAGTGAATGGTTCATGCTTGATGGATACTTACTTTCCATACTTTGGAATCAAATTGTTCACTTTCTTCACTTCCTGTTTCACATTGTCTTGCTTTTTACCATAGCAAAATACCAAAATGGCAAATAGTAGCAACAGGAAGATATGACACCAGCATCAGAAAGCACAACATGGTCCTCTGTTGAAATGCAGTTTCTGCCAAGTGTCATTGTGGGTCCTTAAATTGTTTAGATGTCCTGTCACACTTCCTGAGAATTTGCCCGGGGTAACTCAGCATACAGGTTAAACACTATAGGCTGATGACATAGTTTTCTTTTCTGACCAAATAAATGTTTGAAATGGATTTATCCTTTTCTGTTTTTCAATCACATTTTTAAATAATGTATGCTACTCTAGCCTGGCCAAGCAGGTAGCTCCAGTAAGTTAACAATGTTTCATACGAAAGGTTATTTTGACTTCACTCCATACTCCCCTGATTCTTCAAAAGGTGATGTAACTGAGAGACTAGGGAGCTAGCTCAGTGGTTAAGAGCACTTGCTGCTCTTGCAGAGGACCCAGGTTCAGTTCCCAGCACCCACTTGTCAGCTCACAACCATATATAACTCCAGTTCAAGGGTGACTGACACCCTCTGGGCTCCACACTGCACACACATGGTGTACCTACATACATGCAGGCAAACATTCACACATGTTAAATTTTTTAAATTGTTATATTTCACATACAATGATTTAAAAGCTGAATACAATTCTCAAGCAGTGCCCTTATTTAAAAAAAAAAAGCCCATAAAGCAGTCCCTCTTAAAATTTAGTACTTATCTTTATTTTGTGCTTCTAACCAAAACTTGGCCTCGCTCTAATTTCCATTTAGCTTCTCCATATACGGCTTCAACCCCCAACATCAACGGCGTGAGAAATGCTGAGTCAAGAGGCTCACTCATCAGCACGGACTCGGGGAACAGCCTTCCAGAGAGGAACCCAGAGAAGGGTAACTCCCTAGACAAGGTGATTTGTTCCCACTTGACACGGCGTCTTAGGGCCGATGGGTGTGGACAGCGTGACCTGCTGCACGGTCTGGTGTTCATTACCTGTGACCTTTGGGTTGTTTTTAAACACCATAGTCAACAAGCAGGAGATGACATGAGCCTTTTCTAGGATTGTGGCACAGACCCTTGAATTCCTTCATCATCCTTGTCACTGTGTTAGTGTGCTTCTGCATATGAGCCAAGACTCAGTTGTGGACCTCTGTATCCATGGAGCCCCCTGGCTCTGAGTCGTAGTTCCAGGCTCCCCAATCCAGGCAGAGTTTGCAGGGAAGCAGGTGGGAGCGGGTGATTCTGGCATCTTACAGAGTCTTTATGCCTTTTAGGTCCAAGGCAGACAAGACAGATGGATTGGTCTAGTCATTTCTGAGCCATGGCTGACCCGATCTAGTTAACTGTACCCACTGCTAACACACTGTTCTCTTCCTACTAAATCTTTCTTCTGCTGTATTTCCTATTACTATAGCCTCGGCTATCTGGAACTTTGTAGGAAAGGATAAAGGTTGATATTAACCTGGAATCCTGGGAGATTGGTATTTGCTGGGGCTCTGGATCCCTCAGTTACTTCAAGTTATAAGAAAGCTTTCTGCCAATTAATAGTCGAACCATTTAGGGAAGTGCTCCTCATTCCCAGGACTTCCTGCCTCAGCCACAGGTTTGTGGCCAAGTCACAGATTCTGTGACTGCCGTTGACAGTTATCTTTAGGCGCCCTTGTGCTGAGGCATGGCCTTCTCAGTCTGTGTCTATCGTGATGTGTTGAACTTCTCCCTTGACCCAACATGCCTCCGTGTGCAGAGGGACAAGCTGCTCCACAGGCACTCGGCTTGTGTTGTGGGCAGCGCTGGAGAGGACGAGAGCTGCCTGCCAGTCAGGAACAACAGGGTCACCATGGATTTTTCCCTTCTAACAATCCCAACTTTGCTGGAGGAAACTGTGCATGCTGCTCCTGTGTTCTCCTTGCAAGAAGTACTGAGTTCTCTTGTCAGCTCTTGATTCCGTTCAAGAGCTCGATGGTTCACCCATAGCCTTTTACCACTAATGAGAGCTATATTTCTTCATTAAATAAAAAAGATCACACATCTTGTTAGTTCAACTTGCTCATTATATATTTTTTTTTTCAATCAACCACCAACACCTTGAAAAAAAATCTTTTTCTATATGATTTTTTCATTTGATATTTGCCAAAAAAAAGAAAGCTTTTGGGGGGGGGTTGTTTGTTTTGTTTTGTTTTTAGAGACAGGGTTTCTCTGTAGCCCTGGCTGTCGTGTACTCCCTTTGTAGACCAGGCTGGTCTTGAACTCACAGAGATCTGCCTGCCTCTGCCTCCTGAGTGCTGGGATTAAAGGTGTGCACCACCACACTCATCAAAAAGAAACTTTTTGATTTAAATTGGAATCACAATCCGAAAGGTTGTTTTTAATCTTCTGTGTCTGGCTGGAAATAAGATCCTTACCCAGTTCAGTGTGAACCTGCCGCTTCTAGTGGTAAAACTGCCCTCTGCCCCATCCTCAGCCCCAAGCTTTCTGATCCTGCTGATGGGCTAAGCTGGTGATGGAACGGACTCACCAGTTTAGGGTGGTTGGCAGTGCTGTGCTGAAGTGTTCCTGTCAAGTGCTTCTCCATTGGTGCCCACGGTGTGCCCAGTGCTGTGCCCTGAGTGGCAGGCCTCAGCGGCAGGCATCTGGAGCTGGTTTGTAGCCGCTCCTTAGGCTCACCTTAGGTTGTTTTGAGAGGGGGCATTGTGTGGCACCTCTGGAGACCTCTCTCTCTCCTAATGGGTCCTCATGCATGTGCCTTTTTTTTTTTTGCATGAGACTTTATGATTCCCCCACCCCCTTGGCATAATGAAAACTGCTCTTCAGGTGAGAAAGGTTTGTGCCGTCTGGCTTGTCCCTTAGGAACAGGACAACGGTGCCAAGTCAGAGCTGGAGGTAGCAGCAGTTGTGTGTGTTACACCTACTGAGGGCATAATGGAGTCTTTGTAAGGGTCTTTGTGAACTTGTGCCTGTGGGTTGCGTGTTCTTTGCAGTTTGGATGATCTGACTCAGAGCTAAAGAATCTTCCTCTTCATAAAGGGAAATGTCTATATTATGGAATAGAAAACTTACCTGCTTTTCCTTTCAGCATCAGCAGAGCGGCACGCTGGGAAATTCTGTGGTTCGCTGTGACAAGCTGGACCAGTCTGAGATTAAGAGCCTGCTGATGTGTTTCCTTTACGTGTTGAAAAGCATGTCTGATGGTGGGTAGAATTAAAATATAGCTAGTTTGTTTTCGTTGTTTGAATACATTATTTTAGTTGGCATTAGTTGAAATTTTCAAATATTTAAGAGAATTTCTTCCTTGTTTTTTAATACGTATTAATTTGTCAAATGCAGTAGATATAGAAGCTTTGATGTGGAGAATCTCTTCCTTTTATTCTAGTAAACAAATTCTAAAATGGAAATGGGATTTTTTTTTAATATAGTGTTTCACATACTCCAAGCCGAGCCTTTCTGGCCAAGAGTGATCCTTCTGCCTGTACCTCCAGAGCCCTGGTTTAGGCTCAGGCTGCCACACCCAATTCCCACTTTATGCCATGATTACTTATTATGGTCTTTTGTATATAAGAGCACATTGTGTACAAGTTAAATGAATGGCCTTGTACTATAATATACCACTAGGTAATTTATTATTAATGTTCTGGAGTTCAGATATTTTTTGAGTTGAATAAGTCTGCTGTGTGTGTCATTCAGGCGAGCCCACCAGTATGGTTTGCCTTTAGCTAAATATAAAACAGGCAGTGATGGAGACCTGCACCTGAGGTCTATCCCCAGGATCATAATAAATGATTATCCATAATGTGTGTAATGTATATTGTGATTCTGACCAAATAAATGCTTATTTTAGATGCCCTGTTTACATATTGGAACAAGGCTTCAACTGCTGAATTGATGGATTTCTTTACAATATCTGAGTGAGTCCTCACCTGTCCCTCTTCATCTTTCTAGCTAGGTGGCTTGAGGGACACATGTCCGCAGGGCAGGAATGTAGTGGATGGTGCACAGTTTCCTTCATGAGTCACTCAATAGTGTTCAGCCTTAGGATATTACAAATAATTGCATGTGTCTGCTGAGACACCTCTATGGTTCAGACACTTTGATAAAATTATACCAAATGTATTCACTGTGTTGGTGGCTACTGTTTTTCTACATTAAATTTAGAACCTATTTTATCTCTTCAGGATAAGTTTCTTCATTCGTTTAAGCCCTTTGTTTCTAGAAACACAGGTCTATTTTATCTAAAACAGTCAGATAATTTTTCAGATTTACAATTTGGACTCTTTTTGAAATTTTACACTTAGTGTTCAATCAGTCCACAGTAGCTATATCTCAGACAGCGCCCTCAATCAAACACATTATTATATCCATGGTAAAAGAAAAAAAATCTTCAGTTGCGCTATTGACTATTCAGTTCATAATTGAATACAAAATGATGGAAGCAGCCATGTGTCTGTTAGCTTGGTGCGAAATGTATTTGAAGAAACTCAGATGGAAACCTTGTTCTCTGAGTTTTGTGCACATTGGAACTCTGAGGGGAAAGCCTATGGACCTGGCCCACTGGCAAGAATGGTTCAGTCCCATGACCATGCTTGTGGCTGGCTTCAGTGGGGAAATTGCGCTGCGGTGACCAGGAGAACTCATTGAATTAGCTACCTGTAGTTAAAATGCATGGTTTCTAAAGGTTCGGTGTTGTGGCTCAACTGAAAACAAAACGGAAAGTTTTGTACTTGATGCCTGTGAGGGACCATTCCATAAGCTTGAGCCAAAAGAGAGCTCCTTGTATAGTCTCAAATGAGGATGGAGTAACACTCTGTGGCGTGGAAGGTCTCCAGCTCCTCCTGAGGCACACTGCCTTGGAGCAAGTCCAGCCACCCTGAGTGGGTGAATGGGTACTTATGTTCCATCCCCAACCACAGTCCTGATGGCTGCACTCATGGGCCTCCCCTGATACGTTAACGCTTTTCTCTGAGTGCCTAAGGACCTTCTAGAAAATTCCTGAAAGCCAGGAGCTAAGGGCTAGTGATCAGCATGTGCCTTTGTTGCTGCTAATAGTTTTCTGCCGAGCAGTGGCTTGAGCACAGTTTTGCTGCGTGGTCTCTAATGGCTTTCCTATGTCTGCAGGGTCTGCTTGCATCAGTTCCAGTACATGGGGAAGCGCCACATAGCCAGGTACCGTGGGGTGTCTACGAAATGTTGTGGTTTTCTGTGAAGCAGTGGTCACCTGTGGTGATTGGCGGGTGTGATTTCCATAAGCAACGAGACCTTAGGCTGCTACTGTGATCCAGCCCAGTAGTCTCTGCCAGCATTCCCACATGCCTCCTGTCGTGTTTTCTCTCATGTTCCCCTCTCAGGATTATCTTTAATGTACTGTTGCTAAAACTTCCTTCCAGATTGACTTCCAAATTCTAACACTCTTTGGTCCCCTTGTTTTACCTCTCCATACTTTCTTGTCATGTCTTCTCTTCTCCCTCAACGAGTTCTTGTCCTCTGACTTTGAAATTGTCCCTGCTCCCAAGCAAAACGATGCTACATGCTCACCTAACCACTCTTTTTTTTCTCTCCATAATTAAGAGGATGTTTTTATCCTATCTCTAATTTGTGTGCATTTTCATTGGCCTTTAAAATAGAACCTTTTTCTTCTTATTCTGTCCAGTCAGTGTGTTCTTATCTCGACAGAATTCTGTTGAGTACCCTGCTTCCCCCTGACCTGTCCTGGCCTACATTCTGTTCCGTCTCCTTCTGGGGCATTTCCTTCTGGCACATCTTACTGTCACCAGACCCTTCCCTGCCTTCTACATACCCTGCGTGTCTATCTGTGTCTGGGCTGGGGAGGGGCCCTTCTAGTATTTTTAACAGTTTGATTATGAGTAAATTACATGTCTTTTAAGAAAGTCTGCCAAGTTTAGTTTTAATTGCACTGTATTTTCTTGTGGTTCATAGCAGTGAAACAGAACAGACATTAGTAGACACTGTGTTTGAGTGTGGTTGGCTTTAATGCCAGTACTATCCCTTCTGGGGATATATATCAGAACTTTTCAGGATCATGTTTTGTGTTAAGAAATGAAAGCTGCTGGGCATGGTGGCGCACGCCTTTAATACCAGCACTCAGGAGGCAGAGGCAGGCAGATCTCTGTGAGTTCGAGGCCAGCCTGGTCTACAAAGTGAGTCCAGGACAGCCAGGGTTACACAGAGAAACCCTGTCTCGAAAAACCAAAAAAAAAAAAAAAAAAAGAAAAAAGAAATGAATGCTTGTGTCCACTTTTAAAAAGAAACCAATTTACTGAGATCATTTTGCACTTTTCTCTTATTAATATTTTGTTTTAACTAAAATGTGTTAATTTTAAAGTTTCTCAGCCTTAACCGCTATTTTTATCATCGGTGTAATCTTACGTTTGTTTTTGAGTACAAAATGCAAGTATATACACGGTGCCTTTATGCCAGTAAGCATGTCTTGACTTCTACTCCTTGCGCTGCCCTGTGAAGACGGGCAAGGGGTACAGCGGCCAAATATCAAGAAGCTCTGTGCTTGGCACCCACCGTGCCCTCCTGGCTGCTACTACCAGTTACATCTCAGTAAGGCATTTGGAGAATGTTCTGCCAAGAAGGATAAAATGCCTGAGCTTAAACTGGTGGTGAATGTGGGAAGCTGACAGTTTCTTCCCTGACAAAATATTTTAGAATAGTTTGCAACGTGGTTCTCTCTTTTCCCTTTCTATATCCCCACAGGGGATATAAATTTAGCTTTTGGAAGAAAATTTGTCTCTTCATAAGCCCCTGTATATATTTGCATAGAATACTGACTGCCTGAGGAGGGATCGTGGGAGGAAAGGTTGGAGTCGGTGTTTCCTTTGTTCCTTTCGCTGTGGAAAGATACACCCTGCTTCATAAAAAAAAATTTTGTCATGGTCTGTGCTGCATGTGACCAAGATCTGGAACCATGACATAAACATTGTCAGTGTTTGCCCTGCACAGGAGTGTGGTCGTGTGAACACTGTGCCTTCTCCTTGTCCCTGGGAAGCCACCCACCAGCATGCTGTTGATGATAGTCCCTGCATGTCCCTGTTCTACACACAGTAACACAGTGAGGGGCACGTTGGCCCCGGACGGGGGACGGGTAGCATCCCGCACTGTTCCGGTTCTGCCTGCCCTGGTGACGGTACACAGTAGGGTACAAATGAGCTGTCCGATTGCTAACCCAGACCCTTTTCTGTTTTCTCTACTTGACTGCTTGGCAAGTTTAACAAAGTGCGTGGCACTTCTTCCTGCTTGGGTAAGAGTACAGGTGTTCAACTTACTCATTTAATCCCTGCCACTGCATGTGTGTCCTCTATTTCTTCTTGTGAATTGTTTAGTTGGAATAATGGTTTGCTCGTGCCACATGTAATTCAGAGAGGTTTGCAGTGTTTTCTTAGTAGTCAGAGTACTCTGGAGCAAAGCTCTTTGAGAAGTCATGTCTCCATACTTTCTCGGAATGAGAAAGACTCTCTGCCTTGGCTTGATTTTTGCTCCTCTGAGGTCTGGTGGCTTTGCTGTGAGCTGTATCGGAGCTGCCGGCTGTCTGTGTCCCGGGTCACTTGGCTGCATGTTCCCCAACTGCCCCGTACTATGTCCCTGCTTCACTAACACTCCTGTCTGGCTTGTGTAACACATCTAACGTTTGCTTCTGTCCCACTTCACTCATGTTACAGGAACCAGGAGGGGTTGGGACCCATAGGTCACGACCGAAAGTCTCAGACATTGCCTGTTTCCCGTAACAGAACAGGAATGGTGCATGCCAGATTGCAGCAGCTGGGCAGCCTGGATAACCCTGTCAGTTTTAACCACAGTAAGTCCCATGCCATACCGCCGTAACAGCCAGCTATCTCTGTGCCATCTCAGAAGGGAGAGCCCCGGCCACACCATACCACATCACAAACTTGATTTTTCTTCCAGAGCAAAACAGATAGGAAGAAGAGTTCCCTTCCTCGGAGGAGAGTCCTATGCAGTGGGGGATGACAGAATGTGGAGCCCAGCCAGCTGCGGCACCTATCTGAAAGTGCCTAACACCAGGCACAATGCAGTAGATTCAATGCCAGACATCATTCTGTATTTTAAATTTAATGCACACATTTCTTTCGTTGATTTTGGTTTGTCCCCTCTGTTCCTCCTGGCACATCTGGGTCAGATCTGTTTGCCTCTTTTGCTTGGTGCGTGTAATTGGTCAAGCACCCACATTCTGACATTCCACCTGCAAATGAATGTTAAGCTCATGAATCAATTTTTGAGGGTGTGGAAAAGCATCCAGTAACAAAGTGACTTTTTCTGTGTTTTCAGTGTGAGAAAGATATCAAGTGTGCTTGGGATTTCTGTAGACAATGGTAAGATTTAATCAGGTTGGGGGCCGCTTCGCTTGCAAACAAGACTTTTTCATTCATCTTGCCTTCCTAACTGTGGGGCTTTCCTAACTTCACAATAGAGATTCTGCTAGTACATGCGACCATCTTTTTAATTTACTTTTATCAGTCACCCAAACAGCTTCGTGTGCTGTTTCTAGCTAATCTACCGGAGGGTTTCTCAAAGCAGAAAACCTAAAAGGTACCAGCCACACAGCACATGCAAAATTAATGTGACCATCTATGGAGTCCCAATTCTGTTCCCCTTGTTTTCTCAGGACTGGTCCTTCCTTTCTCCAAGCATGGCACAGCTAGTTCCTGTCTTAGAAAAGCACATGTTCTTATAGCTCTGCCAGTGCTGTCTTTAATGTATGATCGTTCATCTTTTCCCATCATCTCTAATCATAATGATTCCATCCACTGTGGTTGTCACACCTTCCTCTTCATCCAAGTTCAGTGTAAAGACAATATTCCCACCACCTGGTGTTAGAAATAGTCTGGAGAAAGGTTACATAAAGTGAGGGATCAAAGTACATCAGCTTGTCAGGTGTGGTGACGCACGCCTTTAACACCAGCATTCAGGAGGCAGAGGCAGGTGGATGGATCTCTGTGAGCTCAAGGAGTAGCCTACTTGATATATCTAATTTAAAGCCAGCCAAAGTTACACGGTGAGACCCTGTCTCAAAAAGCACACAAAATATGAACTAGAGAGATGGCTGAATGCACTGGCTTTTCCTCCAGAATAGCTGGGTTCGATTCCCAGCACCCAAATGGTGGCTCAAAACCATCTAGAACTCCAGTCCCAGGGACTTGTGGCCTCACAGACAAAACATCCATGTATGTAAAGTAAACAACAAACCAATACAGCAGCTTCCCACACTTCTACCAACAAGGTTAAACCTAATGAGAACATCTCATCTAAGGTTCTGGGCTTCACCTAAAGCAGGGCTGTGTCAGTCTGCCGGCCTCTGGGCTGAGAGTTTCCAGACTCTGTTCCTATGATCTTGAATTTGGCAGTAGAATGCACATTCATGATACATTTGAGGATATATACTTGCATTTCCAGCCCCTTGTCTGCTGGACTTGATGAATAAGGATTAATGGAAAGAAAGCCGGGAGATTTGTTGTTGTTTTTACTTTTCATTTCCTGTTCCGGTTCCCTATGACACGCTGGGCTGTTGGATTTTACTTTTCCCAGATTATTTACATAACAGTAGTTTACTGTCTATTGAAATAAATGCAGAAACGTCGATGGGTTTTTACAGAAGCAAATGAAGGCCCCACTTCCAGGGACAGTCACTGTCAGCCCGTGACACAGCCCAGCCAGGACCTGCTCCTGCTGCTCCAGGCTGGAGTTACAGGACAGAGATGGCAAGCTGCCGGCTGCTGCTGAAACAGTGCTTTGAGCTGGGTTGCTCTCTCTTCTCCCTTCCTAGAGCCCACAGAGAAGCTGGTACCCCACCTTCCTCCTCTTGGGCATCTTTTTCTGTCTTTATTTTTCCATCTGTTTTCAGTGGCACACTGTCCTCAGTCACAGTTTTCTCTGGCTTTGCTAGGAAGTGTAGTGCTCTTTGATTCCTTTGTGTCTCTGCAGCCCCTCCTCTTGTTGCGTTTGTCCTCCTATTAGCTGAATCCTCATATCTTGCAAGACTAGATTTGTAGTGTCAACGGGAAACCTGGGGTATGGAGGTCAGTGGGTCCTGAGGGCTCGCTGGCCAGCCAGTCTAGCCAAAACAGCAAGCTCCAGGCTCAGTAAGGAGCCCTGTCTGAAGAAGTAAGTTGGAGATGGGCAGGTGAGATTGCTTGGCCGCTAAAGGTACTAGCTGCTAAAGCTGAGCATTTCAGTTTGATCTCCAGGCCCCACATGATGAAAAGAGAGAGCTTGCTTCTGCAAATGGCCCTCTTCCATCCAAGCGTGCACACCTATGCTTATATTCAAATAAACATAGTCTTACCTGATAAATTGAGAGCAGTGGAAGAAGACACTCAACGCTTACCTCTGTCTCTATGGTTGCTCACATCACACACACAAACACCATTTTAAAACTAAAACAAGTCTTATTGTAGGCGTGACAGTGGCTTGAAAGTTTTATAAATATCAACTATGAAAGCTGAGGACTCCCAAGCCAGCCTCCACAGCATCAGCATGCCCCGCCACCCAAAGATGTCACCCTGGAGAAGGAAGTCCTGTTGCCCCTGCAGGCTGAGCAAGGGTGGAAGGAATCCACACCATGCGGCTGAGCACTGCTGCCCCCTAGTGGAAGGAGTAGTTTTACATCACACTCCTTACCTTAAGCCTCTGACCCTTGAGGGTCATTGCCTAGTGAAGTGCTCGCTGGACAGGCATGGGGACCTGAGTCTGACTGCAGGACCCACACTCGAACAAAACAACCAGGTGTGGTGGTGGCAGTGGTACACTTGTGACCCCTGTATGGGGAAGACAAAGACAGGGGGCTCCCTCCATGGGACATACTGACTAGCCAACCTTTGTGCTTGGTGAGCCCCAGGCCAGTGAGACAGCCTGGCACAAAAAGATAGTACCTAGCACCCTAATAAACAAGGTCTGATGGGCGTCCTATGTGAGACATCCCCACTCAGCCTACTTTCGAGAACTCCCTCTGTCTCTGAAGACCACTTTTTGATTTATTAATTGTTTCATTTTCTGTGTTCGTCAGGGTGACTGTTGATGGGTAACATCTTCATGAGACGTCTGTCTCAAGCCTCTGTGACTGAGGACAGTCTGAGCGGCCATTTGTTTTTAGGGATGTCAAAAAGATGAGCAGGAGTTTAAGGAGTCTGCTGAGTCTTGAGCTAGAACAATTCAGGAAGCATTATGACAAGCATTTGCTAGAAGAACCTTTTTTTGTTTTGTCTTGTTTTTTCAGGTTTCCATATGACCCAGACAAAGGCAGACTCATTTCTCCACAAATCTGACGTAATCCCTTTTCTTTGAGTTTTGTTTAATTTTTGCAACTTTTAATTAGTTTTTTTAGTTAATGTACAGAATAAATGGCTTTCATATGACATTTTCATAACTGTATATCATTATACTATGTGAAACCAAACTTTTAAAAATTATTAAACACCTATTTATTAATAACTATAGTCACTTATAACAAATGTAAACACTTAACTGCTAACCCTATGAATAACTACAACCCCTATTACCTACCCACTAAACCTGTTGATAACTATTACAACAACTATTTTCGTAACCCTTTAGAAGGATACAGTCTCTGGGGCAGGTCCTCAGTCATCATGAGCACAGTCTCTGGGGTAGATCCTTTAACGCACTTCAGAGTCTTTTTTCTGGAATATCTCAGATGAGATCTATCAGGGTAAATTGGCTATGGCAGTCTCACCTTAAATAAGCCTTGAGGCTTTCTTCTCTCTGGGAGACCTCAGCCGTCTGTAGGCCAACTTATTTCCTTCCCATCAGCAACTCTGCCGCTCTGCCTCAGTCTTTAAAGCCAGCCACAGTTTTGTTTAAGCCGCTGTTTGGACAGGTCAAACCCCTCTAGGCAAAAGCTGAGCTACAGGGTTTGTCCTTGGCCTTTTGCTGTCTTGCTGAGGCTTTCTTTGCTCACCAGCTTCTTTCTGCTTCAGGGAGATCTGGCCATCAGTCCACCAGCACTTTCTCCATCAGACAGTACAAACTACTCGTTCTTTCTAGAATAAGGACTCGCTAGCATTGGAGCTCTCTAGCATGGGGCTCCCTGGGCTCCATCTACTTGTCCTTAAATAGGATCTCTCCTTGTTCCATCTGGCTTCAGTTTAATCTGGGCTCTGCCCACTTAGCTGCTGAAAACAATGCCAGGCCATAAACCTTGTTTTTAATCCATAGAGTCTCTCCTTGTTTCACCTGGCTTCCTCCTTGTTTTTAGTCCATAGAGACTCCCCTCGTTTCACCTGACTTCATCCTTGTTTTTAGTCCATAAGCTGATAAACTAATTGCCCACAACCAAGTTAATCTCATGCCCCGAATTAAGAGACTGTATCAGAAACACCTAGAGATTTGCTAAATCTAATTTATATTAATCTTACTCCTTACATTCTGTGTTCATATTTGCACCTACACCTAATACACATTTCCATCCCTCTCCCCTTGTCCCCAGTCTTTCTACCAAGAGATTGGGTAGATGGTATCATGGCTATATATAGAGTAATAGCTTAGAGAAATCTTGTCATTACCTTACTTGTGTACATGTATACATAATTCTATCACTTCATGAGCCTGGCACATCGGTTCTGTTTTTAAAACAACAACACATGTTAAGTTCTGATTCTCTGTTTCCAGGCTGTGGGCCATGAATAGATCAATGCTGTAGAGATTGCTCAGTAGGAAGGAGGCTGTCTTATTTATAATGTCTGCCTGCGTGCACCTAGTCTGTATGTTTTATAGGAAAAAAGGACAGTTCTGTAAAGAGAAAGAAATCACAACTAAACCTTGTTCCTTTGAAACTCTTAGCTCAGACTATAGCTCCCTGGCAGTAAACAGCAGGTTCCTTAAAGGTCCCTATGACCTGTGTGCATATTTTTGACTGGCCTGATCACAGGTATTGATGTTTTTTGGTTTTGGTTCTCTCTTTCCATGGTTTGTATCTCGTTAACAGTATTCATCAGCCCTTCTCTCTTTCACTATCTCTGTAGGTTATCACAACCCACCAACTAAAAGACCGCTTTGGCTTATGCGAAGGCAGCGCAGCTGGCATTAGTAGTCCCAAATATTCATCTTTCTCTTCTCTAGAAAACTTCTTGTTCAAACGTGAACAAAAGATTGGAATTAACATGGTGTCAAAAATATTCTCTGTCCTCATGAGGAGGGAGACAGCCCCGACATAGGGGGACAGAACACCACAGACATGGAAGCTGAGAACCACCTGTTGAAAGCAGAGTTGGATGAACACACTTGATAGAGCTTGAATGGCAGGCTCAGGGCATCTCCGTGGCTTTAAAAGCTCCTCTGTTGCATTTGTAGAGCTATAACATTCACGTTTCCTTCAGTCAGAACAAAGTCTTGCTGTTCTCTGTTTCCTCCTATTTGCCTATATCAGTCCTCTGATGCAGTGACCCAAGCAGGAATTTTGAGTGTAGGGAATTTTTTTTTGGGGGGGTAGGAGTTTCCCATTAATAATCTCAAGGAGCCGGGCAGTGGTGGCGCACGCCTTTAATCCCAGCACTTGGGAGGCAGAGGCAGGCGGATCTTTGCGAGTTCGAGGCCAGCCTGGTCTACAAATTGAGTCCAGGACAGCCAGGGCTACACAGAGAAACCCTGTCTCGAAAAACCAAAAAAAAAATAAATAATCTCAAGGAGATTCTATAGGTTTTCTGTACTTTATTTCTCTGATCACTGAACTAATGTCTTCCTCTCTGGAGTATTAAAAAAAAAAAAGACAAATAGTAAGTGTTGCTTTCTTGATCACTCCTGGGAGAAAGTCATTACATTGTGTCCAGTTGTGTTGCCATCTTTCTTATAAGCTAAATGCCATGGTAATATCTCTACATCCTCTCCCTGTGTTTCTGCTAATACATTCCATTTCATAATTTAATATCTCAAACTATATGTCAAACTGCATTTATATCATTACTAAATTGATTTTGCAGCCACTATTGAAGATTGTAGTTTATGTTTAAATTGTGTATAATGAAGCTAAACTTTCATGACACATCCTTCTGGTTCTCTCCCTTCCTTAGGCATTTATTTCCGAAATACTGGCTCTTATGCTTTTTATTAAAGCAAGTAGAAGACTATTTGCAGTACAGTCAACTCTTGATTATCACTTGTGATTCTAGTTAAATTCAGGCCTCGGTACTGCCGACTTTCTGCTTTATGTTGGTCACTTTGTACTAGGCCTCTTTCTATTAACTTTACAATATTAGTGAATCTGTCTTCATTACAGCTCTTTAAAGTGCGGATACCTTTATCCCTGTTCTACAGATGGGGATGCCAAAGTGTAAATGGGTCAGCTGACTTGCCCAAAGCCATATGCAGATAAAGAGGTAGAGCTGGACATCAGTGTCGGGTTCCTTTTTCACGTTTGTTTCCCTTGGGTGCTTGGAACATTGTCAGCACCCTTGCCTTTGTGACCGCTCAGTCATGCAGCTGATGGATTGTGTCCATCTTGGTGGGCATGTGGGGGCCACTACCTTCTGTCTTATTGACTTCGTTCAAGCCCCGTGGCTTATCTGTGCCCCTTTCCTTATCTGCAGAGTGTTTAACAAGGTACATACTTCATGGGGCTACCACGTGACTGGATAAGAATAGTGTGAAATCCCCAGTCTCGGCTGGCACCAGGCCATCACAACACTGTAAATGGCTCCTGCTGTTACCCAGCCTCCACAGTTGGAAAAGATGCATTATAAATGGAGACATTATTAATGCTGCCTCCCTGCAGAGACAAAGGGGAAATTGGGCCCTGAAAGGGAGCTGTCTGCAGATAATCAGAAGTTGACTGCCACTGCTACACCCCGCCAGCTGGAGGCCTGCACCCCCAGACCCTAATGCCGTGTTGATTCATGCAGGTTACGGCCACTCAGAGGCAGACGTCATTCACCAGTCGCTTCTTGAAGCCAACATCGCCACTGAGGTGTGCCTCACGACGCTGGACACCCTTTCTCTGTTCACGCTGGCTTTTAAGGTTTGTATTAAACTCACGCTGTTCAAGGTCAGAAGTCTTTGTCTAATCAGTCCATTTCAGCTTCTTGAGGTCAACCGGCACATGTACATAGTGTGTATTTTCACTTCAGCTGATTTTGCTTCTGAAAGGGGACTGTTAATCTCCAGTTTCCTTTAATCACTGATAGTGAGTGATACAATTCCCTTTATTTAAGTAATAAAGCTTAACTGACCCACATGTGCTTGGAAATGCCAGAGGCTGTCCCTGGAGGCAGATGTCTTGACTAGAAGAAAGTGTTCATCCTAAGCCCTCCATATGAAAATAGCGGGAACCTAACCAGGTTTTTCTGCTTTGAATGTCTTCAAACATAGCCAAATGTCATAAATTATATATTTAAAGAAAGAGGCACAATTAAGTATAAACTCATCTTTTTCAAATTATTTATTACTAAGTTAAATGCAAAAGCATGTCATAGAAAAGGTAACGAAAGTCTTTTGGTCTTGTTTTTAAATTTAGCAAATAATAATTAAGTCATTGATGCACACTCTTCAAGCCTTTTTTTTTTTTTTTTTTTTTTTTTTTTGCAACAAGACCAAACCCAGTTTTTGTTTAAAAAAAAAAAAAAAAGGTTTTTTAGTCAGTATGCAAAGTAATGGGCTTAATTGTGATACTTTTTAAAATGGTTTTTTTTTTTTTTTTTTTGGTTTTTCGAGACAGGGTTTCTCTGAATATCTCTGGCTGTCCTGGACTCGCTTTGTAGACCAGGCTGGCCTCGAACTCACAAAGATCCACCTGCCTCTGCCTCCCAAGTGCTGGGATTAAAGGCGTGCACCACCGCCGCCCGGCTAATTGTGATACTTTTATGCATGTATACCATTGTACCATTTATCACTTCCCTGTCTCGCTTAATGGTCCCTTCCATTTCTAGAGTAGAAATAAGAAACTGAGTTAGTGTTAATGTGTGTGAATATTGGAGCCATATGTTTAATTGTAAGGGTCTTAGGGAAATGTAACCCAATCATACTCTCTTTTGTTTCTCTACTTATTATGAAAAACATTTCCTGGGCAGGGGGCTTAGCTCACTTGTTACAGCACTTGCCTAGAATGTATGAGGTTTGACCACCAGTACCACAGAAACCAGGTAAGGTGCTACACGCATGTAATCCTGTCATTTAGGAGATGTTCAAGTTCACCCTTGGCTACATAGACATCAGGGCCAGCCTCTTGAGACTATCTCAAAAAATTGCCTTCTCTTTACTGGGGACATTAAAAACAATGACACCCCCTAATATCATATCACCTTACTATAGTGTGTCCCCTCCTTAGGTGCCAGGCCACCCATGTCCTCCATTAAGCATATTTCTAGGAACCCAGTTGAGACAGAGGGAAATACCTACCCTCAACAAATGTGGAGGAGCAGGGTGTTTTCCCTCTACTGTGGCTGCCTCCTAGGAGCTTGTTAGAAATGTCAGTTGTCTGGCCGAAGCCCTAATCAGAAGCTCCGGGTGTGAGGTACAAACCCCACAGTTTGAGAAGAAGCACACTCTACTAGATCCACAGAAAGGTCTTGGAACCCTGCCCAACCCCAGATAGTTTTAGTGTAAAAGTCTGACCCTGGGAGTGAGTTCCGAATGTGAGCATGTCCAGCGTGCATTGCGTCTGTGCTGAGTGCAGATCCTTTAGTCCAGGGCAGCAGTGGCAGCATGGTTCTTTGCTCTCCACCTGGACCCTGCAGTGTGCAGAGGCCGGAGACTGGGGGAAGGACGTGTGCAGACCAGGTACATGGACAGAAAGGTCACTTACGTAGCCCAGGAGCGTCACAGTGTCTCTCCCTCTCCTTGTAGCTAACAACTGGCGATAGCTTTATGGCTGGGGTGGGATTTCTGAACTCAGTTTGTGACATTAGGAATACAAGATCAGCTTTAGAGCTGCTGTCTCAAGGATGAGACCGTCAGGGCTCAGTTCACCTGTGCAGATCCATGTGGGTTTAAGAGATGCCTGACCAAAGCCTGTGCGTGCCATTACTCCACACTGTCTGATTACTGAGTAACCAGAAAACCGGTCTGGGGAAGGACCTCACTTTGGGATGACAGGATTCATGGTTCCCCACTCACCAATTCACTGACACCTGAAATGGGACTCCCTTGTTAGACTTCAGATACTGCCAGATATCACCTCCTGAATCAGTTGCTGTGGTTAAAAATACATGTGTGGAAACCCAGTCAGTACTAATCCTGTGAACCATCCTGCAGTGCTCTAGAATATCTGCCCCCACAGGGGCGAATATCTGCCTCCACAGGGGCAAGTGTTCCGATGGCCTTGCTTGATATAGACAAGCATTCTGTACTTTCCTTGGAGCGCTCCTAGCGGAATTTATTTGTTGGGATTTGAACTCGGGACCCCTGGAAGAGCAGACAGCGTTCTTAAACACTGAGCCATCTCTCCAGCTGCGGAATTTATTTGTTTCAGTGCTTGAAGGATACAGTGTTTGAGCCAACATATCATATGGCATGTCTTCAGGTTGTTAGATGTGTCTAACAGTAATGTCAGTGTGTGTTTTTCAGAACCAGCTCTTGACTGACCATGGACATAATCCTCTCATGAAGAAAGTTTTTGATGTCTACCTATGTTTCCTTCAAAAACACCAGTCGGAAATGGCTTTAAAAAATGTCTTTACTGCCTTAAGGTCATTAATCTATAAGGTAAGTTACTTGGAGGCAATGTCATACGATGGTTGCCAGTTTCTCGCCTTCTGCCTGAAGCTGAGGATGTATGGGAGCACTGACCTCACTGGTCTGTCGGCCTGTATTTTCTTCTAGTTTCCCTCAACGTTCTATGAGGGGCGAGCAGACATGTGTGCCTCTCTGTGCTATGAGGTTCTCAAGTGCTGTAACTCCAAGCTCAGCTCTATCCGGACGGACGCCTCCCAGCTGCTCTACTTCCTGATGAGGAACAACTTTGACTACACAGGGAAGAAGTCTTTTGTCCGGACACACTTACAGGTGTGTGTGCTTGCATTCCACCAGGGCACAGGTACCTGGTGTCTCACCAAGTGTCACACTGACCTTGTACCTTGTCATAACTACTGCCAAAGGCTGTTTGAGTGGAAAGTTGAGAAGTCACATGTACTGCTTGTATTTTTTTTTCATATTCTATACTGTAAGACCCTGGCCTGGCATGTGTTTCATCACTAAATTGATATCTAGATACTGAATCAATGTTGAACTGATATTCTGTTTGCTCAAGGCACTGAATATTAAATGCCTTAAAAAACAAAAACCTAAAGTAAGTTTTCCTGTCTTCTGTTCATAAGTATACCTCCTGTCTGTCCAGTTAAAACATCCAGAATTTTCTGCTCTGAGAATTAGCTAAGAGAATATCAAGTCCTATGGTTTTTTTTGTAGATGTGTTTTCTGTGAACATGTGATAGTAGGTAGAAACTTTCATCTTCATTTGTCTCTTTCTTAAAGTAGTAGTCATTGTCTACACACCTCGTGTGCTAGAATTAATGACTACAACCATGAACAGGTCCTCTTCTGGCCCTCGTGGAGCGTGCATTCAGGGAGGCCCTTGAATAGAGAAACTTGAGAGCACCAGAAAGAGCATCTGGTCAGGGCTTCTGGGCAGTAGGGCAGTTTCTCAAGGAGCCTGAAGGATGAAGGCGGGCCATAAGTTGAAGAGAACTCTGCATGTTCCGGGCCATGGGTGCACCATCTGGGGAGCAAGAGAAGCCCCTTCACGTTTAGAACCCAGGAGAGAAGTTACAAAAGACATGTTCCATATCCAGATCTTTGCACATTTGGAGGACCCACCCTGACTCTAGTCTTAAGAACAGATCTTAAGGGGTCCACACTTCATTAACAGTATTGTGCAATCTAGGTCAGAAAGAATGGTGGCTTGAAACAAAGAGGAGATTCAGCTGACAGTACTCAGGGGCTGTACTTGCATCGGGTGGAGGAACAGGAAGTAAGGAAGGTCTCCATGTTTGTGTTCAAACACCCAGGTCAAGGTGGTGCTATTCATAGACTCCAAAAAAGGCAGAATCCCCATCACACCATTAACATCTGCTTGTTCTGCTTTTAAAAAATCCAACGAGCCTTCCATCTACTGTATATTTAATACATGTAACCTCAAAACAAAAACCAAGGGGAGAGTAATATGGTTTCCCCTCTTATTCCAGAATGCAGTGGGCAAGTAGTAATCGAGTGATGTGGTTCTATCTGGTTCTTGTTCTTCTGTGCTCTTTCTGGTTCACCTTTTAAGTTTATGAGCAAAATACATTAGGAAAACAATCAAATTCTAGAATGATTTTTGAAAATAGTTTTTTAAAAAAATCTCAGACGCTGCTCCCCATACTGGTGTGGTTCCACACCCCACACGTCTTGCCTTGCGGCGACTTTGTGCACATCCTAACTGAACCCGGAAGCTGAGCCTGGCCCTCATAAAGTGAGTTGATTTACTTGTGCCTCTGTCCCTAAGGTCGTCATTTCTGTCAGTCAGCTGATTGCAGACGTGGTTGGCATCGGAGGGACCCGGTTCCAGCAGTCCTTGTCCATCATCAACAACTGTGCCAACAGCGACCGGCTCATCAAGGTAGGTAGCTTCCATTTTCACCGCAACACTGCCCAGTTGTAGGATATGCGCGCATCAGGGAAAAAGTGGGTGAAAGCCACGAGCCCTCCTTTCTCCCCTTGTCTAGCACACCAGTTTCTCCTCTGATGTGAAAGATTTGACCAAGAGGATCCGTACAGTCCTGATGGCCACAGCGCAGATGAAGGAGCATGAGAATGACCCAGAGATGCTGGTGGACCTCCAGTACAGCCTGGCTAAATCCTACGCCAGCACCCCTGAGCTCAGGAAGACGTGGCTGGACAGCATGGCAAGGATCCATGTTAAAAACGGGGATCTCTCAGAGGTAGGGAGCCCTGCCTGGCTCTTGACTGAGTTTTCGAGAAACACTTATGCTCTGTTTAGTCTCTGAAGCCACTTTTGAGGAAGACTGTAGCAATAATCAAAAGAAGTCCATGAGAGCAGTGCAGTGCCTCAAACATGTACTCGGATAGCAGTTCTAGGCTTGGGGTGATTTCGCAGTTGACTGGGCATTTTGATCCTTGGAAACAGAGTATAAGGGGATTCCAGCACGTTTATGTAGTTGCCTGCTACTTAAGGTATGTTCTCCTGTACCAAAACTCATCTGTCGTCCCATCTCATGGTAGAATTAGCCTTTCCTGCTGTTACGATAATGGTACGGAATCCCATTGTCCTGTATTAGATGTGTGGCAGATACTTGAGCGTTCCCATCTGCTCTGAGGAGATCCATTTCACTATGTGCACAGCATGACTGGAGTAGGCGTGGGAGGTGGCTTCAAGTTCAGGGTTACACGTGGGAGGTAGCTTCAAGTTCAGGGTCACACATTTCCTAACTCTGCAACATTGCACTACTTTCTCTAACCCTTCTGTGCCTTGATGGTGTCATATGTAAAATGAGAAAGTCAAGAAAACGTAACGACTACACCCAGATCCTGTGTGTTCCGGTCAGACCACTATTCAGGGTTTGTGACTGGACACGTATGCATACAGCAGCAGTGTTGCCAGAGTGAGGATACTCGCTTTGAGTTTGACCTCTCAGTGGCTAGTTTAACAACAACTGAGATTTTGTTCTGAGTCTGAAAGATTGGTCACTATTCATCAGGATGACACAATGAAGTGTATACACATTCCCCTCCACGTGACCATAAACGAACCCTAAACTGCACGTGGCTATCATGAAAAGAAAGTTAGGACAGTAATTTTCTATCATTCTCAGGGTCTAACACTTCTTACATGATGTATATGCGGCCAGGGTCTCAGAAACAGAATGTGTCCTCTCCCAGGGCAGCTGTCAGCGAACTAGTACAAACTGGATGGCTTGTCAATCAGAAGGTTATCCCGTTACTATGGGAGAGGCTAGTGGTCCCAGATCTAGGTGTTTGTAGGATGCTCTCCAAGCATGGGGGTGGGGAATGTGTCCCCTTCCTCTCTCCTAGCTGCTCATGTTGCCAACATTCATTGTCTGGCATTGCCTTGTGGGTAAATCTCTCCAGTCTGCCTCCATTGTCCAATGGAATCCTATATCATGAGTCTGCATTTCCGAGTCTCTTCTCCCTCATGGCAGTTATTTCTAATTCAAGGCTCACCCAGTACTAATGTGACTTCATTTTAACTGATAACAACAACCCTATTTCCAAATTGTGTCACGGTCTGAGGCCTTTTGTTTTATTTCCATTCCCTGTGAGAAAATACCCAAAAGCAGCTTACAGGGCGAAAGATGTCTCAGGGTCACAGTCCACCATTGGGAGGGAACTGGAGGCAGCAGCCCGAGCAGCTGGTCACATCACAGCTCAGTTAAGAGCAGAGAGAAGCATCCACGCCCACGAGCAGCTGGTCACATCACAGCTCAGTTAAGAGCAGAGAGAAGCGCCCACGCTCCCTGCCTGCTGCTCACCTGCCTGCCGCTGCTGCTCAGCTCACCCACCCCAGGAGGCACAGTCATGGAATGGCGCTGCCGGCATTCAGTGTGGGTCGGCTCACCCAGTGAGGCCATCTGATGTAGATGACTCCCCAGTAAGACTCCCTCTTCCCACACATTTCTAGGTCATGCCAAGTTGACATTTAAAACCAACCAGCAAAGGGGCCCAGGGAGATCATGTATTTGGAGAAATACTGTATCATGCACTCTGTAAATAAGGGACCAAGGCAGTTCGTTGATGAGGTTGCTTTTCATTCCCAGCGTGGTTGGTGCCCTGCACTTTCTCCTGTTCTGTGACTGCTCCCCAGCTGGGTGCTGTAGAAACTGGCACGCCATGTATGGTGTGAATTCCGCCTGTTACAATTGGATAGTATAGTGGATATACCTCCCAGAGGCTTTCTCCCACCCGTTAGGCACAAGTTAGAATGCCCACTACACACAGGCAGCTTCTGTGTTGGCGTGTCCAATACCGAAGGGCACCACATGGTGGCAGGTGAAGACAGTGCCTCATGCTAGAACCTCATGGTCTCACTTCCAACACTTGCCTTTGATTTTGATGATCACGGGGTAGCTTAGTGGAAGGATTTATTTGTTCTCTCATTTTAAGGTACGTATAGTATTGATCTTTGTAGTTTGGAGTAAGGGGACTTGAAGCCAAGGCGAGCTGCACCCCAGCCCAGATTCTTATTTTAAATTGTGTTAAAAAAAATTGCAGCCTTCAGTGTTCAAGGAGAGATGGCTTAGCAGTTAAGAGCACACACTGCTCCTCCAGAGGACCAGTTCCTATAACCACCTGTAACTCCAGCTCCGTGGGACCCAGCTCCCTCTTACAGGCCCCTGAACACATGTAGAGGTGGAATTTGGAACAAACTCACATGTTTAAAAATAAATAAAATTGAGAGGAATATTTATTAACACCTGAAATGTGAGTCTAGGAAGAAAACTTTTTCTTTAAATACTCTTGTTTTGCTTTTTAAAAAATGGTATAATTCTCAAAATGCTGGTTTTGTCTCTGATGTTAAAGCAGAGCAGTTGTAACAAGGACAAAGCTTAGCGAGTCGGCTGTCGTTCTCCTCACTTTTCAGCTGTTAGTCGTTGGCATCTTAAGAGCCAGTGAAAGAGCATGCCTTTCAAAGACATAAGGTTCTAAGTAACTATTCTGAGCCTTTTGTTTTTGTCTTTTGTTGCAGGCAGCAATGTGTTACATCCATGTAACGGCCTTGGTGGCAGAATACCTCACTCGGAAAGGTAAGGAAAATGCTAGAGCCTTGGGAAGAGGGCCATTCAGGAGAATTTTGAGGCAAGGATTGCACAACACACCAGCGTGTTGGTTGTTTTGTCCCTGGTTGCATCATTTGATTGCCTCCATGGGCAAAGCAAAAAGTGACAGCGTTATGAAAAGAGGGTGGCGTGTTGTCCTAGCTTTGTAGTGTTCTGAAAAACCAGCTGGTAAGCTTTGCACCTGCTGCTCCTGACCAGCTAATATAAGCTGAAATGACTATATTTTCCCTTAGGATAATGCTCACCAAACAGTTCCAATGGGAAGTTACTGTTGGAGAAAGCAACTGTGCTAGCCAGGGGGTCGGAGGGGCAGGCCATGTGTCATGTACTTGTTCCCATGAGTTGGTTACCTGGTGCAGCCTTCAGGGTGGTGTTTGGTTTTGAAATACTGGGGTTCTAAGAAAGCTAGCAGTCTGCACACAATGCTGAATAGGCGTGCCTGGTCCAGGCTACTAGGCTACTGAGGACTGCTTTGCACAGTGAGAACCATTATAAAAAGTCACAGGTGCCAAGGCCATGAAATGTCTGTTTTGTAGAATGGGTTTGTCAGACATCAGAGTCAGAACCAGAGAGGGAATCAAGGGGGCTTTGCTCACGTAGTATCTCCTCTGAGTCATATTACCGGGTGATGCATTTCCTCGTGTTTAGAAGCTGACCTAGCACTCCAGAGGGAACCACCTGTCTTCCTCTCCCACAGCCAGAGGAAGAGCCGGGGAGGTGAGCCTGAGGGTCACCCAGCTCCCAGGGGCCCCTGACCACTCTGTTCTGATGCCGTCCCAGAGCTCTAGTGGTTTCTGTTTCAGTGTATCCTCATGTTCCCAGATCAGTGCTTTTTCCTGGGGGATTCTTTGCCTTCCATGTAGGCAGATCAGAGTAAGGCTATATGAGCCCCGTGGTGGAAATCCTGGCTAACAACCGACTGGAAATGACTAACTCGGGGTTGACTGGGAACCTGAACAAATGTGTAGCAGGAATGCCCCTGCTTTTAGGTTCTACTTTTCCAAAGCCTGGTTTTAAAACACTCTATTTTCCTTTTACCTGAGACCATGTATGATCATCTCAAACTAGAGTGGCTAAACGTTTCAGGTCCTTTCTACATGTCACAGGACTGATATTGAACTGGCTTAAAACTGGGTCCCAGTGTCAAACATGAGCTGTTACTGCTCAGGTTGACCCTTACCCCAGACACTGCCTTGCTTATGTTGTTGGCTAAGGCCCAGGGACTGCTCTTTTCTGCTTCTTGGAGCCCAGACAGCTGTGTAGAGGTCAGCCACGGCAGCCCCTCAGC
>CAJQZJ010032066.1:6269272-6293338 GCA_907164525.1 Lophiomys imhausi | reverse complement strand
AAACCACTTGAAAAGGAGTTGAGAAGCAAAGTGAGGGAGCTGGAGGTGAGACGTGACAAATGAATAGAGAGAGGATAGGCTGGTCCCTGGCCTCCTGTGTGGACGCTGGGCTGACAGGAGAGATTTCCACGTCAGTTGGTTACTTCAACACAGAAACACACAGGGCAGGTAGAACCCGACAGCTCCAGCCACATTCAGCTGACAGTGCTCCCTCTGCTTTCTCTCTGCCTAGGCATGTTCAGACAGGGGTGCACAGCCTTCAGAGTCATCACACCAAACATCGATGAAGAGGCTTCCATGATGGAGGATGTCGGCATGCAGGATGTCCATTTCAATGAGGTGACTGCTGTGGCTCAGGTGGCTTGTCACACACATATGACACTTCTGTCAGTAGTAGGTGCATACAGAGATGGTCCCAGCAGGTTTTATCACCTAGTAAACAGCCATACTGCTTAAATACTCCTTGAGATGTCCTTCAGAGAAAACCAGCTGTGGCCTGAGTTTCTTAGCAGTATCCCTGTTTAGGGAAACTTGGAGCCTGCTGACCCATCAGTGCCTCAATGCAGAGAGCCTTTCTCCCCAGTGCTGCCCAGGCTAAGCCTAAGATGCTTCTCCAGACAGCCAAAAGACAGCAGGCAGAGCCCGGACACTCTCCCTTCCCAACCACCCCTCCTTTCTGTAGGGAAGGACACACTTCTGTCAAGACTCCAGCACACGGAGTTATGCTTTTAACCTTTCGATCACCATCTCTGGGTTGTGAATGTCATTACTATCTTAATCTGCCTTTAATTTTAGTTAGTAACTCTACTGCTAGGCACTTCCTCCTCAGCAGATATGCAAAGCCCTAAGAGACTACCTTAGGCTCATGACCCAATGTAGAGTCCATAGGTGCTGAGGTCCGGGACCACCCTCGTTCACTTTCATAGAGATCAGAAACCTAGCATTTTCTACAAACTTTCTCACAAAACAGAGTAGCCGTGTGGCCACTTAGGAATAAGGAGATAGTTTGATATTAAACTAAGAATATGAACAAAGGCCAGTTTTCCGCCTGCATGTGCTCCATTCTCTCTCCTGGAAATCTCTACTTCAAGAACACGCTGTTGTGCCTAATGTCTCCCTCTCTCCCCGCAAGCCCAGGGTAGAGCAAAAGAGTCAAAGGAAATCTTTTTAGTTCTGTCATTTTTTTTTTTTTTTTGGTGGTTCGAGACAGGGTTTCTCTGAATATCTCTGGCTGTCCTGGACTCGCTTTGTAGACCAGGCTGGCCTCGAACTCACAAAGATCCGCCTGCCTCTGCCTCCCAAGTGCTGGGATTAAAGGCGTGCGCCACCACCGCCCGGCAGTTCTGTCATTTTTTAAGGAAAACGATAAAGTTATCCACTTGTTCATGTGGACAGAAAAACAACCAGCAGAGAGGAGCTCATACCGTGTGCCTCCGTTTGAATTGCTTTATCATGACTTGAGGACTGGAGTGTGGTGGCACACAGTTATTACAGTTCTTCATTGTTTTCGTGCCGGTGAGAAGGGCCCATGAACAAATAATTGTCATGACATAAACCAGACCTGTGGACCTATTTCTAAGAATGTAGTCTAGAATCCTAAGAAAGTTTGTGAGACCCTTAACTGAGGGCCAGTATGATGCTGGATTCCTTTTATACATCAACTCAAACATGAAACAGACTGAGTATAGAAGGTAGGAGGATCCAGGTTTTAATAATCAAAAGTTCTCTGAGGTCTTCAGTAAAGCGTAAAGTATATAAGGAGGGGCTAGAGCCATGATTCAGGGGTTATTAGTGCTTCCTGCTCATGCCGAGGACCTGCGCCTCATCAGATGGCCCACAACCACCTCCAGCATGACTTCTGTAGTCCAGCACCCTCTTCTGGACTCCATGGGCATTTTCACTCACACTCACACACACACACACACACACACACACACACAATTAAACAT
Source organism: Lophiomys imhausi (assembly GCA_907164525.1). NCBI lineage: Eukaryota > Metazoa > Chordata > Mammalia > Rodentia > Muridae > Lophiomys > Lophiomys imhausi. The sequence continues at coordinate 6,291,389 of CAJQZJ010032066.1, read as the reverse complement.
TTTTATGCCAAGCATGGTGGTGCACACCTTTAATCCCAAGTACTAGGGAAGCAGAGGAAAGTGGATCTCTGTGTGTTCAAGGCCAGCATGGTCTGCATAGTGAGTTCTAGGACAGCCGGGGCTATGTAGAGAGACTTTGTCTCAAAAAAAAAATACAAAATACAAAATACATAAAAGGAATCTTAAGTAGAAAAAGTTTAAGAACTGCTATTATAAATTGTCTAGTTCCAAATGGTTCTCAAGATTAAAAGCTAAATATGAAAAAGGAAGATAATATATTGAGTGCATTTCATGAAGTTTAAATGTTAAAATAATGCTTGAGAGACAACTCAGACATTAAGAAGGCTTGCTGCTCAATCACAAGGACCTGATTTCAGTTCCCTGCACCCACACTGGGCAGCTCACAACCACCTGTAACTCTGGCTCCAAGGGATCTGATGCCCTCTTCTGGTCTCTGTGGATACACGCACTCATGTGCGTATACACTCAGACACATACACAAGGCCAAACACATAAATATAATAAATCTTTAAAAAAAAAAAAAAGAACACTGTTTAATAGGTTTAATTGTGGTAAATGAAATTTTCTGAAATTATCCTGGAGGAGAACGTAAGTTGTTAACTCCATAGTTTTTAGTGATTACTCTGGTTTTACACCAGAAAATACATGGACAAATGGTAAGTTTGGCTTTTTGTTTGTTTGTTTGTTTGATTGGTTGGTTGATTTTGGCGGGGGGGGGGGTTGTTTGGACTGTTTTTTGTTTTTTTGTTTTTGTTTTTTTTTTTTTTTTAAGCGTTATGACCATGATTTCTCTTTGGTTAAGGCCCCATCAACCCTGGTCCCAGGTCACCCGGGGTCCTAGCGTTCTGTTTGGAGTTAGATAAGGAGCACAGCAATTCCAAGAATAGTTTAGGATTTGAAAGTCTAGTTTCCAGTAACCTGCCCTACAGGGCTATCAGGAAGCTCATGTTTGTGCCCCTGAATAAGTCACAGATTGAAGCAGTCATGAGAACCTCAGGAGGCAGCCCTGAGCTCAGGTGCACACATCCCTTGGAGAAACCTGCGGGTGGCACCACCTCTGACTGAGAGTTGAACATGGGACAAAGACCACTTTATCAGATGTTTTCAGAATATGGATGTGCCACCCTGTCCTTGAAGCATAAAGTGGGTAAATCTTTAACAAGGTCCATAGTGTAATGGTTAGGATGAGACACCATGGAGCCATAAAGCCCTACTGTCAAGATTCAGAATGTCAGGAAGTAACCAGTCCTTAGTGACAGGAAAACAGAAACTGCCATGTTGATCTTCACGTCAGCTGCTTGGATGTCTCAAGGTAGAATGAGGTGGAAAATCTGTGCCCAAGAAGAAGGAATTACAAGAGCTGATGGGAAAGAAGCCTGTGACCCTATAATAAAGATCACAACCCCTTTAATCTCCACAGGTAGATATGATTAAATACCATCAGTGTTATAACATGAAAGCTACCTAAAAGTGCACAGTTGTCTTAGTAGCAGGCCTCAGGCCCGGTGAGGGTTTAGTCCATTGCTGCCTTCCCTCATGAAACCACAGAGTGACTTCCAGGTGCCTTTGATATACAGAAGCATTCCATTCCTGTTTCCAATGTTAGGGCCTGAGCCTGGTAGATTGAAAATTCTGAGTTACCAAAGGTGCCAGAAATGTAACTTTGAGATCACTCCCTTCTTGACTGGTGCATACTAGGATCCTGTCAGGGAGGAGGCTGTACACTAGGGAAAGTAAAAAAAAAAAAAAAAAAAGTCTGATATTTTAAAAGAGACTTTCAAAAATCAAAAAGGGAGCCTCGCATGTGGCTCAGCACCAAGAGGTTGAGCCAGGAGGATTGCTGCAATTTCAAGGTGACCATAGAATGAGAAAGACCTTGTCTCAAAAAAAATTTTTTTTAAAAAGTGCAGATAGAAAAATCAAGCAAAATGTCAGCTACTCTCCATGACCCTTTCATGCCATCAAACCCAGAACCACTTAGGAGACACATATACTACCAAGTTCAGCTGCCTTCATGAGATGTAGCCGAGGCCCCTCTGGACCACACCTTCTAGGTGCTGACCCTGAGGAGACACTTCTTAGATTTTCATTGTCCCAGCGAAGCAAAGCTTTTGCTTTCGTGGTTCTGGCCTCTTGTTAATCACAGCAGATTCCTCAGCTCCAGCTGACCAGAAACCACAAAATTTTAATGCAGAATATCACACCAATGATTTAATGTAGTCTTTGCTTTCCTCTGAAACTTCACAGCCAGGCCTCCACTGTCTGTTCTGCCCAGGGGTTTATCTTCTGAGTTCCCCCAACAGCTTTCTAAGCTCTCAACACTCAAAAGCTTCCACAGTCCTTCCAAGAACAAAATGGTCAGATCTATTACAGTTCTACCACACTTCTAGTACCAATGTCTGTCTTGGGGTTTCTGTTGCTGTGATGAAACAACCACGACCAAAAGCGAACTAGGGAGGAAAGGGTTTATTATTTTTCCTGTACTTCCACATCACAGTCCATCATCAAAGGAAGTCAGGGTGGGAACTCAAGGCAGGAACCTAGAAGCAGGAGCTGTTGCAGAGGTCCTGGAGGAGTGATACTTACTGGCTTGTTCCCCATGGCTTGCTCAGCCTGCTTTCTTACAGATCCAAAGACTAGGGATGGCCCCACCTCTAACAGGCTGGGCCCTCCCACATCAGTCGCTAATTAAGAAAATGCCCTACAGCCTTGTCTGCAGCTTGATCTTATAGAGGAATTTTCTTGATTGGGATTCCCCCCTCTCAGATGACAATAGCTATGTCAAGATGACATAAAATCAACCATCACATGTAGTATCCTCTAGGTTCGAAGCAGCCTAGGTCATACTCCTTTAAAGTAAAGGAGTAGAGGGAGAGATAGAAATATGAGGACGGGCAGCCTTAAAAATCGCTTGGGCTTTTACATAGACTCCACCCACCCATGCATGGCCCATCTCAGCCTAGGAGTCAGATTGGGAGCCAAGAGGGACTCTAGATGAGAAGACAGGAAGCACAGTGTACCCTTCTTACTCACCCGTGTGTAACCCCCAAATCAGTACCAGTACCTACTTCCACTCTTCATACCATGAGCAAGTTCCCATCCCTTTGTAGACCATGTAATGCTGTGCTTTCCACGTTGGTGTGGAATTTTGTTGCTGGTTGTGCTGTTTAAACGGGCCCAAGTAAGCAGAACTAAGGTGATGCCTGTGGTTCCTATAGGCCTGGCAGACATGAATTTAGCGGGAGCAGACCAACAGAGCATGTTCTATCGGGTGTCTTTAAGAGGAGCACGCGTAAGTCAAGGTCCTGTATTGATGGGTCCTGTATCATCAGGCTTGCAAGAACTGAGCTGTGCGTTTGCCAGCATTCATCAAAACTTTGCAGGTGTATGGGCAATGGACCCACCTCCTTGGTTTAAGAGAATTGACTACAGCTAGCGTATTGGCTATCGTTTTATTAGGCAATAAATCCCACCTGCTCGGAGTCACCATTAAGTACAGGGAACATGTTTGACCTCAACCCAGCAAGTGTGTGGCTCCTTTAGACAAAATCATTTCTATTCTGAAACAGGTGCCAGTAACAGACAAAATGTCCACATCCGTAGAACATCTCAAAAGACAGAGGGCAGCAGACTAGTCAGTGATTTTTTTTTTTTTTTTTTTGTAACATCACATTCTAATTTTGCACATCTAACTTCCCTTCTTAACTGGGAGAGTATTGTAGACTCATCTAAGTTGCTGTGTCCCCTCACGAGGACAATGGTTTCTTCCAAGCAGTACTGGTCTTAAGAAGGGGAGTTGCTGCGTTCCCTAACGAGAACAATGGTTTCTTCCAAACAGTACTGGTCCTAAGAAGGGAGTTGCTGTGTCCCCTCTCGAGGACAGTGGTTTCTTCCAAACAGTACTGGTCTTAAGAGGGGAGTTGCTGTGTCCCCTCACGAGGACAGTGGTTTCTTCCAAACAGTACTGGTCTTAAGAGGGGAGTTGCTGTGTCTCCTCACGAGGACAGTGGTTTCTTCCAAACAGTACTGGTCTTAAGATGGGAGTTGCTGTGTCCCTCTCAAGGACAGTGGTTTCTTCCAAACAGTTCTGGTCTTAAGAGGGGAGTTGCTGTGTACCCTCACGAAGACAGTGGTTTCTTCCAAACAGTACTGGTCCTAAGAAGGGGGTTGGCCAGCAGAACTTGTGTGGCTGTTGCCGACACCAGAACAGTCCTTATTCTGGAGTAAGTGCTGGGCTTCCTCGGAGTGCGATCCATGGTAGAGAAACAAAGTGAGGTAGCTCAGTTGGAGTCCCTGCCTGTCATAGCTTCAGATGTTTTCTTCCCATTGAAGAAGGACACCTAACTCACAGTGCCCGGGAATCAGATTGGAAGTTTTCTGAGTTCCTGTGTCCTGGGAACTTCTGTTTTTGTTGTTAATTCATCCAGAAACTAACCATATGTGCCCAATGCTAGCCAAAGGAGCTGTGTAAACAAGGAACTTGCCTTGAAGGCTGTCACCTACTGCAGCAGCAGCACCTACACTTCCAGGTGCTTATGAGTTACTTGGATTCCTGTTATAAGTCTCGTTGATACTCTCTTGACTCTTCGTCCCCAAATTCGGTTGAGTATAGGTGGGTCACAAGAATCAGATTTTTTTTTTAAAAATTCATGTGTTTGTACACACCAGAAGACATTGGGTCTTCTGGAGCTGGAGTTATAGGCTATTGTGAGCTGCCACAAATGAATGCTGGGAACCAAATGCGGGTCCCCTGGAAGATCAGCAAGGGCTTGTATCCTCTGAGCTATCTCTCCGGGCCCTGGAATCAGTGTTCTAACAGTTCCAGGCGGTTAGTGTCCTGGATCCACCTTGAGAAATGCTACAGGAGGTGTGGGAGCTATGCAGTAATGACAGGATACCATGGCCCAAGCCAGCTCATGGGTTCATGTGTGACAGTGTCTGGCTTTATTTTAATGGATTACATTGATTCCATCCTAAGATAAGAACAAGTGGTATGTATGTGGGAAAAGTTAAGTACTGCACACGAATGTTTTCTTGTATGGGAATTAACTGTAGTGCACATGCACACACAGATGTGAGTGGGTACAGCTCTGTTAGTGTGACGTTACCATAGACAGGTGCTCTGTATCCTCAGTTATGTTAGCACAATATCCTTATGAATGAAGCTGGCCAGTTTCATTTTTTAAAAACTTCCTCAATAGCTTCTGGATTTCATGCACTGAGATTTTTAATTCTAGTCTAGTATCATAAAATTTGTGCTTTGTGGATGCACAGAGTCCAGATAGGCCCTGCTCGGCCAGTGCATATCAACGGCTGTGAGAAGAGGGTTAGCGTGTGTTTGTACAAGGTGGAAACCCACCAGGCATTCTGCATGACCGCTGCTCAGGGTTATCACTGCTGCCCATTGTGTGGTTTCCTTCTGGTTTCCAGGGACAGTGATTGCTTACTCAAAGTAAACGGAATTTCTGCTTAGAATTTCATATATGTGCCCTAGTGTTTAGTTAGTATGTCTTAGTTTTATGACCCTTATAATTTTATATTGACATATATGGTCTATTAAACTTAACTGTCTGTGGTTACTGCCTCTTATTTTTTATCCAAAGCCTTGTCACTTCATGGAGCAGCTGTACTGTCTAGGTTTAGATCATCAATAGTTTATCAAAGATACCTTGGTTTTCAATAATCCATACTTGATGCCATGAAAAAAAGGTTTAGCGTTTTCATGTATTTATTATTGTGTGTATGAATGTTTCACCTGCTTGTATGTCTGTGTGCCACATTCATGCCTATTAGATCCCCTGGGACAGAAATTAGACAGTTGTCAGCTGCCATGTGGGTGCTGGGAATTGAACCCAGGTCCTCTGGAAGAGCAGCCAGTGTGCTCCTTAGCAGTGAGCCATCTCTCCAGACCCTAGGTTTGTTTTGTTTGCTTTTAAATTGTTACTGAGAAAAACCTATGTTAATTCTGCTTTACATAGTAAATATTACCATTTCTTTACAGTAAGAAATGCATTTGGGCTGATAGGCTACAGATCTTGAATGCCTCCTGACCTAGAAAAGGAGATAAGACAATGTTCAATAGAATGTAAAAGTGGCTTACATGTTCTTTCCTGATTTGTGATAACAGTCAGTGTGCTTTGGTGATGATATTCTGAATCATCCACTAATCTCTGTTTTATCAAACTTTGCCATTCCTAGCCATCCTGGGGAATCTTCCCGTTGAACTCCATCTTTTTGTGCCAAATATAACAGATTTTTCTCTAATGAACTTAACTGTTTATATACTAATATATATATATATATATATATATATATATATATATACATACATACATTCATATCATGTACCAACATATACTATTTGAATTCAGGCTGCATTTTTAAAACCTTTTTCTTTCCTAGGTTGATTGAGCCAGAGTAAAATTGTATTTGAATCTTAATTTTCCACTTAGATACACTTGACAAGACTATGCACCACTGTCCTTAATACATATTTATCAAGTGGCAAAATGTAGGGTTATTTGAAATGTAGCTTATTTTATGTAGATCATTTTAAAGTCAACTATTACCTTCCTCACATGGCACATCTGTGTCTGTTGTGATAGTTAGTATATGTCTGTCTGTGTTTTCATGGCTTATACACTATCTACACTTGGGACTGGAGAGATGGCTCAGTGGTTACCAGCACTTGGAGCTCTTCAGGAGGACCCAGGTTCTATTCCCAGCATCCACATGGTGGCTCACACTGCCTGTAACAGGTCCAGGGGATTTGATGCCCTCTTTTAGTCTCCTCAGGCCCTTCTTGCACATGGTACACATACAGACAAGCAGACACATGTAAGTCATTTTAAAAGATGAATTTTTTAGAAATTATCTTCATTAAATGACTAATTTGAGCTGGGCGGTGGTGGCGCACGCCTTTAATCCCAGCACTTGGGAGGCAGAGGCAGGCGGATCTTTGTGAGTTCGAGGCCAGCCTGGTCTATAAAGTGAGTCCAGGACAGCCAGGGCTACACAGAGAAACCTTGTCTCGAAAAACAAAAAACAAAAAAAAGCGTAGTGGCTGCTCTTCCAGAAGTCTTGAGTTCATTCCCAGCAACCACTTAGTAGCTCACAACCATCTATAATGAAATCTGGTGACTTCTGGCCTGAAGGCATACATGCAGACAGAACACTGTATATTAATAAATAAATCTTAAAAAAAAAAAGAGGATAGCAACACCAGTAGTGGTGTTGTTTGTCGTTTAAAAAAAAAATGACTAATTTGTTTTTTATGCAGAAAACTTTGAGTCTGCCACTGTAGTGTTTTTGTTGCTACACACCGTGTGTCTTAGTCAGGGTTTCTGCTGTGATAAAGGACGATGACTAAAAGAGTTCATCCGCTCTCATCCCTCCAGGTAACGGTCCTTCAGTGACGGAGGGCAGGGCAGGACAAGCCATGGTAGAGGACCACACTGCTGGCTTGCTCGGCCTGCTTTCTCACATACTCCAGGACCACCTGCCCTGGGGTGGTGGGGTGTCACCACATACAATGGGCAGGCTCCTTCCACATCGATAGTCAGTCAAGAAAATACCCCACAGGCCTGTTTACTGGAGGCATTTTCTCGGTGTTTAATTCCCAAATGGACTCTAGCTTGTGTCTGCCTGCCTTCCCTTCCCCTCACATTCAAATGGACACCACTCCTCTGAATTCCTGACTCACTGAGTTCTTTATTAAGAACTTACTCTTTGTTTCAAGACAGGGCTTCTCTGTGTAACAGTACAGAATGTCCTGGAACTCAATTTGTAGACCAGGCTAGCCTCAGACTGACAGAGATCCGCTTGCCTCTGCCTCCCTAGTGTTGGGATTAAAGGCGTGCGCCACCACGCCCTGCTTTGCGTGCACTCTTTATGGCTCTGTCCCCTACCCAGAGCAGGAAGTGCTACCCTGTGCCACATCTCTACCAGTCGGTGGGTCTACGTCTCCAGCACGTCAGTTCCAGCTGCTGAGATGCTCGTTCATCCCCTTATGGGCCCCATCTCCACCACACAGCCTAACAAACACCATCTGTTACTAGTGAGCTTTTACTGTCTCTACCACAAGTACCTGAGAGGAAACCATTCAGGAGGAGGAAAGATTTACTAACCATTTCAGAGGCTTCAGTCTGTGGTCCAGGGGCTCCATTGTTTCTGGGTCAGTGTGACATCAGGTAATCATGGCAGAAGGGTGTGGTGGTGCAGAATGGTCTCCTAACAGTAGTCGGAGATGGGGCAAGGAGCCAAGGTCGGGCTTTCAAGGTCCTTCCTTCCTTCGTGCTCCTCACAGAGAACGACCTATGATATCTGTGCTTTGGGTTTTAAATGAGTGTGTTTTTGTGTCAAAGAAGTCTAAATGAACAAATAGCAAGTAGCAGATCGCAGATACAAAGAAATGCCGTCTACATTACAACACATCGCATCTGGCACTTCCAACATCCAGCAGAAATGGCCAAGGAAGCCGCACTGGATGGTCACACTGGGTTCCAGGTTGAGAGGTTCTCAGGCTAGGCAGAGCACCCTATCCACGTGGACTCTGGCCTCTTTCTCACCCCAGGCATTCTTACTCCAAGGGATAAAACAAAAGCAACTTCTGTTGGCAATGGGTTAGCTTCTAGCTGTTCTCAAGGGTGCACGATTTTCAGCACCCTGAGCTGTTTGTTCTTCCCACTTCTCCCTGTTACAGGGAGCAGCCTGCCCTGGGACAGTTTGGGAGGACACTAGAAATAGACATGCTTGAGGCTGAGACAAGGGAACCGTCCTCGCTCCCAGAGCCAGTTTCAGCTAGTTACAAACAACACTTGGCAGTGTACCACTACACCTTCTATGCAGCAGCCTGCTTCCTCCATCTGTGCCGCAACTCCTAGAATCCCCTCCTTCCACACTAGTCCCACCAGACGGGACCAAGCACCACACCGTTGAAAGCATATTTCCACCAAACGATTACCAATTACAAAGACTTGAATAGATTTGGTTTTCTAACCATGGTCAAGCATGTTCCCTTGTACATAGTAGGTGTTTGGTTAGAATGTCTCAGGGCCCAGGGTCAGGGAGGGTGTGAATGGAAACTTTTCAAATCACTTTCAACTGCTCTAACTCCTTGAGAAAAGTCTTCAACACTTTTTGTAATATCACATTAAAATCATTCTAGATTCTTAACATTGTGGCATGTATCTGCAATCCCAGCACTTGGGAGGAAGATACAAGAAGGTACTGAATTCAGGACAAGTGGGGACTATATGAGTTCCTGTCTCAACACTGTATTCGAGAAGGCACAGTAAAGAAACTGCCAACATGACCGCTCCCTGGTATGGGAAGGTTTTATTGAGAGAAGGAACAGCCAGGGGCATCTGAAAGAGTCCAGAGCAGAGAGAAAGAAGGAGACTGACATGTCCAGGGCTAGGGAAGTGGGAGAGACTAGCAGAGATGGTAAGACATGACGCCTTGAGAGAGTAGTGAGGAAGTGAGAGTGAGAGAGCAGGTCAGAGCAAGCGCACAGCCAGAGGACTATTCTAGAGGTCACAATAGTGAGAGCAGCAGCAGCAAGTGGGAAACGGTGCCTGCCATTTTTATACCAAGAACAGTACCTGGAAGGAGTGAGTCCGAGAGGGGAGGAGAGAAGGGCTAGAATGCTAGCTAGCAATGTGTAGCGGGTACTTGTGATGCTGAGGGAGCCTGGAGGCAGCATGAGCTTTGATGTGCAGCCACAGGGGGCTCTCTGGGGAATGTTGGCTTTTACCTAACCCAGGAATCCTCCTGTGGTCCAGGTTGAGTTCATTTCTGGATATCTGGACTGCCTTTTAGACTTTAAGGAATTGGGCTTTCCTTTGGACCTGACAAAAACAAATAATTTACTTCTAATTTTTATTGTACTATAATTGCGAAGGCACAGAATTAAAGTTGCCTAATGTTCTTTTAGCTGATCCATAATAAATATGGTGCCGTCATTATCTATTCATAGTGTGACCGTGGCAAGTATACCAATGGTACTTTGTCACAACAAATTTACATTTGTGATAAACCTGGATGTTAGAATGCAAGGGACCAAATGATTGTGGTGTAGAATAGTTTGAAAATAAAGTTTCATACTCCTAACCATTACATTCTCAAAACACCTTGGCTACAGCATCACTGTCCCCTTGGGTACCTGTTTCCTTGGACTCCACCCGTCTGTTCTGTGGTTCCATGGCAACCCTGAGATGCAGTGCTTGGGAAATACCCATTGGTGATGAGCCTGACCTAAGATTTGTGAGAAATACAAGGCCCTGATAAATCCCATCAGCACCTCTCCCACACAAAGGAGAGGTGCTAGTATTGCTAACATTACTGAGAAAAATGTAGACCTTCTTCTAAGAACCACTTGGTTACTGACTATTTATCTCAGGTACTATGAGATAGTGTGTACCCTGGAGACAGGAATAAGATTTTATTATGCAAAATGAATACAAAGTAGAAAGGAATGGTTGAAATTGAGAAGCTTATTTCACTGGCTTCTGCATTAAATTAACATACAGAATTTACAGATTTCACAGCATTCTGGGGGTGTCAATTCTTACTGATCTGCCCAACAGTGATGAGGAGAAAACCTGAAAGTCATTCTGTTTATTTTACAACTGTCTGAGTATGACTATGAACCTGGAATTAAACAAGCTGTATTTTTATGCTTTCTCTTTGGGCCTTTTTATAAGCAGAGGAACATGAGGAAATATTTGGCATGTTTAGTGTGCTAGACTGTCCACTAGAAAAGACTAGAAATAAAAGCAAGATAGGCGTTTTTACAGGGCAAATGCAAGAGAGACAGGATGGCTCTGGAAAGCCCTCTGGGTTCTTTGTGTCTGCTGTGGTAGTTGCTGTGTGCATCTGGCTTTAATGAAAATTGCAATAAATCCTGAGGCAACTGTTATGCCTTTTTATAAGCGTTGGTGGTGCAGAGTTCAGTCCCACAAATGACAATTTTATGATGTGTGTCATAAATATGGCATAGGAGTTAAATGGGTTTGATTTATACAGTATCATCTGACAGGCTGGTTAAAATGACTTAGAATGACATTTTCTTTGGTTCTATAAACTGGACACTGAACCTGTGATGAACATTAGCCTAAAACTGCACACATTGCATGAAATTCTGGAAGAACTAATAAGAATCAGGGAAGGGAGTAAAGCACATGGGATTAGGCATTTGGCTGCATTGTGCTTCCTAGTATGTGTGAAGTCCTGTGTCCACACCACATAAAAACAGGTTAATCTAGCCTGGGATGCATGAGCTGTTTCAAAATAATAACAATTAAAAAAAAAAAGAACACCCCCCCCCACCCCTCACCACCTATGGCAGGCAGGAGAGCTGGACCTGTCCCTCGCTGACTGCAGCACTTGGGAGATCAGCTCTGCACCCCAACTGGGCAGCACAGTAGAGCTGGCCATGGTGATGACGGCACAGGTGAGCTGGCCACCAGAGCAGGAGAGCTGTCCTTGCCCCTTGCCAGCTGCAGCATTGGGTGAGCTAGCCAGGGCTGTGCTGGAGAGATCATCCTGGTGGTGTGGGTGAGGGAGAGCTGGCAGGCTCACCAACTCACCTACCACCCAGACCCAGATCCAAGGCTCTGAGTTGACACACCCCAACATCTACCCTATCTAATAACTGCTGGCATGCTTGAAGGGGCAGGTCCTGCAGATCCAACGCCGTAGGATCCCCAGGACACAGGCCAACCACAGGATCTCTGAGAGAAGTCCAAGTGAGGACCCAGTAATTGACGGTATAGCAGGAGCCAGTCCTCACAGTGACTCACTGCAAGTAAAGATGTGTGGACAAAGGGTATACTGTGCGACACACTGTTTATTTTCTTCGGGAGGAGAAGTATCAAGAGTGGAGGCTGGATACAAAGGGATAGGGAGATGAGTCGGATTGGGATACATGATGTAAAGTTCACAAAGAATCAATAAAAAGTAAAAAAAAAAAAAAATGCTACCTTCCAGTTCCAGTATTAGAGGAGAGACATATATATTTGCTTTATTTTTTATTTTTTTAAACATTTACTTATTACTTCAAGTTACATTTCCATTACCGACCCCTTCCTCCACCCCCTCCTGGGTCCACTCTCTCACCTTCTACCTCCTTCTCCCACCCATCCCATCCCTGTGGTGTGGGGTGCCTCAGTGTATCAGCCACCCTTAGTTCATTAGTCACATGAGGTCTAAGAGCTTCCTCATGCACAGGGGGCATACGTGGCAGTTCCACTAGGGTGGAGTGTCCCACTGACAGGTAACCAAGTCCATGTTCCTGTTCTTTTGGTTGTATTGAGTGTAGGATGGTTATTCTGTACTATATGGCTAAAATCCAACTATAAGTGAGTAGATGCCATGTGCATCTTTCTGAGTCTGAGTTAGCTCACTCAGGATGAGCTTTTTTAGTTCCATCCATTTGGCTGCAAATTGCATGATTTCCTTGTTTCTGATGGCTGAGTAGTATTCCATTGTGTAAATGTACCACAGTCTTGTTTTGTTTTTTTTAATCCATTCTTCGGTTGAAGGACATCTGGGTTGTTTCTAGTTTCTAGCTATTACAAATAAAGCTGTTATGAACATAGTTGAGGAGATGTCCTTATGGATTAGTGAGGAATCATTTGGATGTATGCCCAGAAGTGGTATGGCTGGGTCTTGAGGTAGAGCTATTCCAAGTTTTCTAAGATATCGCCAGACTGACCTCCATTAGTGGTTGTACAAGCTTGCACTCCCACCAGCAATGGAGGAGTGTTCCCCTTTCTCCACACCCTCGCCAGCATGTGCTGACATTTGAGTTTTTGATCTTAGCCATTCTGACAGGTGTGAGATGGAATCTCAGAGTCATCTTGAGTTGTATTTCTCTGACAATTAAGGATGTTGAGCATTTGCTTTGTTGACTCCAAGACTTTATTGGTGGTTGGGGCAGAAGCAGGTTCTTCAGTCCATTTCCATCGCCATGAGAGCCTCAGTAGGCTCCATGCTACCTTTCTTGTGCCCACCATTTCCATCCCAGCATTCCAATTTGGGAACCTAAAACTGACCCATCATGGCACCAGATGAGCCAGTAGCTGTGGCTGAGAAAAGCGTTCATGGTGGTTAGTATAAAAAAAAAGCTATAGACAGTGTTACTTCCAAAGTCCATGAGCTCTATAGAAAACCAAGGACTGTGTAAACTTCTACAAGAGGAAATTCCTGGAAGAAGGAGGACAGGATGTTGGGGAAACCAGCCTAGGATCATACACCATCTCTAGGTAACCTCAAGACATTTAATTGGAGTTGAAGTCATGCTTGGTAATGCTTCATGTCTCAACATCATCAGTGTTTGTTCATCAGAAAGAAAAGAGAAATTTTTAAGTTATGTTTCTAAAAAGAGAGTTAGTAACAGGGGCTGGAGAGATGGCACATTGGTTAAGAGAGCTAATAACGAGCTGAGAGCTGGAGGGAATCTGCCAGTGTCAACTTTGTATAACACTTTTAAAGCTTTATGTGCAGGAGTATTTTGTCTGTGCATGTGTGTGTACGTATGTATCACATGCATGCGGTGCCCAACAGAGGCCAGAAGAAGGTTTCAGAGCTACAGGTACAGACAGTTGTGGGCCGCCCAATGTGGTTGCTGAGAACCAGACCTTGGCCCTTTGCAAAAGTACTGAGTGCTCTTAACTTCTGGGCCATCTCTCCCCCACTAGTATACCTTTTTAGTTTTTGTATGTAAACGTGATTTTGGAAAGAAAACAGCCCTTTAAGGAAATTGGTGTAGTGAATTGTTACAATCATGTCACTAGTGCTTAATATTTATGTATTATAAATCTCACTGCAAGCAGCCTTTGGGTTGCACTTTCCACGAGGAACGCAACAGCAGGTTCTCCATAATCTCTCCCGGCCCCACCCTTTCTCTGTGAGCAGGACGTACTGATGGAGCTGCTGGAGCAGTGTGCAGATGGACTTTGGAAAGCAGAGCGCTATGAGCTGATCGCTGACATCTATAAGCTTATCATCCCCATTTATGAAAAGCGGAGGGATTTCGAGGTACACCATGTCTGTTCTCCTGTTTGACATATCAAGTGGAGTGTGAGAGCAGAGCCTGCATGACGTCAGAGGGTTTCTCCACCATCTCATGTCAGTCTGGAAATGGACACTGTAGTGGGGCTTGTGGCACCCATTGGATAGAAAAGGCTGCAATCCAGAAGTGTTCATTGTGACTTACACAGTCAAAACACATTCCTGGGACTGAGGAGCTAGGCCAGTCTGTAAAGTGCTTGCCTTGAAAGCCCAGGTTAAGACGTGCCCAGAACCCACATTAAAAAACTGGGTGTGATGGCACATACTTATATTCACAGTGCCGGAGAGACAGAGAGATGAATTCCCAGGGCACACTGACCACCCAGCATGACCTCCTTCCCGAGTTCTGAGCCAATGAGAGAACCTGTCTTTAAAGATAAACGGTGGACAAGGCCTGAGGGACACCACCTAAGCCTGTCCTCTGCTTGCACATACATGCCTCCCACCCCTTCCCACACACAAACATACAGTGATTTTTTTTTTTCCTATTCAAAGTTAAGGCATTTGCAGCTGCATCATCACATTTACTGTTTGAAGTTTCATTCTATTACTTGCAAATAGGTAGAGGTGTGTTCTGTTCTGTTTTCCAGAGACTGGCCCATCTGTATGACACGCTGCACCGAGCCTACAGCAAAGTGACGGAAGTCATGCACTCAGGTCGCAGGATCCTGGGGACCTACTTCCGGGTGGCCTTCTTTGGACAGGTGAGTCTTCCTGCCATTCTCTGGGTTGTCCCAAGTCCCTTCATCCTCCTTCTGTTAAAGTGGTATCTTGGGAATTTTCCGTTCTATGAACGCTAATATGATAAATTTGTCATATGTACTATGGTTCTTATCTTCCTCCATAGTAAACTCTCTACTTTTTTTTTCCTTTTTTCCTGTCTTTCCTTTATTACTTAAGGCAGCGGTAAGTTCCTCCTCCACAAGGCATTTCATAGCATCATCTTTTGTTCTTCCAGTGTGATTTGCAAGTTTCCTTTTCAAGTCTTGTATGTGTACTGTCTAGTCATTTCAGAGTCCAAAAAGAAAATTAACATTTTATTCCATTTACAGAAATCATCAGTTTCCTTACACATCAATATCGCATGTTTAAACCATAATTAAGACCTCCTTTGTGCCTGTGTATCTCAGTCTATACCTTTGTAATACTTGGGTAACCCTGTTGGAGGGGGTTATTTAAACTTGGGTTTTAACCCCAGGTTCTAACATTATTAAATGAAATAGATTATCATCCATGTATTTAGGGTGTATGATTTTTCTATGAGCACTTTATAACCTTCCATTCATTCTGTTATTGTCTTTTGTAACTTTATAGCAGTACCAGTTTACAGACAGTGAGACAGATGTGGAGGTAATCACAGTAAAAGCTTCTAAAAGCATGTAACGTTAGTAAGGCGACTGCCGCTGAACTCCCAGTTTGATGTGGATTGTTTTGTTTGTCTCTTTCACCTTAGCCTCTTTCTGTTTTTGTTTGTTGGGGTTTTTTTAACATGTATTGTGTTTTTTATACCATTTTCTCTCCTCTTACTTTAGATAAGAAACTTTTTGAACATTAACTTCAAATATTAACCCCCAATCTGGACATCTTAATTTCAACCTTTTTCACTTCCCATGCAGTTTTAAACCTGTGGGCACACGTGGCTGGTGCTGGTTTTCATGAAAGCGTTTTCCATATCTGTGCTGTTGACCTTCAGTGTGTTTTTCAGCACTAACACACAATCGAATTCGCTCAAACTTTGGCCCTTTTGCTCAACCTACTCCAGCCCCATGTGTGTCTCTGGCGTGTCACACGCTGCTGGTCATTTCTCCGAGCGCCCTGCCTCTTGGGAACGTGAAACAGGGTTAGCATCATTAGACAGAGAGCCTCAGACCCCAGGCCTCTCATTCCACCAAACACTTTACTGACTTACATAAGTGTGTGCTTTTGTGTTTTCCTTTATCTTTGCACCACACTAGAACCCTCTCCTTCCTTTTTCGATGGTCTGTTTGAGTGGGGTTTTATTTTGGAATCACTTTTTCCCCATTGCCTTTTTGTTGTTGCTGCTGTTTTTCACTGTTGTCGTCAGCCTGGGGCACACGCTGGGCACCTCTCATTGTGCTTTTCCTCACAGGGGTTCTTCGAAGATGAAGATGGGAAGGAGTACATCTACAAAGAACCCAAACTCACACCTCTGTCAGAGATTTCCCAGAGACTCCTTAAACTTTACTCAGATAAATTTGGTTCTGAAAATGTCAAAATGATACAGGATTCTGGCAAGGTATGACTCTGTTTGATAAATGTCATAGCAATTTTTTAACTTTATGTAATTGGCTATATAGAGAGTACGTACTCACAAATGTGAAAAGGTGGGTGGCAAGGAGGGTTGTCCATGAGTGACAGGTGTGCTTTCCTCCCCTCGTAACTGCCTATCTTTGCTCTTCCTGACATGCCTAATGCTGAAGGAATCTTCATTACATAATTGTCAAAGCATCTTCAGTTAGCTGGGGCAAATGCCTGCGGTCCCAGGACTCCAGAGGCTGAGGCAGGAGGATCACAACTTATAAACCAGCCTAAGCTAAGTAGTGAAACTTTGTCTCCAAAAAACCCAGAACAAAACTGTCCTCTTTACCACATAATTGACTTCCAAGAGCTCGACTGTGTTCTGTCCCAGATGGCTCCTAGGTTCTGTCCCTCACCGTTCCTTCCCTTAGCTAGATGTCTGACTTGACTGTACCCTGCTGAAGCTCAGGAAGACCAAGTCGGTCCCTCTCTAGCCAGTGACTGAGCAATGAGACCAGTTTTCTTTAGAGTGGCCCTCCTCAAATGCTGGGATCTCAAGGGGACTGTTCCCAAATCTGCACAGTTGTCCCGAACATTTGTGTATCCCACCCTGTTCAGACAATGCTGAGGAAGCTGGGTGTCCCTTCGATTCCCAACCTGATTCCCTTTCCTTCACATCTTAGAGGTGTACTGGGTTTAACTGAAGGGAATGGGTGAAGGATTCTGCTGCTAGCTGTGACAGCTGCCTGGACTCTTGGCGGTCCATGAGGCTGAGAGGAGAAAGATGAGTTCAGGGCCAGCCTGACCTACAGGACCAGACCCTCCCTGTCTTTAAAAAAACAAAACCAAAATTCAACTGTAACCCTGCTCCTTTCTAAGACATCAATATGGAGACGTCCATACCCCTCTTCCTCATGCGTCCTCTCTAGAGCACCCAGAGTCCAGCATCCACTTCTGAGAGCCCTCACTTCTCCAGTCTCATGCTCACTTGAGTAGGGAGCTGTGCTATGCAAGGGATGAGAAAGCGGCAGGGACCGGCTAACGCCAGTGGATTCTGGATGAGGCAGGGGACAGGACAGCATGCCAACCCCTGCTTTGACTTAACTAATGGACCACTGGAGTGTTTCCAGAACAGCTTCTCTATAGGCTGATCCTCTCTCATAGGGAAGGGACCTGAGAAGAGATGTCAGTTCACAGCCACAGAGACCTGCCATACTGGCCCTGGGGTCCTTCACCGCACTCTCAGGGCCCTGAATTGGTCCTCTGCATGCTTCTTAGGGGTGTGTGCTGATTTCTGTGTGCCTCCCCTGTGGAGTCCTGAGTTAGCATGCCCCACTCCACCAAGACCAGTAACACCTCGGCAAGCCAGTCTTCAAGAGCTCAATCAAGTCTCTCACTTCACTAGTCTTCCCTGAGTTCCTGTGGCTTAATACTTGACATCATCTTAAGGGAGTGACACAGGAGAAGGAAGCAGCGTGTTTTAGTAGAAGCCTCACCAAGATTTAATCATTAAGAACCACCTTCCCGGGGCTGGAGCAATGGCTCAGCGGTTAACAGCACGGGGCTGCCCTTGCAGAGGAGCCAGTTCAATTCCCAGCACCCACGAAATGGCTCACAGCCACCTGTAACTCCTGATCCAGGGGACCTGATGCCCTCCTGTGACCTCCACAGAGACCAGGTGCACACACTTGGTGAACAGACATACACACATGGCAAAACATTCATACAATAAAAGTAAAATAAAGATATAATTTAAAAAATAAAAAAGAACCACTTTCCAGATGGATCAAGTTGCTTCGCCCAGTGGGCTTCTGGGAACAACGCTGTGGACGTGAAGGGTCAGCTTTCATGGTTAGCCTCTCGTCCAGGCTCCTACTTCTCCTGCCCGTTGACAGTCCGACCCTCGTCTCTCTTCAGGCACCAGCCTCCGTCCCTGCTGCCCATACATACCAGCAGCCTTGAGCGCAAAGGGTAGAGAGGTACACCCAGAACCAGGCAGCAGGGCCATTCTCATGGCCTTTGAATTGATTTTGCTAAACCAAGTCGGCTTTAATAGATTCAAATGCAGTTATTTGATGGTCGGGCCAGCGAAGGGGAGCTTGCACACAGGCCTGAGAGTTTAATCTCTGGATACCTAAGAGGTGTCCTCTGACCTCTCTGCGTATGCGCCATGGCACGTATATACCTGCATACCAGACGCACACGAACATGCACGAAGGAGCAATTAGGTAGATAGATGGATGATGGATGGACAGATGGACGGACAGATAGATCATCACAATTATGGTAAAGTTCTGTGGTTTTTTTTAACCTTCTGCACTAGGCACTTTCATGCTTTCTCTGTGTTTTTCTAAGCGTTTGCAGAGCAGTGCAACCTTCTTTGCCTGTCCCCAAGCACTCTGCAAGCTATTACTTCCATGGCAGTTTTATTGCTCTAGGTTGAAGACAATTAGAATGTGCAAAATTGATTTGCCTCACTAATGTAAATCAATTTTTTTCGCTCTGTGGAACATGCCTGTTTAATTTTCCACCTTGTATCAGACATCAGAGGACCACCAGCTCTCATAGTATGGTTGCAAAAGCATTCATGTTCAGGGTTAATCAGAAAGGAAACTTTACTGCTTAATTGTAAATTAGATTACTAGGCACTTGGATTAAATCCACTCATCCGCAGATGTCAGCATCTCATTTGATCTCGCAACCAATTAATAATGATTTAGGGCCTAACATTTCATCCTTATTTTTAAAATAAACCTTTTTTTTTCCTAGCCAAGTACATAAAAGTGGTTTAAAAACAAAAATTAAAATAGAGAAACCCAGACAAGGCAGGGCCGGGGGTGGTCCCTGAGGAAGAAAGCTTCCAGGGTTTCCTCAAAGAGCTCGGTGTCATCCAAAAGAAATCATGGGGAGCTCTAGATTAATCAAGAGTAAAGAGGGGCCTGGTGCAGTGACTTACTCTATATTCCCATCACTTAGGAAGTGGACACAGGGGATCAAGGGTTCAAAGCCACCTTGGGTGGCATGAGAAACTATTGTAAGCAAGGTGGGTAGGAAGGAAGGAGAGAGGGAGTGAGGGACAGACAGACAGAGACACGTAAATGTGAAGTGTGATCATTGGTTAGATTCTGTCAGTCTGGACACTTTTGAGGGAATTATATCTCCTGAGTACAATTACTGTAAAGTACCATAATGCATTATGTTTATAGAGAAAAATGTTCTCATTTTTAGGAAAAAGTAAGTGGTCTGTCACGATGTGTACTGTATGAAGTATGAATGTGTGATGTGTGTATACATGTACGTGTGTGTGTTTATAAAAGTCTGAAAGCAAGCTATATTGACACATGGATGAAGATGATGTTAGGATGAAAGCCATTACCTTGTATGGTCACCTGGGAAATCATTTGTGTGTGCGTGTGTACTTAACATGTGTATGCGGATCTTCTTGAAACAAATACAGCAATGTGGTAGCAGTGTTGATCCTGGTGGTAGACCCGTGGGTGTTGTAATACTTTTTCTAGCCCTCCTGAGTTGTTCTCAGAATGTTTCTAGTTATGAAGTGACCACGAATACCACCTGACTCGTTGCTTATTGGATTAAAGGTCAACCCGAAGGATCTGGATTCCAAGTTTGCTTACATCCAGGTGACCCATGTGACCCCGTTCTTTGATGAAAAGGAGTTACAAGAGAGGAAAACAGAATTTGAAAGGTCTCACAACATCCGGCGCTTCATGTTTGAGATGCCCTTCACCCAGACTGGGAAGAGGCAGGGTGGCGTGGAGGAGCAGTGTAAACGGCGAACCATCCTGACAGGTGGGCCCTCCTCTCTCCAAGCACCATACAGCGCTTAGAAGAAGAGGGATGTGTGTGGTTATTGAAAAATAAACCAAAGGCACTGGGAGATGGCTTGGTGGCTGAAAGCTCTTTCTGTTCTTCCACAAAGCCCAGGTTCAAATCCCCAGCACCCACACGGTAAATTACAAACATCTGTAACTCCAGTCCCAGCGGACCAGGGGGATTTGACACCCTTCTCTGGCTTTCTCAGGCACCAGACATGCACAAGATGCACAGACAGACAGTCAGACAAAAGACCCTTAAAAAATTAAAATAAGTAAACTCAGGATACAGGGCCAGAGAAGTGGCTCAGCAGTTAAGAGTTGCTTATGCTTCGCCATAGGTTCAGTTCCCAGTACCCACGCAGGCTTCGACAACTGCCTGTAACTCCCTTTCCACAGGGTCTCGAGCCCTTTTCTGACCTTGTGATGTGCTCATGTACATACTCACCCACAGACACGCACGTGCACATACATGCACATGAACACAGACACACACGCACATGCACACTCAAAGTAAAAATAAAATTAAAAATAAACTCAAGATGGCATCATACAGCAGATTTTTTTTTTTTTTTTTTTACGATTTCTGTGAGAGAAATGGGATAAAGAGTTTAAAACACACAAAAGCTTTTGTAAGATTTATAAGATTTCCCCACTTTTCCTTTCGGGAAAATGTGTAATGCTTTAACCACATTGCCCTCCCAAGTGCGAGCTCCCTGTCTCTTAGCAGCTGTGTGGTTTCCCTAATGTACTCCTTAGTGGCAGATTCTTACCGACTAAGAGAACTTTGTAGATACATTCTTGTTATTACCCGTTTCAATGTTATCTGTTCAGCGATAACAACAACCTCACTTTTGATCTCTTAAGTCAGCATCTCTCAGAGTTTGTTCAGGAGCCACCAAGGCCAGCCGCTCCTGAGAACTCGAGCTGCAGATTCCTAGGCTCTACCCACCCCACCCCCCAAGTCTGCTGAATCAGAAACTAGGGTGGCACCCAAGCTGTTGTGCCCGCAAGCACTCCAGGAGATCCTGGGCGTATGCTCAGAGCTAAGAACTCCTTTAGGAGAAAAGAAACCCAGCTCACTGCTGAGCTGGGTGTTTATTTCTGTTGTGAACCTTGTCGAGATGGCATACTGGTTCTGTTCATAACAGGGTGTTCTCCCCAGGCCCTTACTCTTCCGGGTCACGGTTCACATTTGTTACAGAACCATTGTAGATTAGATAAAGAGTGTGAGCCGAGCTCTCTATCACCAAAACAGAGGACAAAGAGTAACTGACTTCAAAAAGAGGCCTGGCAGACACTGCCCTGTTGGTTCTGAGAACAGCCAGCCACTTGCTGCACCTTAAGGGCTGAGGAAATAAGAGCCTGGCCTGGGGCTCCTGCAGACCTGGGTCACTGTCTCCCTGTGTGAACTTGGGGATGTTTCCCAAACTCCCTGTGCCTTCATCCCATTGTGTTAAATAATCCCGTGAAGTACAGGGTTTTCCCTGAAATAACTAAGAGTGTGGAAAGGTCAGCTGACGAGGCAAAGTTCAGAGCTGGAGAAAACTTCCTTTTTCTATAAAAGCCACTGAACATGTGTAAGCTCCATAGCGACCGTTGAAGAAACACACACCAGCTCTGGGAGACTTTGCACTAGAGTTTTCTTTCCCTCTCTACCGGGCTTCTGGGTCCTTCAACTGAATTGCTGCAAACCTGACCTTTGGCTTTGCAAGTTGTAGAGGAGCCTTGGCCTTCTGTACACAGGCAGCTTTCCCTTCTGGACAGTTCCCAGTCAGGTGACTAGTTATCTGAAAACGATTCATAGTTGCCCCCTTCCCTAACCTCCCTTGGTGGAAGTTTCTGGACCTGCCTTTTCTTTCTTCCCAAGTCCTTCAGCTGTAACCGAACTTTTAAATTATTATTTATTTAACTCTTATTTATTTATTGCT
>CAJQZJ010032066.1:6203109-6257456 GCA_907164525.1 Lophiomys imhausi | reverse complement strand
GTGTGTGTGTGTGTGTGTGTGTGTGTGTGTGTGTGTGTGTGTGTGTGTGGTGTGTGTGTATGTGTGTGTGTGTGTATGGTATGTGTGTATATAATGTGTGTATGTGTGTGGTGTGTGTGTGTGTGTGTGTGTGTGTGTATGTGTGTATGTGTTTTAGAAGCCATCTTGGTCCTATTAATTTGACTTTTACAACTTCAAAGGAGGGTTAGGGCACTTATAGATGAGAAAATAAACAAGGAGTAATAAAATATTTTTTTTCAAAGACACTTTACATATTCAAGGGATAGCAAGTAACCCACTATGACATGACGTGTCATTGAACACGTCAGTAAAAGACTGGAGAGATGGCTGCTCTTGCAGAAGACCTGAGTTTGGTTCCCAGCACCCGCGTGGTGGCTCACAACACCTGGAACTCCAGTTCCAGAGGGTCTGATGCCTTCTGGCCTCCATGGAACACACACACACACACACACACCACAGTGCACAGATACACATGAACAAACCATTCATACATATATCTAGAAATAACAATGTCCTAAGCATACAGAATTAAGAAGGAAGAGAATGTCCCAGCTCCCGAAGAGTATTAGCATATGACATTGGCAGACTCTGAGCATTTTAACTGTAAAATAGGCCTGATAATTAGTTTCCGTCAGCAGTAGGAAAGAGCGTTCAGACTGCTGCCTAACTCTGGGCCCCGTTCCTCTGCAGCAATACACTGCTTCCCCTACGTGAAGAAGCGGATCCCCGTCATGTACCAGCACCACACTGACCTGAACCCCATTGAGGTGGCCATCGACGAAATGAGCAAGAAGGTAGCTGAGCTCCGCCAGCTGTGCTCGTCCACTGAAGTGGACATGATCAAGCTACAGCTCAAACTCCAGGGCAGTGTGAGCGTTCAGGTGAGCTGAAGACCCTGCGGGCACAGGGGACAGGGTGCCCCTCAGCGTGTAGGCTGCTGTCCCCACACATGCAAGGCCTGTCTCACCTGCCTGGCTTACCAGGCACTTCCCGATTTCCCCAGTGTCTTCTCTTCCATTATTTGTTTTTTCCAAGACAGGGTTTCTCTGTGTAACCCTGGCTGTCCTGGACTCACTTTGTAGACCAGGCTAGCCTCAAACTCACAGACATCTGCCTGCCTCTGCCTCCTGAGTGCTGGGGTTAAAGGTGTGCACCACCATGCCCGGCCTTCTCTTCCATTATTATGGGGAGCAGTAGGCTTATCTGCCCCCAATCCCGCCTAAAATGTGGTAGCTTCACTGTGCTGTCTGCTAGAGACAGAACAGTCCTCATGGCACAGTGACTTTACAGTGACGTGGAGAACATTGGGTTCCTGGTTGGCTGGATACTCTTAAAGCCTATGAAATATGGATCTCAGCAGGCTTTCCTATAAACCATTGGATCCTAGAGTTTCCGTGAAAATTGTGTCTGTAAAAAGTACCTTAAGTTTCACTCTCTTGGTGGTTTTTTTAATTCATTTATTCTTGAGGATTTCATATATGAGTACAGTATGTATGTATGTATTTATTGTCCTTTTAGAGAAATACACAGCACATGTGGTGACATCTGTGTTCTCAGCACTCAAGAGAGGCTGAGGCAGGTTAATCAGTTAAGAGTAAGCTGAGCTACAGAGCAAGTGGTAGGCCAGCCTGGGCTATAGACCTGGGTAGGCCAGCCTGGGCTACAGACCTGGGTCCACTCTAAGTTTCTCTCCTTTGTTCAGTATTCACACTCACATCTGCAATCCAGCTGGAACTGGTTTTGTGTTTGGCCCAGAGGAGGGGTAAAGATAATTTTTTTCCAGCAGGATTTGGTGGTACATGACTCTCCAACCCTAGCACTAGAGGCTGAGGCATTTCTGTGAGTTTGAAACCAGTAGAGGGTTTGCCTAGCGTTCCAGGGGCCCTGGATTTGATGCCTGACTGAATAAACTGGCCACGGTAAGCCATGCCTACTACTCCAGCTCCCTGAAGGTCGAAACAAGAGGATCAGAAGTTTAAACTCATTCTCAGTTACAGAGCAAGTTTAAAACAACTCTGGGCTACCTGAGACCTCTCAAAAAAAAAAAAAATTTTTTTTTTACTTTTTTCCCTAAGTGCCATTTATTGGACGATCATCTTTGATATAGATACTAGTCAATACATATGTTGCTTGTGAAGATTTATCAAGCTATATACTTAAAATAAATGTTCTTTTTTTTTTAGTTATTTCAGATAGTTAACTAAGTAACAGGCAATTGTTAAAACAGCTCCCTGAAGTAATCAGCTTTATGCATACACAAGGAATTAAAGCACTTGTCTGTTCCTCCATGTGTCCGTAGAGTTCATTGTTTTCTTGTCCAAGTGTAGGGCGTCTACAAAGGATACACGGAAGTTCTACTATGTAAGTTCAGCATCTGGGATTCTGTTTGTGAAGTCAGTTTTTGTCTCCGTTTCATCAGATGCACACGTACAGAATCATGAGTTTTGAGCAAATGTCACTGACCACAAAAGTATTTGTAGATACTTCTAGTCACCTCCCTCGTGTCCTACAAGCTTAAATGCCAAAGTAGTTTAGAAAAGGAAAATCAACATTCCAACAACAATGTAATTGTACAACAGGGCCAGAGGCCACATTTTCTGTAGCTAAAAATGTTACTCAATAACTTGACCTGGGAACATGGAGCCCTATCAGAAGGCCAGTGAAGGGGCGGGGCTAGAGAGGTTGAACTTTCTAAAGGGTGGAGCATGTAGTGCATTTGACGGTGACCTTCGAGGCTTCATAAAAAAGCCCCATCATCTTACAAAACAGTGAACCCCATGTTGGTGTGTAGACTTGATGTTCACATTGGCAGTGGAGTCCGAAGAAAGTTAACTCTTGTTTCCTTTCAGTATTCCGGTGACACTTGTCTCCCAGAGGCTCCCTGGGACCACTGTTCTCTCTGGCTCTTTACCATGGCTTTCCATGATCTTATTGTATTATTATGTCTCGGCAGCCATCCTCTTTGTGTCTGTTTAATATCGGCTCTCTTTTTACTTATCAGACAGTCTTTGTGTTGTCTTCACATTAACTTCATTTTCCACACAGCGTAATGCTGAGGCCGCCACACTTAGTCACTGTGGGAAGTTATCTCTCCATCACTGAGGCTTTACCTCTGACAGTGGCTTCTGCCTCCCTGTCCCCCCATAGCTGCTGTGGAATCACCTGGCTCAGTTCTGAGACTACTACACAGTCCTGCACATGATGAGTCAGAGCTTCACACTAAAAGCTTTTCCTACCCTGTTGCTTTCTAAGCCCACTAGACCGGCAGTCGTTCTCTGAAGTTCCTAGAATGTTCTCCTTCATATCTCAGGATCTAGCCTCTCTCCTCATTCCTATATTGAGTGGTATACCAACTACAGAGAACTCTAGCTGGCTGGTTGAGAGTTGGTGGTGCCCTGGGTCACTCACCACATTGCTGAATGGTGACAATGCTTGGTCTCCAGCACAGCTCAGCTGGAGCCAGCAAGAGAGTTGGTCTGTGGTTGCCTGTACAGTCCTGTGAGATGCGCAATGCTTCGGCTTTGTTTCATGGCTGGAGGAGCTGGGGACATGGCTCAGTCAGTAAATTGCCGCTGTACAGGCTGAGTTCAGATCCCCAGCACTGGAGAGGCAGAGTCAAGAAGCCCCTAGCTCCAGGAGATCTGATCAGTGAGCTCCAGGTCACTGAGAGAATCTGTATCAAAAGAAAAACTTGTGGAGCTTGACAGAGGAGGACATGTGATGTGGACCTCTGGTGCACACAGGTGCATGCACATGTACACTCATACATGCACACACAATAACACTGCCCGTATGCTTTCATTTCCCATCAGATTCACCAGGTTGACTTGCTAGTTCGGTACAATGTAGCACAAACTCCAGTGTGTAAAGCCCTGTTTGAAGGAACCTTTCTCATGGGTTTGGAGACCCGGGCTCTTATGTTTTGCATGCTGGTTGCTCAAACCTGAATAAGCCCATACGTTCCCTACACTGATTCCTTCTTACATAAAATGAACCATCACAAGACCCCGAGGATGGCTCACATGACGGGATCAGGCCGCAAATGATGACGTAACTCATTTTTTACCCTAGGCCCTTACATGAAAGTCGGGAATTATGACTGACTCACTTGAACAGCATTAGAGTGTGGCAGCTGACCCAAATAAATAATTGTGGCCACAGTGTCAAACCTTTGCTCTTTCCCCAGGTCAATGCTGGTCCGCTAGCATACGCCCGAGCCTTCCTCGATGATACCAACACAAAAAGATACCCCGACAATAAGGTCAAGTTGCTGAAGGAAGTTTTCAGGTAAAGCACACTGAAAGTTTCTCTTTAAGGAAGTCAGTCATCTCCTCTCTGTGGTAGTCAGCTTTCCATTACTGTAATAAATAGCTGAGGCAATTTGCTTATAAAGTGAAAAGGTTGACTTGGGCTCACAGTGTTTCTCTTTGGGGCCTGTGGTGAGGAGTTTGTAGTAAAGTTGCTTACATCCAAGCCAGGAAGCAAAGAGAAAGAGGAAGAGTCCTGAGTCGGTCACAGCCCCCTTCATAGGCATGTCACCAACAACCAAAAGCCCTCCCACTAGGCCCCACCTCCAAAAGCTCCATCGCCCACCAGTAGCACTATATTGGGGACCATACTTAACATATAACATTTGAGAGTCTTACAGAATGAAGCCATAGCACCATTCTGGCTCAAGACAGAGATGCTAGCCAGGTGTGGTGGCGCACACCTTTAATCCCAGCACTCGGCAGACAGGTCTCTGAGTTCAAGGCCGTCCTGCTCTACAAAGTGAGTCCAGGACAGCCAGTACTGTTACACAGAGAAACTGTCTCAGGAAAAAGAGGGAGAGAGAGAGAGAGAGAGATGCTTCCAACTGGAACAGTGCCCCCCTTCTACATACATTGTCCCCTCTCACCCCATTCAGGCAATTTGTGGAAGCTTGTGGTCAAGGTTTGGCAGTAAATGAACGTCTGATTAAGGAAGACCAGCTGGAGTACCAGGAGGAGATGAAGGCCAACTACAGGGAAATGGCCAAGGAGCTCTCCGACATCATGCGTGAGCAGGTAAGTACCACACTGGCTTGGCAGTTGGTGGGGAGTGGATTTATTGTGGTCTGAAATACACCTAATATTAAGTTAAGCCTTCCAATATTCCTGAATTATAATTTCTAAAGAAAAGTGCAGCATACCGTACCACTGCTATATTAACCCAGATTATTTAGAAAACAAGCAACAAGTACCCATATGTCGTCTAAAGCAGTTAGGGAGGGCAGATCCTTCTCTGTGTTTCCTAACTTTGCCTTTGCCTAACCCAAGCAAGGCAAAGAGACCAATACCCATGCTATGCTTACACCTTTCTTTGGTAGAACAGGGCTGATCAGCCTGGTTTCTATCAAACTGGCTATCTGTTGCATTGGAAGTCTTTTGCCATTTAAAGAAAAGTAGAATTGTTGTAGTTGAACACATGGCACACATGGGTCACACTCAGTGATTCTTCTCTTCAAGGGTGTCCTTCTTGACCCTCTTGTGCTTTCTGTTCTTCCTTTGTAAAGTCTCCTTGTGGCACCAGCAGGCATCTGGGGACACGTCAAGCGGATATCCAAGGGCAGCATATCCATCAGTACAAGCCACTGTTCCCATTGCATTAGTTCCTGGATCTCACACCCTGTCTGTCACCCATAATATTGTCTCTGGTCTTGAAGAATGGAAGCTGGAACTTTTTGTCAGCCTACCCTATCATGTGATAACTGGAAATTTCTTTTTATTTTTTGAAATTTTCATATATATGAATACTATAGTTACACCTACCTCCTCAGCACACACACACACTTACACTTTATCTCTCTCTCACACACACACACACACACACTCAAATTCATGGTTTCTTATTCTTTATCATTGTTACATATATACATTTAAATTTGTAAATACAAACTTCTGTGTAAATACAATGCCACTTGGTGTTGCTTATATGTGTGAATATTCAGAGCTGGCCAGTGGGATTAGGTAACCTGTCAGGAGCTCATCCCTGGAGAAGACGGATTCTCTCTGTTTCAGCAGCCATTAATTGTCTCTAGTTCTTCATCTAAGGATGGTCTTATTTCCCGTGCATATTGGCATGCTGGTTGGTGGTGTCATTTCTCAAGTCTTGTTTAGGCAGCCATACTGCTATGATATCAGGGGTGCCACTTTTCTGTTGAACATAGAAGACTCCATTCTTCAGCAGAAACCCTGAGCCCTCTTCTGCAGTATCTGACCCTGGCTGTACAGGTTGTATGGTGGATGTATCAGTTAGGCTGTGCAGAACAAACTTGTTTGAGCTTTAACGATCTTGCTCTTTTTCCCTCCTCCACGCTGCACATGCTCAGATGGGATGGTAATGCCCTTTTTTAATTTTATGTTTCTGATAAACTGTTTCACTTAACCTGAATCTCATATGGTTCTGACCGACTTTGAGCAGCTGGATTTGTGCATGTGCCGTGGAAAGCAGCTCCCTTCTGAACACTTTGAAAAGTAGAAAAAATAGCTGAGCAGTGTGCCACAGCCTTTAATCCCAGCACTTGGGAGGCAAGGCAGGTGAATCTCTGTAAGTTCGAGTCCAGCCTGGTCTACAAGTGAGTCCAGAACAACCAGGGCTGTTACACACAGAAACTCTGTCTCAGGAAAAAAAAAAAAAAGTAGACAAAATTGAAACGATTAAATCATTAATGTGTGAACAAAAGAGAGGAGGCCCATGGGAACAAACTGTTGGAGAAAACTTGAGATCTTTTCCTTGGAACCTCCAGATTCCAGTAGGACAGAGCACCTGATCAGTGGCGCCAGCCGTCCGGATGAAGAAAGACAGGAGGAGAGAGAATTGTGTGCAGGATCTGTGAGCAGCTAGTGACTGCAGGGGTTCCCGGTGCTGCCCTAAACGTCCCATTGTCTCAGCGCCTGTAAGCCCGCCCATGCACAGAGACAAATGTGACCTCTCAGAGTGGCTTTGGTGTTTCCAGAGCTGTGAGCCTGTTCTTCTTAGTCTTCATGCAGCGAGGGTTCAAACCCCACCCCCAGATCTTGGTCCTGGTCTTGTTTGCCATGAAGAGGCACTTAAGTCTGTAAAAGCTGAGAGAAGGAGACAGGAGAGAGACATAATAATCTAAGTTCATGTCAAAACGTTTTTTCCAAGGGACCAGACTAGTTCATGTCTCAGTGGAGTTGAGAGGTAGGCTTCAGGTTACCTAAGATCTAGGGAGTCTAGAAGGCTCCCTTCCATTGTTGTAAAGTTGTAAAGGACACAAAGCACATTCTTTTTGATGTTCTCCTTACAATCCTGATCAGAAGATGGCCATTTATTAGATAAACTAAACCATCTATGCAAACTGCCAAAGCCCAGGCCTTGCTATGAGCACCCTTATGCAGAATGATGGCTGGGTGGCCAGTTGAGTGGCTGGCTGCCCGGAGCATTGCCCTTTGATAACATTGTCTTTCTGTGCCTCAAGATTTGCCCCCTGGAGGAGAAGACGAGCGTCCTACCAAATTCCCTGCACATCTTCAACGCCATCAGTGGGACACCAACGGGCACAGTGGTTCAGGGTTTGACCAGCTCGTCCTCAGTTGTGTGATTTTACCTCATGAACCATGTGCGGGGACATGCCTTGTCATGTGCAAACTCAGGATGACTTCCAGAGCTAATCACTGGTGTGGCCGAGCACAGGAAGAAGCCATGGGGAACGGGAGAGAGGGGAAGCCTGGACTGATGTTTAATAGCAGATTTTATAGGAGTCTGGGAAAGGTATGCATATTTTTTTAAATCTCACTGGTAATATTTAGTTTTCCTCGTGTCTTAACTGGCGTATGTGGACACTCTTAAACTTAGTTCAATTTTATTCTTACAGTATTAAAATAAATGACCTAAAAGGAAAAAGGAGAAGTGTTCTGGGCATTTGTAGAAGTACAACAGCACTGAAAATGAGGTTAGGGCCTAAGCTGGAAGAATCTTGAAAATATTTTTTTTCTCCTGTGGCACATTCCAGTGGAGTACAAGAACTATTTTTGTGTCTAGTTTTTGATGACTGAAGGGAATTGACTATTGTAACTTTTGTACAAGTGAATGAGGACACTAAGAGCCTTTATATTCATGCCTTGTGTTGAAAACACGAGAGCTTAAGAAGCTGTGTGTGAGCCTAAACCTAGTTGAGCAGCGCAGAACCAAAGGCCTGTTCTAACAAACACACCTATGCTGAAGCCTGAAGCCCAGTGTACATACAGTTGGCTAATGCAGCCTCCTCATTCTAAGTTCACATACTCACTATGTTTCTACGTTTTTTAATACATCAGCTTCCATGTTAAGTTTATTTGTGACCCATTTGTGCTGTTCTCAGTATATGCAAATACATTGGACTTCACTGTTTTATCCTTGTACATAAGAAGTGCAATATGGAGATGTATACAGTCTTTGCTATATTAGGTTTATAAACTGTTTCAAAAAGATTTTCATCCTTTTGCCAAAATAGTAGATTATGTGATTGGTAAACCCTAAATCCTGTGGTGTATCGGGGGATAATTTAAAGTTTTCACCATGTTATATTTTCTTTTAAGACTTTAATTTAGTAATTTTATATTTGGGAAAATAAAGGTTTTTAATTTAACTGGAATCACTGCCCTGCTATAATTAAACATCCTGTACCCCAACTGTATTAAAAATAACATTGCTGGTTTTCTGGTAATAAACACTGAATGTTTGTTGTTCAACAGTCCTAAAAAAGGACAGGGTTCTTAGTGATAAAATAACATTACATGATTTTCTCTAAAATAAAAAAAAAAGAATATAGGTGGATACAGTAAAATGGATGGAGTGTTGGCAGTTGATGAAGCTGTGGTGAGTGTGTGGAAATCCTAACACCAGTTCTCTGCTTTGCTGGAAGCTTCCATGATACACATTTCAAAAGGTAGAGCTGGGAGTTTCTGCTTCCTGGGGACTTCGGTGACTATGTGACTGGTCCTGAGCTGCACCAGTGACTGTCAAGTGACAGGAGGCACAGCCATCTGGTTTTCCTCTTGTCAGTGTATTTCAGTGATGTGCTTGTGAGGAGAGCACTCTGGGGTACATTGGCACCCCACCCCCATGCCCACATCGTCAGAGCACTGAATGGAATCACAAGGATGGGTCTCCACAGCACAGGCATGCTGGTCGGCCTGTCCTCTGGCCTGCCCAGTGGCCCCAGAGGATGAAGTGGCTCATTATCAGTACTGTGGAGTTGCCTTGAGAAGGAACTTTCTACGTGGGTTAGAAGAGTGGGCTTTTTTCTCGAAGAGCTCGAGCGTCTTCTCCATGGCCTGTTTAAGGACAGCCACGATGTGCGACTCTTACGTACTAGTAACCAAGGGATGAATGTGTTGGGTCTGAAACATCAGTGCTGAGGTGAAACCTGGAAAAAGAGATGAGAGACAGGGAAGGGTACAGTGATGCCCCAAAGTATCTGGACTCAGAGCTTCAGAAAAGCTCAGTCTGGGTTGCCCAAGTCTCAGCCGTCCCAGCCCTCGGTGATAAGCCTCAACTCAAACATCACCACAGGTGGGTTTTAGAGCCTTGTCATCAAGCTGGATTTACTAGTCATCAACGCCTCACTCAGGAGTCATAAAATTCAAGTCATATAAGATAAATAAAAGACTAGAAAGAGTCCCTGGAAGATAAGATTGTTTGGAAGATGGCCAGCCCTCAGCCCTCACTCACTGCAGGAGTAGAGAAAGGAGTCCTCTCTGTGGAAGACAGGATAAAGATGGAGGAAAAGCCAGAGGCAGTCAGGTGCAGAAAGGGAGTCAGTCACCTTCACTCACTGCAGCAGAGGGCCAGGGGACAATGTGGAATGTTAAAGAGAGTGCTGTTGGCTGATGAAACATTTCCTAGAGTCCATATACAAAATTCTACTTTCCACATGAGAGGACAGACACTTCAGTGCTGGTGGGGTGCTCCGTGGGTCATGGTACTCCTTGTAGAAGTCTGTTGCTGGAACAGGGTTGTAAGACAGACTTGTCCACTGTGACTATGTTATAGTTTGTTTTCAGAGCCAGCCTTCTATATGATTCTTTTCATCCACGAATTGGACCAAAAATATTTGAGAAAAATTGCTTCTGTATTAAAGTGTGTAAACTTATTTCTAATCAATATCTCACAAATCTGATGGTTGATATTGATCGCCAACTTGGTTGGATTGAAAGGCACCTAGATCAGTAAGGCACAGCAGCCGAGGGGAAAGACGCACCCTGTGTGTGGACGGTGCCATCCAGTCGGTGGGGCCCAGATGGAACAAAACGGAAAAGAGGAAGAAATCCACCCATGCAGAGCCACGTTCTGCTTCCTGGTGAGGTGAGGAGCTTGCTCCTCCAAACCTCTCCACTATGATCTGCCTCACTGCATGCCCACAGATGGACGGTGCAGCCATCTGAGCCATGGCTGACCACCTCTGAAGGCGTGAACCAAAATCCTTCCCCTTCAAGGTGCTTTTCTCAGGTGTTTCTCAACAGCTCAGAACATCAGTACTGAGAAAGTGGAGTGGTTACCATGGCAAAGCCCAGTCATTGCTCAGATGCCATTACAGGAAGAATAATCTAGAAATGCCAGATGAAGCTTGGACTGCTGTTAAGCAGAGCCTGGTGGGTGATTCTGGTGCGAGCTCAGAGCAGAATGCTCCCAGGACGTACACAGCAAAGAGTGCCCTGCGAGCAGGGCAACATCTCTTAGGAACCAACCCATGGGGCATGCAGATTACACGCTGGAGTTTGTCTCCATTCCTTACATTCCCTGAAACTGTGAGCGTAAAGGCAAAAGAAGAGCCTAGTGAAGGAATCAAGCCAATCTTGTGTGTAGGCTGTGCCGTGGGTATTGCTACTTTTAGCTAGGATTAAAGTAAGACTCAGGAGTGAGAAGCAGCATGGGAAGGCCTGGGGGGAAATGCACTTTTGTGAGGAACAGAAGTTGTTTGAAGTTATGGACCTGGGGGTTTGTTTGCTGCTGAGGGTTAAGCAAAACACTTGCACTGCAGCAATAAAGATGCCTCGAGGTCATCTCGGGTCCTGCAAGACCTCACTCTTACGGTCTGGATAGGAAATGTCCCCCACTAAAGACCCAAGTATTAAAGGCTTGGTCCCCAGTTGGTGGATCTCTTCATGGGGAGAGGATGGGAGTCAATGGAGTAAGCCAGTGATGGGTTTGTAATCGAATAGCATTGTAGGGAGGTAGGTGGGGCCTGGGCAGAGGCCACTGGGAACATGTGTTTGAAGTCCCTGATGTCTGTCTTCCCATCTGTCCTCCCATCTGTCTTCCCATCTGTCCCTGATGTCTCTCTTCCCATCTGTTCCCTTTCCATTACTCTCTCCCCATCCTCTTCTCTCTCTCCCCAGTCCAGTCTGCCACACACGCTGCCATGATGTTCACTCTCAGCAGTACACTCTAGCTCAGAAGTAAAGGGAGAAGGTGGCAGCAGTCTGAAACGTGAAGCTGGCCCAGAATAAACCCACTCTCTGTTAAGGTGCCTTGGGGGGGGGCGGGGTGCCCTGCCACAGAGGCAGTAAATGGGAA
This sequence comes from Lophiomys imhausi, assembly GCA_907164525.1. NCBI lineage: Eukaryota > Metazoa > Chordata > Mammalia > Rodentia > Muridae > Lophiomys > Lophiomys imhausi. The sequence goes on along the minus strand of CAJQZJ010032066.1, from coordinate 6,245,894 downwards.
GCACCCAACTGGGGAGCATCAGGAGCATCAGGTGTAAACCCCTTTGAAGGACTTCTCCTAGGGGCAAGCCCCTCACACCTAGGACATTGTTTGAAATGTTAGAGTACATGAAGCATGTGCAAGGAAAGTTGAGCAGTGAGCAGACTCATTCAAGGAGAGAGGCGTGTGGGCTCTAGCAGAGACCTTTGGTGTTCTTACCGGGCCATGACAAGCTCCAGATGCTGGACGTGAAACCACAAGATTTAATGTTTGCTCTGCTGCTTTTTATTTGGTTTTGGTGTTTGGTTGGTTGGTTGTATTTGGTTTAATGGTTGATCTTGCCTACTTTGGTACAATTCTTGGTATTTTCCTATTCCTCCCATTTGGAATGGGAGTCAGTTCACAGACTTTTGAGCAGTACTGAAAAAGGTGAGACTTTGAGGAAGGAGTTAATGCATTCCAATTGTGTACAGTACAGCAGTATAATGTTAGGCGGGATTATGCCTGTGTCTTCATTTGGAGGGTATGGTTTAAAGTTTTCTCAAGTGTCCCGTTGACAAGGAATAGGTTTGGGATGACCACTCTTCAGTTTCCACTGTGGTCGGATTGTGATACACTGAGATTAGCAAAGCATACCCTGGTGGGCCTGTGGGGAGTCCTCAGAGACGGCTGCGTGTGGAACCCCTAAAGCAAGAAGTTACTATGATGTGGCTAGCACCATCCAAAAGCCAGGGGTCCAGATGGAACAGGAGTGCTGCAGACCAAGCCCACAGTGCAGGGCGCCCTCTACGCTTCCTGCTGAGCATGGGGCTAGTACATGTGTTCCACCATGTGTCCTTTCGCCGTAGTGGCCTGCCTTACAACAGGCCCAGAAGCAGTGGAGTCAGCTGACCATGGACGGAACTTCCGACACTGTGAGCCAAATAAATCCGCTTGTTAATTAAGCTTGTTCTCTGACAGTTCCATACCTGTGCCCTTTACATGCCAGTTGCTGTCACACCCCGCTCTCCCTCAGCTGCCTCCTAGCTGCCTGTCCTCTCCCGACCTACTTCCCTACAGATTTTTTTCTCACATTTCTATTTGTTTTATGACCCACTGAGTTTAAGAAGGGCCTTGTGTGTAGCCTGGGTTTGGAGCTATCTATTGGAGCCTGACGGGCTCAGAAGAGAGTACACAACCTGAAGACATCCACAGTTCTCTCCAAGAGCTAGTAGCTCAGCAGCAAGGTAGGGTCCCGCCTGCCTTCCCCACTCTGTGATTAGCTGAAGATAGACCCAGTCCTGTGCAGGAGCTGCACAGCTGGCTGCAGCTGCAGTGAGTTAGCGGTTGTAGTGATGGCGCATGACAGCATTTTTCAGTCCTTCTCTGTATCTTTCTGCTTTTCATTTTTCTGACGTCCTCCTCTGCAGTATTCCTGCACCTTAGGGTGGTATAAATATTTTATTTAGAGCTTAAACCCCAACTTACTCTGGGCATCTTGAGCAGCCATGATTCCCTTCATTCACCACCATATTCACTGCCAAGAGCGGCTTCTCCGGTTAAGCCTGAAGGTAGCTTGCGTCTACAGCAGCGGTTCTCAGCCTGTGGGTTGCAGGCCCTTTGGGGGGTAAATGACCCTTGCACAGGGGTCACATCAGATATCCTGCATATCCTACATTTACATTGTGATTCATAGCAATAGCAAAATTACAGTTATGAAGTAGGAATTAAATAATTTTATGGTTGGGCTCATCACAGCATGAGGGACTGTATTAAAGGATTACATCACTAGGAAGGTTGAGAACCATATATGTAGTTGTAAGTGGGTGTAAGATATTTAGAAGGCAGTTTGATGCTATGTTAATTTAGTAAACAGTAGTAGCAGTACCTCCCGCCTTAGGAGTATGATATTCCCATGCATAAGGTTGAGCCACAATGTAAACATGTGTTCATTATAATTAACACCGTATAGAGCCCCTCAGTTTATGATGGGATTGTGTCTCAGTAAATCCATCGCACAGTGAAAACAGATCTGGGCCTCAGCCCCTGGAGGAGGAGCCACTGAGCAGTTCATTCCCCCCTGGAGTTGCTAAGGGATGTAAATGAGACTGCCAGTACTGTCTCTGTTTCCAGGTACCCTGGGGTCTGAGTGGCAGTTTTGGAAACTTTGAGCTACCACAATGCCACTCACCACCAAACTTCCCTTGCCAGGACAGACATCTCATAAGGAACCTCACCTCCGACTGCTTCCTTTTAAAAATATTTTTATATTTAAGAATATTTAAATTAAAAATATTTAAACATTTATTTTTAAATTGTGAATAAGTGTGTGTGTGTGTGCATGCATGCATTCGCGTAGGGGCACATACATGTGAGTACACATGCCATCAGAAACCAGAAGAGAGTTGTTGAATTCCCTGGAGCTGTAGTTACATACAGGTGGTTGAATTCCCTGGAGCTGTAGTTACATACAGGTGGTTGAAAGTCATCCAGTATAGATGCTGGACAGCAAACTCTACTGAGATCCTCTACAAGAGCAATGCATGTTCTTAACTGCTAAGCCATCTTCCCAGATCCTGTAAATTGCTTCTTCACAAGCGTCAGGTTACAGCAGCTCGTAAAGTAACTAATGCAGCAATTGAGGTGGTTTCTGGAGTGAGTGTGGACAGAGATGAGCTCAAGAACTAAGACTTGGGCTTCTCTGGTGTAAAAAGACAACAGAGATGAGAAGGAACAAACAAAGGAGATCAAGAAAGAGAAACCAGTGATGTCTGTGGACCGAGAGAGAACAGAGTCTCCCAGGAGAATAAAAAGCAAGGTGATCCTCTAACAGAGAGGAGTGCTGCAGGTCAGAGAGACGACTGCATAAACACAAATATAATTTGTACGTTTTTTTTGAGACTGTCAGTTGTCTGATCCTCACTGACCTGGAACTCACTATGTAGACCAGGTTGGCCTCAAACTCAAGAGATTCACCTTCCTCTACCTTACAAGTACATATCTCTTCATCTCAAAAGACTACGTCCTTAGGATTGGAATTAATTTCTTAGTCAATGAAGATGCACGTTTTAAATTTGACCAGCATCACTGGATGGGGCTTATTGTAGATGGACTTGGTATCTGCTGAGAGTCTGGGCTGGTGCTACACAAACACTGAACAAGACTCTCAGCATGGGAGCCTTGGGTTTGCAGCCGTGTTTCATGTGGACTTAACTAACTCCCTCAGAGGTCAATGGGAGTCAACGCTATTCCTCCTACCTCATGTGGACCCCAACCCTTGGAATAACTGAGGCTGAGGAAGGATACCCTATTATTGTTTGGGAAAGATAAGAACAATGCTTCCTTCAGGTCTGTGTCAACAGGAATTTGGGATGTGGCCCCACTGGATCTCCAGTGTGCTAGTGGCATGTACCTGGGATCTGCCTGAGAACTTTTTGTGCCTTGTCCAGGAAGCCAGGATAGACAAGTGGAACTGAACTGCTAGGCCTTTCAGGTTGAGCAGCACCAGGCAGGTGCAGACCTGAGAGGTTGTGAACCGAATGATATGGACGCGCATTAAACTGAGCTACCAAAGATGATATGTCATGTGGAGGAGGCCCAATGCTAGTCCTGAACAAAACTGTGACGACCTGGCATTCCTGCAGTGGCGCAAGCTTAGGACAAACGCCTTGCAAAAGTCCTGCTGTCTGTGTGAGTCTAGTCAGGTGGAACATGTTCTCATAGGAGTCAAATCCAGACAGATGAAGGAAACCACCCAGGATGCTCAGTGAGTGGGGCAGCTGGGATTGTTTGGGGTTTGTGTGACCTGGAGGCTTGGCTAGCTGCTAACAATGCTGAGCAATGGGGACCCTATGGGGTTGTCATCTTCTATCTCCCAAGTTTGTAAATGCCCCCCAAATTTTCCTAGTTGAAGTTAAAAAAAAAAAAAACCTCAGTACTTCGGAGTGAGGATCTTCAGTCTAATTCCCTGAGATTAGAGTGCCTCTCATCCAAGCTTATTGATACCCTGGTAAAGAAAAGAAAAAGGGGGACTGGAGAGATGGCTCAGCAGTTAAGAGCACTGGCTGTTCTTCCAAAGGACCCAGGTTCAAATCCCAGCACCCACACATGACAGTTCGAAACTGTAATTACCAGGAGTGGTGGTCCACACCTTTAATCCCAGCACTTGGGAGGCAGAGGCAGGCAGATCTCTGAGTTCAAGGCCAGCCTGGTCTACAAAGTGAATTCCAGGACAGCCAGGGCTTGTTACACAGAGAAACTCTGTCTCGAAAAAAAACCTAAAAAAAAAAAGAGAGAGAGAGAAGAGACTAAGTGACCCAGAACAAGCTCTTCACTCATGGCCCTCAGAAGGAACCAACCCAGCTGGACACTCTTCTTGGACCTCCAACCACCAGAAGCATGGAAGAATCGATCCTTACGGTTGAGTTGCTGTTTGTCACGCCTTGAGAGGATGGCTGAGGAAAGTACTGAAACAAAATTCCTATCCATGAGTGTGACATGAGGCTTCCTTACAGGGACACGTGGAGAGAGACTCAAAGCCCCGGGAGGATTTGGACAGAAAACACCACCAATCCCCAGTCGAAATAAGGACAGTAAGTCTTCATAGGAACTAACCCCTGCTTTGAAACTGATATTGGAAAACAGTCATTGTTACCAGTGATTTTGGCAGGCTTGTTTGATGGATTCTTAACAAACATCTTCCAAGGAGTGGAGGAACAGAAGTAGGCCATGTCTCCTGGTAAGCTAAGCTACTCTGAACTTTTTCCTGGTCAAGGATTTTTTGAAGATAATGGGGCTCTTCCTGTTGCCACCCTAGACAAGGTGTCCCAGAACCACCCTGATCCACTGCTAAGCTTGGCCTGGTGAAAGTAGCCAGGAAGAGGGGTCCAAAGGCTGGGTTCTCCAGTGCTCCAGGCCTGGAATTCCATCACCATCTATGAGTTTCAGCGCTGAATTCACATACAGATTTCTGTCATATAAGGTGATTTGTTATGGTGTCTCTTAAACACCAAAGGGATTTTAGAGGACTTGTATCCCTAATCATATAAAATAAAACCATCTAAACAAATGTGGAAAACCAGGAGTGAAGGAATAAAGAAATAGTTGTACAGTTAATAGACATCATGAAATAACCCCCTGAGTTAGTCCTCAGCAGCCTAGCAGCTGAGGAGACGAAGTAAAACCACTTTCAAAAGTTGACAGCAAGAAAGGTGTTTATGAAACCCTGTGATCTTTTAAAGTAAAGCGTCATACAATACTTAAATTTTTATTTCAGTATGTGCATCCCAAATGTGCACATTCAGTTTCCTCCTGTTCTAGGTGTTTCAGAAGTACCACATATCCCTTCCCAATCCCAATCCCATGTCCTAGGCAAACCCTATAAACTGTTTTCTCTCTCCTTTGTTCCTTTACAAAATAAATGCCCTTTGTATCTTTTCTGATAGTAAAGCCAGCATTTGTTCCTGTCATACAACATATACGATGTTGAGAAACAGAATAGAAATATCCACCGCCCTCCGTACCAGAGGAAAGGCAAAAACATCTCACCGGAGTGCATTCCAGCATGTGCTCTACCCTTTGAATCTCCCATTGTTTCTTGACCCACATATTTTGACTGTTCTCAGCTGAAGGATGTTTTGTTCCAGGAAAACACCATGTCAAAGCATCTTGAATTACCAGCTCTTCCGCCACTCCAAGGCTTGGAGCTCATCTCTCTTAAACTAGAAGTTGAGCAACCAGACCTCTGCTGCCACCTTCACCCTGGGTGAGCCTTCCCAGGGATGAGGCTCTGGACATGTCACCCCGGTGACACTCTGAAACTGTTGGAGATGTCAATCCAAGCGTTTGAAACTTCTTCCCATTGAGATCTGATTTTCTCAGTGACTGTGTCCCTATAAGTAGAGTGGGAATTTGGAAAGTATTGCTAAACACTATCACATTCAAAAAAAGAAGAAAAACGACTGGATTTGCTTGAATTCCTTGACCTGTTTTTCTTTCACATTTGAAATTATATCTGTAGGATATCCATAAAAATGGACATTTTAAAATCCCACCTCAAGATAGATCAGATCAGTGGAACTTTGTGTGAAATGTATCCATCTGATCTTGTCCTACACCTGTGGAACATGAGCCGTGTGGGCAGCGAGACAGTTGAATGAGACCGACATTATGAAGAGTGACAGAAATCACATTAGGGCTGAGAATAGGAACAGCACCCTCTAAGGGTTCTGCCGGAAAAGTTGGTGTCACTCCCAGGATACATGGTGGGAGATGCCAAAGGCCCTGTCTACTTCACCTCGTTCCCTGGGGAGAGCAGCAGTTACCTCCCTCGTCCTATTGTTTTTGAGGGCCACCTTGTTTTGCTCCACGCTGGACAGAGTGGCCTGTTCTTCCAGTCCTGCTTCATTGACCCTGAGAGACAACTGTTCTTCCTGGGCCACCATGTACACCCTTGAAGCCACCACCTAGGACTCACTGACCTTACTATGCTGAGAGGAAGTGTCTCTGGAGAGAGTGGCTCTGATTTAAGCCACAGACCTCTTGATTCTCTATGACCCCTGACGTCAGACTCTCCAGGTAGAAGCAAGGGTGTGGTAGATGATGATCCTCAGTCCCGGAGGGCACAGAACCCAGAGCCTCGCAGCACCAACTAAGCTCTGTGACAAAAAGTGAATCTTTTCACAAAGTTCTACAGAGATGCCCTTGTGTGCATGCCTGGTCAGAGTGACCCATAATGCAGGGTACAGATGACCACCCCCCCCCCAACCCTGCTCTTGCTCTTGCCTTGGCTGACCCTCACCAGAACTGGACCCAAACACACTCTTTCTCACCATCAACATTCACCTTCGGGACAGGCTTTTTCCTCCTTCTACTTCTCTGGTCACTCCTGCGTAAGCACCCTGGCTACCCCCCAGTATCTATGTCCAGGGTGCCTGGAGCTCAGCACTCTTGCTGCTTGTCCAGGCTCAGCCCATGGTGGTATTTCCTGAAGCCATCTGGTATACCAGCCGTGCAGCAATGTCCTCTACCAACCCACATGGCAGCTGCCATGGTCTCTGTACTGTGTGTCATGATTTGGTTTGCTGGTTGATATCTTCACATATGGAGCTCTCCAGTCCAGACATGTACAGATTTCCAGCTGGGGATGACACCTGAGAAATGGGCTTAGACCTGAAGAGCTCCGCAAGTGCCAGTCCAAATGCTCACTGCCCAAAGCATTCTGGGCCCAGTCAGTGCCATCGCCATGAAATGTGCGGTGTGAGTATGAAAGGGAGACTTCATACACATGGCCATATTGCAGCCACCTCAAGGCCGGGGAAGGCCTGGTCTGAGCTTATCAGCTCTCAGGGGGTGTTGAAACAGGTAGGCCTGGGAACTGGAATACTAGCTCAGCCACATACTGGTGACATGACCTGGGGCCAGTGACTCACATTCTCGGCCACACCAACCTCAGAGGTCTGTTTGCTGTACGTGCAGGGCCTGGCATCCAGTAGACCCTTAGGTACTACCTTTGTCCCATCCCTGTGCTGTCTAGTTGAAACTGGTGGAACCACCACAAAGACACAAAATGTACATAAACCCTGGGTCCTTAACATGACCTGCTAAAAGCAGGATGTGTTTTCTTCTGCCCCCAGCCTTGTACTCCCAACAGCTTTGTCATTAACACTAGGTTAGGCCACAAAACTAGACTGTAATTTTGGAAGTCCCACAGCTGAGCAATACACCATTACGCATCCAACCAGCTCCACCACAAACAACACCTCTGATGTGTAGGTTACTGTAGCAGTTGTTAAGGTTACTTAACAGAAGTCTGAAGGCCGCTTGTGCTATGAACATTAACTGTCCACTCAAACCTGCACATATCTGATGGATGAATACCATGGGATAAGATCTGACATCTGTTCCTGTGTCCATCTGAGCCCCTTGTATCCTCTGCTCTGCATGGAGACGATGCTCATTTGAGAAGCCTACATTGTACTATAACTCAGAATTATCGTGGCAGCCTACATTGTACTATAACTCAGAATTAACGTGGCCCGCTGCCAGCACTGGGTGGTCATGTGGCTCTTCCACCTGCCCTCACGCTTTCTCCAAATCTCAGGCATGCCAGGACTTCAGCCCTGTCACAAGGCCAAGTTCATACAGGACTACGGGCGGCCGTGGCAACAAGGGTGCTCACTGATTAGACTGACACACCCAGAGCCCTGAAAGTCCTTTAACAAGACAACAAGAGACTCAACAGCTTCTAGCTTAAGTGGCCAGCCCTCAGCCCACCAGTGATAAGGACACGCTACATATACATAGCTTTTGAAAGGAAGCTCATTATGAATGGATAATGCTAAAATTCACAAACCCCACCCCTAAAAACCAAAAACCTACTGTTGCCATCCCTAGGCAAGCTAACTGGTCACGGCTATCTCCCTTTGACCCAAGTCAGCTGGAGTTGAAATTCCAATAATGGAGACTTCCCTGTCTTAGCTTGGTCTCTTTTCTCCTATCCCCATGTCACTGGGTGTCACTGGAGCAGTTTCAAAAAACTAAAAACCCAAGCAATTCCTGACCATGGCCCAATGAACATGTCAGTGTTGCTTCTGCCAACATGGATCTGGTGGGTTCTGTACCTCTGCACATAGAAAGACATCGCTTCAGGGCCTGACTTTCTGTGGAAGTGGGTCTCTCCTGTCCCCTGAAGAGCTGGCCTTTATTGGGTTTTTTGTGCTTTCTTACCTAGCACTGATCATTCACCTCTTCTAGACCTAGCGCCAGGCGCTGGGATTCGAGATTGTGAAAGTAAGCATGGGGCGACGGAAACGGCTTTGAGCACTGGCTGGGCAGCAGGCAGTAGTCAGTACTAACAAGAGTGAGCTGAGTCAGCCTCACATTGCAAGGAAACAATGCCAACAGCCCCACTTTCCAGAGTTAAAAACATGAGAAAGGAAAGGTGACACACACGATCCGGGCCTACAGCCCAGGCTAGCATAGGAAGCTGTGTGTGTGACATACCAGGGTGAGGGCCTGAGAGCAGAAGTCAAGTGTCCCATCCAAATCAGAGCTCAGACACTTTATCTGAACAGCTGGCCTTTTTTCATACTCTCAAGAAACAACCTGACCTAACGAAATCCCACACAAGTGTGGAACATGTGAGAAAAGAGACAACCCATTCAGTTTTAATCTCAAGATTCCATAGCCTTTCAGGGGTATGAGACAAATTGGAAGCACCCTTGAGCATTTAGTCAACACGTCTGCCCAAGATACATTCTAAGTGTGAGGATGGCCTGCCCAGAAGAGCAGGCTTCATCCCCATGCTCTGGTCCTTCTCCCCAGACCAGTGCCTGGCTGCCACTGAAGATGGGAATCCATTGGGTTAAAGGAATCAAGTGAAGTGGGAAGATGAAGGAGAAGGGAGGGGTGGGGGCAGAATAATGGGAAGAGGGCAGGGAAGGCAAAGGAAGGATCGGTTACACATCAGAAAGGGTCACCTAAAGAAGCTAGTCTGGGCTTATTTCTATTTATTGAAATATAACTAGAATCTAACCTTTATTACTTATCATAGAAAAATACCTTTAAATTGTATGGCTATCCTAAAACAAGAACACACACACATGTGTATATTAGACAGGATCTCTTACATAGCCCTGGCTGTCCTGGAACTCAACATGGAACTTACAGAGATCCTCCTGCCTCTGCCTCCAGTGCCAGGACTAAAGGTGTACACCACAATGCCCAGCCACTTATCCTGTTCAAAGTTCCCTCCCTCCCATTTCCTCTCTCCACCCACTACCATGGCCCCAATCCCCACCCCCGCCTCAGAAAGAATGAAGGTGTCTTCACTAGACATTCAGGCCACAGACTCTGGAGTCCAGGCTGCAAAGCTTCCTAAGGTACAGCCCCCAGGTGGTCATTCCTGTTCTGAAAGATGGTGTCTGAGAAGGCCAGGGGAGCAGAACTGGGCACTAGGTGCCACTTAGCCATCAGCTGTAGGCACAAGGTAACATTCCACTTCCAGCATGAGGACCCTGTGAGCAGCCAGCATGAGAGAGGACTTGACCCTGAGCCTCCTGATCCTGATGTCCTTCCTTAGAGACGCCAGCGGGAGGGCAGCACTTGGCTCCTGTGCTGACAAAGTTCCTGACCCAGTGCCTTGTCCTCCACCTCTGCCCCTCCCAGGGAAGCGATCCATAGGGAGAGGAGGGACCAGGCAGTCAGACTCACATTCTGTCCTCTCAGCCAGATGCTCTGCAGGGACTTAAGGGAAACAAAGAAACCTCTCCTTGCTAATATTTTAACTGGCTTATTTGTATTCCATGTCTTCCCCTAAATAATATCAGAAAGACTGTAATGTGGAAAACAGAAAGTAGAAATCAAAGCCAGGTAAGGGACAGAAAGCAGGCAGGCCTGGGGATAAAAAGACATGTTGAGTAGTAGAAGCATTGTCATGTGTGACTGTGTGACGAGAGAGGATGCAGTTTGAGTTTCCAGGTCGTCAGTGAGTGTATCATTGCTGGAGGAAAGCCCACATGGTCCTGAAACTAACACAGGATGCGAACTTCCCCTTAGGGACCAAGGAATGACAACCTCAACAGGAAGCTTCCCAGCCTCTTGGAGGCAGCACGATGACAGTTCAGGGAAAGCAGGGCAGCCCAGGCACCAGGCGCTCAGCTGTGCTTCATCCTACGGTAGACCTGGATTACCATTTGGAGGCCCAGTTCCAAGCATGACCGTCACCCACCAACTGGCATTCAACAGCTGTTACTCAGGATTCTGAGTCTTGCCTCACAGCATCAGGTCCTCCTTGGCCTTCCCTTCTTCCAGCATCTGGCCATCCCCCACACCCTTCCAGAGGGAAAAGCTTTTATCAGTGAGAGGTTGCATAGCACAATGATGATACCTTTGCTCTCTGCAGCCAAGGGGCCTGGACCTGAATTCTGTCTTCTTACTGAGTGTGTGACTTGGACCATTATCTTAAGTTGTGTCCACCTTAGCAAATGGCACTGCCTGCCACCCTATTGTCCCATCAAGATGAAATGAAAGAATGGGCTAAGCATCACTTGTTTCCTGAATTCCTAGTGTGTGACATGCAGACTTCTGAGAAATCAGCAACCCTGTGGAACTTACCTTCCTTGAGGAATTCACGTTCCTGTTATGTGCATGACACAATAAATGTCACCCTGATCTCACCAACTTCTTACACTGTTGAGGAGTTGATGGTATTTACAGAAAATACTTTTCTTGGGGCTGGAGAGATGGCTCAGAGGTTAAGAGCACTGACTGCTCTTCCAGAGGTCCTGAGTTCAATTCCCAGCAACCACATGGTGGCTTACAACCATTCATAATGAAGTCTGGTGCCCTTTTTTGGCCTGCAGGCATATATGCAGACAGAACACTGAATACATAATAAATAAATCTTTAAAAAAAAGAAAGAAAGAAAATACTTTTCTTTGTTTCTGGAAGTCAAGTAACTAACAAGGACCCATAGGTGACCCAGATGGTGTTGAGGCCTTGTGATACCAACAGACTTAAGTGAGGCTGGGTTCATGCTTTCATGAAGTTTATCAATCTTGTGAGGAAGAAAAAATCTAGACAAGTGGAAAAGTGGTGGTGGAGTCTGTAGCAATGATGTCATGGGGAAGTACCCACTTCTGGCTAAGTCAAGACCCAAGTGACAGAGGGGCAAATCTTCTACCAGGATCCAAATGCTAACAAGTTGCCCAATACCCATTTCTTCCTCCTCCTTCTTCTCCTCCTCTTCCTCATGCCTGGGGCACTCTGATGGTGTCTAAGTGCCTTTCCACCTCCCATAGGGTGAGGTGTTCACCCACAGCTCTGCTCCAGGTTGTGATGGAAGGCCCTTCGCCTCTTCTGTATCATGACTCAAGGTATGGAGGACTTTGGAGATGGGCCCTTTGCCACAGCAGTGAAGGACCGCTAGTGGGTTCCAGAAGAGCTGCTTTCCTCCTGTACTCGCTGCAGATTGTGGAGCTAGATGCCTCAGATGCCAAAGCCAAGGGCCAAGACATACTGAGAGACTGAGACCCCAGAGCCAGCCTCTGCTCCAACTTCTTTCATGGGTTGACAATGAGTTTATTGATAAGCCAAGATGTCGACTGATGTATTTGGGGACTTGTGGCCAAATGAGTAGGATCAAAGGGGTGAAAACAAGACTTAGCAAGACTTTATCACCTTCCTTCTAGACTCTTCCACCTGAGCCTGTCTCAGACAGACAGAGGGGAGATCTTCCAGAGCTGCAAGCCACTGAAGCCCACACTTACTGTCTTTGGTCCTCCAGATGGCTCTAGCCCAGCTCTCTCTTCTCTCCTCCTCTGTCCCTTGGTGCCACCTTTGAGCTCATCATCACCATCTTGAGAGATCACAATAACTTCCAAACTTGTCTCCTAGGCCACGTTGCCCCTCCTGGCATGCCTTCTCTACCTGACTCCCCAGTGTGCTTTCTGAGGCATGAGAAGGACTAGCTTCTATGTTGGTTCTTTTAAAGGCTCTATGTACAGCCTCAGTTGTGTTTATGCCTTCACATCATCCCTGATGGCCTCAGATGCTTCTTGCAATGAGAGGGAAGATGGGCAACTTGGGGCCTGTCCTCCCTCCAACTCCACCTCCCAGTTCATCTGTGCCAAAGCCTTCCTCTTCCCTCACTGAATGTAGAAGCTTCCTGGGGCTCTTAAACTGTTCCTCACTGAGAACAGTCTTCAACTTCCTAGTATAAGCCACATCCTCCCCTGTGGGAGAACCCAGCATCCAGTCAACATGACAAGTACTATGTGCAACCTTCCATTTGTTTGTCTTGGGTAAATAATATGTAGGCCAGTAAAAACTTGGGAAATATTCTGGGTCCCATACTCAAGCCTTGCTCATTTGATTTTAAGGCCTTCCTGCTGAGCAGCACATTTGCCCCATGGCTGTAAAATGTACCTGTTGTTCAGGACATTACTACCATTTTCAGCATCTGAGTTCAACCTTACTTGTCATATGGGAAGGGATAAGTTTTGCTCAAGACCACATGACCCACTCTTAAAATCAACCCATCCCATCTAGCTGTTCTCCCTGCTCAAAGCAAACAAGGAAACCAGGACAGGGAAATGACCTGGGCCACACCAAAATTGAGCCACCCACACAAACACAGTGACAAGTTGATCACAAGCTTACATCAGCAATTTTGCAAGTCTTTTTACAGCTTATACTAATAATACATGTCATGACCTGTGGCACATGTGGCATTTGAGAGACACCCTAATGACAAATGTTATTAGTGTGTGAACACACAAAATCTACACAGAGCATCAGGGAGAGTCAAGCCAACTGAAGACAGGTACTTCAACAGGGAGAAGGGTGTTTCTAGCAGATGCTACAGCTCTGAGATCTAAAAGATGTGGTTAACAGGGGACTCCTACACCGAGCCTGGGATGGTGGGACCTGAACTGGAATCGAAGCTGACATTGGATGTGAAAGATAGGACAGGTTGTGTTCTGAATTTAGGGTTTATCCTGTGGTCAATGAGAATCACCCAGCTGATGTTGCCATGGGGGTGGGAGGTGATAGAAAGAGTGGGTCCCATGACTAGTGCCAAGCCCTGGAAATGACTTGTGTGCAGAGCAAAGCAGAGGTGGGGCCACAGGGTGGCTGGGAGCAGGATCTCTTATCATCATCGGGACTGCTCAGCTGAGTCCTCCCAAAGAATGACTCAGCTACTCTGCTAGGGTAGACAGGGAGACCCCATGGGAGAGGGGAGGGAACAGTAAGAGGAGGAATCTGAAGGAGGGGAGGAGGGAGAGGAGGGGAGAAGGCTGGGAGAAGGAGGAATTGTTAGACAAGCAGGGGGAGGGAAGGCTAGAATGAGGAGAGGAAGAGGAGGCAGTCAAAACTGAGGTTAGTCAGGGTGTCAAACTCAACTGCTGTAGGGACTTACTGTTTTCCCACCGACCCTGACTGATTCCTCCGTGCTGTGTGGTTTCACTTACAGAGTTCAGCAGAAGGCAGAACTCATCGATGGCGGTACCTCCGCATAAGGATGATGACCTGAGCCATGAACCCTGAGCTCTGGGATGTTCTTGTTTTTAAGTGACAGGTGGATATGCTCACTTGATCTGGTTAAAACTTCACTATAACTTTTCTAATCCATGGATTTAAAACAAACTGAGATCCTACCATAAATTCCCTTTTAAGTGCATACTTTACTTTGAGTCAGGTATGGTGGCACACATTTAGCAGTAGCTGAGAACTACAACTTCATCCATAGGCAGAGAGACTTTTGGCTTGGCATGGGCTTTTGAAATCTCAAATCCCTCCCCCAGTGACACACTTCCTCTAACAGAGGCCACACCTCCTAAGCCTTCTAATCATTTTAAATAGTCCCTGAACTAAACATTCAAATACCAGGAGCCATTCTCATTCAAACCACCATAATTGTGATTTCTGTCTCTCTGGATTTTCCTCTTCTGGACATTTATGTACATGGATTCATGTAGTGTAGAAGTAAATAATTAAATTATTTAAATCTACAAATGCTGCCCAATCATGGCAATTAGAATCCATGCTTACAGCCTGAGAAGGCCTGGGTAAAAGGTGGTTTCCTAGCCAAAGAGTGGGGAACCAAACCCAAATGTATTTCAAAGGTGTGGCTACCTTAACAAAAGCTGCTACCTTGCAGCCAGAGAGCTAAATAAAGCGCCTTGTGTGTACTGAAAAACCAACAGCCTTCTAGACAGAGCTTAGGAGCAGAATTAACCATCTAGATTTAAAACGGAGGAATTCATAATGTCTCAATACATTTGGATTCCATTTGAGTTTGTTTCTCTTAGCATGCAAATGGTTTTTACACTGACAGTTGTGGTTCTGTGTATCCTTTTTAAGAAAGATCAGACTAGGATAGGCTTAGAGAAGGAGTGAACTCGGCATAGCATGGGGAATAACAAACAAAGGGACGTATGTATATATAGGGTCATATTTGGGGAATAGACCAAGCTAGCTTAGATGGGCCAAGATTGCTCAATCCCTGCTAAGGCTTGTTAAAATCCATTAGGTGTCTGTGTGTTTATTTATAATGGCGGGTTAAGGATTAACACCACTGTCCAATTAACTATAATATAAATACTGGTAAATAATGTAATTAATTAAATCTACAGTGTAGCATGTAGCCACCTGTGTCTGGGTTCATGCACTTGGCATGTTTTCCAATGTTGCAATGTTCCAGTGTTGCAACATGGAAGTTTATTCATGTTGCAGCATGGATCATTTTCTATTCTTTGGGGTTGATCATACTCCACAGCACAGGCTATATTTTGTTTCCCCCTTTCTCCAATGACAGGTGTGGGGGGTTCACTTTTTTGCTTCTGTAAATAATTCTGCTGTGGAGGTTCCTGTTCCTGTTTTGTAGTTTTGTTTCTCTTGTGGCATAGATAGTTGTGGAATTTTCAGGTATGACTTTGAATAAAAATAGCAGGAATAGACATCCTTGCCATGTTCTGGCTTGAGGAAGGAAGCAGCTGACATCTGATGGAAGAAGGTCTTTGTTCCTAATTTGTTTATAGCATGAAAATACATGGTAGTTTTGTTGAATGCTTTCTCTACTTAAGTTATAATATTAATTTTTTGTACTTTATTAATGCAGTATATAAAATTGATTCTTATATGGTAAACCTTACATTCCTAGAACAAATGCCATTTGCTGGTGCCGTGTATTCATTTTTATATGTAGATAAAGCCATAATTTTGTTAAGGAAATTTCTATATTCATAATGAATGATGACCTGCAATTCTTCAAGTGCTATTTTTACTTGGACTTGGCTTTAATATTAGGGAACATATTGACACACAGAATGAATCAGAAAGTGTTTGTCCTTCCCCTCCCCCAATAATCCTTTAAATACCTGGTAAAATTAACCAATGAGATCATCTAAGCTTAAACTTTTTTCTTTTATCAGGCAAGTATTTGGTGACTAAATCATCTTCTGTATCCCTATAAATACCCTTAGATGTTTTTATTTCTTCTGAGTCAGTTTCAATACTTTATATCTTTCTGAGGATTTATCCTTTCAGTTAGATTATATAATTGTGAATTGGCAGTGGTGCCCTCTCATTAATTATTCCTAGTGCTTTGAGAGCTCTCTATCTCTCATCTGTCTAATCTTATCTATCACCTATCTTTCATCTGTCTATGTCCATCTCTACTTGAGATGTCGGTTAATCATGCATTGGCTCACTAGACCCTAGACCCACTCTTTGGCTCATTGTGGTATACGTCTCCAAGGCCTTGCTTACATTTCTTTGATCTTTTTCTCTGTTCTCTAGACTGGAGATTATCTGTTCTATTGACTATCTTCAACTTATTGACTCCTACAGAGCCCATGTAGTGAGTACTTTGTGGTTATTATCATTCCCAACTATAGTTTCAGTTTCTTTTATATATAGTCTCAATTTTTTATTGTTGTTTAACAACTTTGTAAGCCTCTATCAAAACATTTTCTTTTTTTTCTTTTAAATACTTTATTTTTTTTTCTTCAAGTTACATCTCAGTCACAAACCCCTCCCTATTCCCCCTTCCTATCCCGCCCTTCCACCCTCTTCCCCCCAGCAGTTTCCCCTTTCAGTCCAACAGATGGTTCCTTCTCTTATAACAGTAAATACTATACAAAACAACAGATATAAATATGCCACATTTATGAGAATTAAATGGCCCAGTATACCTTCCAATGTCCAGTTTATACATATTTGGCCCCTGACTTTAACATTCTACTATCTAACCATCTCCATGAGTTTAAAGGTCTATATCTGACTCAACATTCATACTAACTTGCAACACAATTTTAAGAGTATCTTCTTAGATCTATAACACCCTCTTGATTCCTACACAACTCAAAATTTAACTATGAGACTCTAGCTGTCTATTCTTCAACCACCTCAGAGACCTGAGAGGGATAAATATATCTGCTTATATAGGAAGTGCGGGGCCTGCAGCTTCCAAAACTAAGAAATGACATACCAGTGACTGCCTGGACAGTTCCCATTTTCTCTCCATACATTCCTGCATCAGTCTTCAGCCTTTGGGTCCTGTTTCTCTGACAGACATTTGTTGTAGAGCAGGGATTATGAAGGACTTACCTACCCTGTCTTGGCAGAGCTAGGCTGTCGACTTCTCTGCTACCAAGTTTTGTCCTTTTTGGACAGCAGTCTGTCTGCAGTTGGAGCAAGGGTTTTTTTCATGCCAAGAGATAGGCTTGCCACTAATTCAACCATCTCACACTGGAGATTCTTCGATGCTTATCTTCTACTTGGAGTAGAATAGGGGGTGCTGTCAGGAGCTGATATGTCTCGATATCAAAAAAAAAAAAGAAAATCTTAATTTAAGATAACATCTTTGAATGCCATATTCTGCAGATCTCTTGGGGTTTTTGAAGATGCCCTATCCATCTCTTGTATTTAGATAAGCAAATGTTGCTTGTCTCTTAACAACTCGATTACTGAATAGTTTAGAGAATATCTATGGTAGACTGTCATAGTAGCTAACAAAGTGACATGTTTGCATGACTAGGAGTTTGTGTTACTTAACTATCCTAGACAGTTTTAGACGGTTGGTATCAAGAGGCCAGAGCTTCACATTTTATTTTTAAGTATCTCTAGGTATGATACCATTAGGAAGCGTTGCCTTTAAATTTGTATCAATATACAAAGATCTATTCAATTGTGGTTAAATATACTCTTAATTATGTATCAATATACAAAGATCAATGCCCAATATATACAATGTAGCCCAATGTAGCCCAATATAATCTTAATATTACGTCCATATACAAGGGTCAATACCATTGTGGCCAACTATAATCTTAATTTTGTATCAATATACAAAGATCAATACCGATGTAATCCAATACAATCTTATTTTTGCACAATAAACAATGGTCAATACCACTTTAGCCAAATAAACTACTAATTTTGTATCAATATACAAAGGTATAAGGGCATATTCAATAATCTGCCCCTTCTTCTTGGACCTTCCTGTGCTATGTCTATGTCTCATTTTTCTCAAGCCTATGCACTCCTACATAGGAGAGGAAGAAGGATACAGAAAAGGAAAAGTAGGAAGTCCCTGGGTCTAACCTCCAAAACCCATTAAACAGGACCATTTATCAGCTTGTAATCTCTTCCCCTAAATATCAGAGTTTTCAGTTATCCTTCAAATAACCAAAAAGAAGGGCGGAGAAACACCCTCCCCACCCTCTGGGCATGGGACGTCGCTCTCTTAAAGTGACTTCCTGCTGATTTGGGTCGTAGTAAACCTGTTTGGGGCCCGAACCAAAATGGAAAAAATGGTTAAAAATGTTAGTACACTCCTTTTATGTTCAGTCCTTCTGTTCTTAGCTGTTTAGATGACCTAAGGAGTTTGTAGGCAGAAGCTGAACTTGCAGGCTTCACTGAGGTTCCGGCCGGGGCATTGTGTAGAGCTGAACGGTCCCAGCGACATTGGATTGCCGTGGTTGCAGTCCCAGATGGAGACAGCTATTGAGGAAGTCTGCCAGGCTGAATCAACTGGGTCACTCGTCCTCCTTGGTGCCTGATTCTGCTCTCTGCTGAGGTTTCCGCTGTTCAGCCATCCCCGGGCTCCCTGAATGGACGCTTCGATTCTCCTGGAAAGATAAGAACAGAGCCCTGCCCCAATCCTAACCCTGGGACAATTACCCTCTTTTTTTTGGGGGGGGGGGCTAGGTAATACTTCTCCTGAAGCAAATTTGGCCTTCCGACAACATACAAAGCGTTATCTTTCAATCCGGGTTAAAGAAGAAATCATTCTGTCACCTTGGAGCTAAACCCGCTCCACCTTGGAGCTAAACCCGCTCCAGTGTATATATTTTGAGATCCCAAAGGACAATCTGCCTGCATCAAGAAGGCCTTTTGTAAGTAGCCTCCAAACCTAGGTCCCTCCAAATCCCATGTGTGTGTCTCTGAACTCAAATTATTGGGATCAGAGACCTGTGTTTCCCATCTGAAGGGATCAAAGATGTGTTCCACCACTCCTGGATCGAAGTCTTTCTCTATTTAGAGTTTGCCCTGCATCAGGCTGACCCTGAGTTCCAAGATCTGCCCGTTTCTGTCTCCAGTGTGCTGGGACCAAGGGGGTACTCTTCTTGAATGGTGGGACCAAGAGTGTGCACCCTCACCACCCCAATCCATATGACTCCAGAATACATAAGACCACCAACTCTACGGTGCTCCCCCCGTCTCTGCTGAAGTCAAAGGCATGGGCCAACACCACAATTCTCTTGTATTTTACCTTAGCTCCACGTCTTCTCGATACCTGGAGGTCTGCAAAACCAGGCCGAACGGCTGTATCCTCTATTCCATTCACAGTGTTTCAGCCCTGCCACCTGCCCTTTTTTTTTTTTTTTTTTTTTTTTAGTTAATAAATTTATTTGTTTGTTGCTTCAGGTTACATCCTTATCATAGTGTCCTCTTTTCCCGCTTCCCAGCCCCACCCTCCCATGCTCTACCCCCTGACCCTTCCGTCTTGTTCCTCTAGGGTGGAGTGTCCCTGCCTAACAGTCTCTCACCACAGATCAGGAGTCATATGAGGACCAAGAGCCTCTTCATTCACCGGGGGCCTACGAGGTAGTACTGCCAGTGAAAGGTGTCTCCTTGCTACTGGGGGAATACTAAAAAAAAGACCAACAAATACACAAACCCACAAAAACAAAGAATATCAACAAAAAAAGAGAGGAAAAAGAGAAGGGAAAAGGAAAAAGAAAAACGAAAAAAAAGGAGAAGGAAAAAGAAAAAGATAAAAAAAAAAGTTTATGTCCATGTTCCTTTTGGTGTGTTGGTTGTAGTACAGATATCCTGTACCATATAGCTAAAATCCTACTATAAGTGAATAGATGCCATGTGCATCATTCTGAGACTGGGTTAGCTCACTCAGGATGAGCTTCTCTAGATCCATCCATTTGGTTGCAAATTGCATGATTTCATTGTTTCTGATAGCTGAGTAATATTCCATTGTATAGATGTACCACAGTTTCTTAATCCATTCTTCAGTTGAGGGACATCTGGGTTGTTTCCAATTTCTAGCTATTACAAATAAGGCTGCTATGAACATAGATGAGGAGACTTCCCTATGTCTCCGTGAGAGGTCCTTTGGGTGTATACCCAGAAGTGGTATGGCTGGGTCCTGAGGCAAGGTTATTCCTAGATTTCTAAGATATCGCCAGACAGACCTCCATAGTGGTTGCACAAGCCTGCACTCCCACCAGCAATGGAGTAGGGTTCCCCTTTCTCCACACCCTCGCCAGCATGCGCTATCATTTGAGCTCTTTATCTTAGCCATTCTAACAGATGTTAGATGGAATCTCAGGGTCATCTTGAGTTGCATTTCTCTGATGATTAAGGATGTTGAACATTTCTTCAGGTGTCTCTCAGCCCTTAGGGATTCCTCCTTTGTGAATTCTCTATTTAGCTCCGTCTCCCATTTTTTCATTGGATTATTTGGTTTCTTGGCATTTAGTTTCTTGAGTTCTTTGTAGATTTTAGATAATAGCCCTGTATCAGATGTGGGGTTGGTGAAGATTTTCTCCCAGTCTGTTGGTTGCCGTTTTGTTCGAATGACAGTGTCTTTTGCCTTAGAGAAGCTTTTCAATTTCATGAGGTCCCATTTATTGATTGTTGATCTCAGGTCCTGAGCTGTTGGTGTTCTGTTCAGGAAGTTCTCACCTGTGCCAATGAGTTCGAGGGTTTCCCCTACTTTTTCTACTAGTATATTTAGTGTGGCCAGCTTTATGTTAAGGTCTTTGATCCACTTGGATTTAAGTTTGGTACAAGGTGATAGGTATGGGTCTAATTTCATTCTTTTGCAAGTGGACATCCAGTTGGACCAGCACCATTTGTTGAAGATGCTGTCCTTCTTCCATTGTGTGGTTTTGGCTTCTTTGTCAAAGATTAGTTGGCCATAGGTGTGTGGGTCCATGTTTGGGTCTTCAATTCGATTCCATTGATCCACTGGTCTGTTTCTATACCAGTACCATGCTGTTTTTATTACTGTTGCTCTGTAGTACAGCTTGAAATCTGGGATGGTGATACCTCCAGATGTTTTTTCATTGTACAGGATTGATTTAGCTATTTTGGGCTTTTTGTTGTTCCATATGAAGTTGAGAATAGCTTTTTCCAGGTCTATAAAGAATTGTGTTGGTATTTTGATAGGAATTGCATTGAATCTATATATTGCTTTTGGTAGGATAGCCATTTTTATTATGTTGATCTTACCTATCCATGAGCATGGGAGATCTTTCCATCTTCTAAAGCCCTCTTCCATTTCTTTCTTCAGGGGCTTGAAGTTCTTGTTATATAGGTCCTTTACATGCTTGGTTAGAGTTACCCCCAGGTATTTTATGTTGTTTGTGGCTATTGTGAAGGGGGTTGTTTCCCTTATTTCTTTCTCGGTATATTTGTTTGTTGTATAAAGAAGGGCTTCTGATTTTTTTTGAGTTAATTTTGTATCCAGCCACCTTGCTGAAGTTGTTTATCAGCTGTAGGAGTTCTTTGGTGGAGTTTTTGGGGTCGCTTATGTATACTAACATATCATCTGCGAATAGGGATAATTTGACTTCTTCATTTCCAATTTTTATCCCTTTGATCTCCTTTAGTTGTCTTATTGCTCTAGCAAGGACTTCAAGTACTATGTTGAAGAGATATGGTGAAAGTGGACATCCTTGTCTTGTCCCTGAGTTTAGAGGAAATGCTTCAAGCTTCTCTCCATTTAATTTGATGTTGGCTACTGGCTTGCTGTATATTGCCTTTATTATTTCTAGGTATGGTCCTTGTATGCCCGTTCTCTCCAGAACTTTTAGCATGAAGGGGTGTTGGATTTTGTCAAATGCTTTTTCTGCATCTAGCGAGATTATCATGTGGTTTTTTTCTTTCATCTTGTTTATGTGGTGAATTACATTGATAGACTTTCGTATATTGAACCATCCCTGCATTCCTGGGATGAAGCCTACTTGATCATGGTGTATGATACTTTTGATGTGTTCTTGAATTCAGTTTGCTAGTATTTTATTAAGTATTTTTGCATCTATGTTCATGAGGGAGATTGGTCTGAAGTTCTCTTTCTTTGTTGGGTCTTTGTGTGGTTTAGGAATCAGAATGACAGTGGCCTCATAGAATGAGTTTGGCAGTGTTCTTTCTGTTTCTATGTGGTGGAAGAGTTTGAAAAGTAATGGTGTTAGTTCCTCTTTGAAGGTCCTGTAGAATTCCGTGCTAAAGCCATCTGGCCCTGGGCTTTTTTTGGTTGGGAGATTATTAATGACTGTTTCTATTTCCTTGGGTGTTATTGGGCTGTTTAAGCTGTTAATCTGATTTTGATTTAGTTTTGGTAGGTGTATTTTATCAAGGAAATTGTCCATTTCACTTAGGTTTTCAAATTTAGTGGAATTTAGATTTTTAAAGTAATGCCCGAATATTTTCTGGATCTCCTCAATGTCTGTTGTTTTTCTCCCTTTTCATTTCTGATTTTGTTGATTTGTGTTCTTTCCCTTTGCCTTTTAGTTAATTTGGCTAGGGGTCTATTTTGTTGATTTTCTCAAAGAACCAACTCTTGGTTTCATTGATTCTTTGTATAGTTCTTTTTGATTCTAAGTTGTTGATTTCAGCCCTAAGTTTGATGATTTCCTGCCTTCTACTCTTCCTGGGAGTGTTTGTTTCTTTTTTTTCCAATTCACCCAGCTTAGCTGTTAATTCACTAATATGAGCTGTCACAATTTTCTTTTTGAAAGCACTTAGTGCTATGAACTTTCCTCGTAGCACAGCTTTCAATGTATCCCATAGGTTTGGGTATGTTGTGTCTTCATTGTTGTTGGATTTTAAGAAGTCTTTGATTTCCTTCTTTATTTCTTCCCTGATCCAGTGGTCATCCAGTAAGGAGCTGTTCAATTTCCATGTGTGTGTAGGCTTTCTGTTGATTCTTTTGCTGTGGAAGACCAGCTTTATTCCGTGGTGGTCTGATAAGATACAAGGTGTTATTTCAATTTTCTTGTATCTATTGAGACTATCTTTGTGTCCAACTATGTGGTTGATTTTGGAGAAGGTTCCGTGGGGTGCTGAGAAAAAGGTGTATTCCTTTGTGTTTGGGTGAAACGTTCTGTAGATATCTGTTAGGTCCATTTGTTTCATGATCTCTGTTAGACTCAATATTTCTCTGTTTGTCTTCTGTCTTGATGATCTGTCCATTGTTGTGAGTGGGGTGTTGAAGTCTCCCACTACTAATGTGTTGTGATCGACGTGCGCCTTAAGTTTTAGAAGTGTTTCTTTTACGAAAGTAGATGCCTTTGTATTTGGGGCATAGATGTTCAGTATTGAGATTTCCTCTTGATGAATATTCCCTTTAATGAGTATATAGTGCCCTTCTTTGTCTTTCTTCATTAACTTCAGTTGGAATTCTGTTTTGTTTGATATTAGGATGGCTACTCCAGCTTGCTTCCTGGGTCCATTTGCTTGGAAAACCTTTTCCCAGCCCTTTACTCTGAGGTAGCGTCTATCTTTGGTAGTGAGATGTGTCTCTTGTATACAGCAAAAGGAAGGATCTTGCTTGCGGATCCACTCTGTAAACCTGTGTCTTTTTATTGGGGAGTTGAGTCCATTGATGTTGATGGATATTAATGACCTGGGGTTGTTATTTCCCATTAGTTTGGTATAGGTGATGGTCCTGTGCCTCTTTTGGTTTAGTTGCTGAGGGGTTTTCTATTCCCTTTGTTTTCTTGGGTGGAGTTTTCTTCTCTGGGTTGGGATTTTCCTTCTAGGACTTTCTGTAGGGCTGGGTTTGTGGGTAGATATTGTTTAAATTTGATTTTGTCACGGAATATCTTGTTTTCTCCATCTATGTTGATAGAGAGTTTTGCTGGGTATAGTAGTCTGGCTGGGCACCTATGATCTCTCAGGACTTGTAGTATATCTGTCCAGGCCCTTCTAGCTTTTAAAGATTCTGAGGAGAAGTCAGGTGTAATTCTGATGGGTCTGCCATTGTATGTGACTTGACCTTTTTCTCTTACCGCTTTTAATATTCTTTCTTTGTTCTGTACATTTGGTGTTTCAATTATTATGTGGCGAGAGGAGTTTCTTTTCTGGTCTAAACTGTTTGGTGTTCTGTAAGCCTCTTGGATTTTTATTGGCATCTCTTTTTTCAGGTTTGGGAAGTTTTCCTCTATGATTTTGTTGAAGATATTTCCTGGACCTTGGAGTCGGGAGTCCTCTCTTTCCTCTATACCTATAATTCTTAGGTTCCGTCTTTTCATTGAGTCCTTGATTTCTTGGATGTTGTGGGTGAGAGATTTTTTAGCCTTCTCATTTTCTTTGGATGTTGTACTGATTTCTTCCATCGAATCTTCTATGCCTGAGATCCTGTCTTCCATCTTTTGCATCCTATTTTTGATACTCACATCCGTAGTTTCTGTTCTCATCCCTTGATTCTCCACTTCCTCTTTTAACTCTGACTGTGTTTTCTTTATTGTTTCTATTTCTATTTTCATGTCTTGTATGGTTTTGTTCGTTTTGTACATTTCCTTCTCCAGCTTGCTTGTTTTTGTATGAAAATCTTTCATTGCTTTGTCCTTTTCCTGTTCAAGCTCCTGTTCACCTTGGCTTGGAGCTCTTTAATGGTGTTGTTCGTTGTTTTGACTTGTAAAATTGTGGCTTCTTTGAATTCCTTCATAGATTTAAGTTCTTCTTGAAGGGACTCTATCACTTTCCATAATGCAGAATTGTCAATGTTTTCATGTGTTTCTGTTGGTGTGAGGTCATCCGAATTGGATGAGCTAGGATAATTCTGCTTTGTTGGAGTCATATTTCCTTGATTTCTATTTTTTCTTGGACCTTTGGCCATTGGATGTGTTTAGCTGTCTGTTCTTGTTGTTTTCTGTGCTTGGATCCACACGGGATGCTTTGGTGCAGGGGACGAGTTACTTGGCTATCTGTCGTTGCTTACAGGGGGATTTCAGGGTCACTGTGGTTTTAATCGCCTGAAGCACTGTGAGCTGGTGCAGGCTATTCCCAGGTTGTGAGTAATGGTCCGGGATTGTTTCACTGCTCCCAATTCAGACTTCTCTATGTTGCACTCTGAGTTATCAGCCTGTAATGGTTCAGATGGTATGGACCTGTTTGCCCAGGCACAGATTCTGTGGGCTTTGTTTGTTGTCACGGAGGCTGACAGGGTCTGGCTCCACACCTAATATATCTGGATTTTCCAGAATACAGCTATGGTCCCCTGACTTCTGGTTTCTCACTAGGCTTCTCGCCACAGGCCTGACCCCTGTGCCTGGTACCCTCCCTGTCTGCCCAGCCGCAGGTCTCCCTCCCTAACTGCTCAGCCGTGGGTCCACCGAGCCCCGATCCTCCGGCCACCTGAGTGGGCCTCTCTCCCCAGCAGCTCAGACGTGGGTGCACAGATCTCTGGCCCCGCCCGCTGTCTGTGCTAGGCTCCCTCCCCAGTTGTCCTGCCATGGGTGTGCGGGGATTCGGCCCCGCCCACACCGGGCTCCCTCCCCAGCTGCGCTGCCATGGGTGCGCGTGGATTCGGCCCCTCCCACCCGCCTGAGCCTACTTCCCACCCTAATTACTTTGCCCGCCGGCTTCCCGCTCTCTGGGAACCTCCGCGTCTCGAGCGGCTGCGGACCACCCGCCGAGCGCCCTGTTTCTTCCTTGCTAAGACTTCCACTATCCCGCAAAGTTTCTTAAGTGGCTATAAGTTCTTCCTGAGGTGTGGGGAGCCCAGTAGGCTAGTGGGCAATCGCCAAGTGGCCTCTGATTCTGCCTGCTGTGAGTTGGGGTCGATCTTACCAGGCGCCTCTCCAAATGGGAGTTCCCAAATCCCGGATTTAGTGGCTTCCGTGTCTGCGAGAGATGGGGGGAGAGCCCTACCCTGGGACTTTTAACAGTCCCTTGGGAGCTGTGAATGTTCCCGGGGGGGTCTAGCCCCTCCGGTTTTTAAACAGTGCCCAATAACTCTGTGTTTTTTATGGCCCTTTTTTCCCGTGTTCAAAATGCTTCAGTGTAGGTCGCCGCCATCTTGGCCCCCCCAACATTTTCTTCTTATTGTCTACCTTTAATTCTTTGAACATCGTTATAACGCCTTCCAAGTATTTTTATGTTAATTCTGTTTCTGGGCTATTCAGAGTCAGTTTCTGTTGATTGATCCACACATTCCAGTTTCTTTCCTGTCTTAAACTCGCTGTTTGTAAATAAGACATTTTAAATAATATTTTAAGACAATCCTAAACATGATTTGTCCCCCAGTGTTGCTATTGATGGCTGTTTTTAACTTGCGTGGACTTTAGTTAGTACCAATATACCAATATTGGCTTATCAATTGTAACTAGCACACTGAATTGACGTAAGATGTTAATAATAGAGAAATTGTAGGATTTATGGGGCTTTTCTTTTTATCTCTGCCATTCTTTTCTGTAAATTGAAAATAGTTTCTTAAAATACACATTTGTTTTTAAAGATACCTACAAGACATATGTTGGAAACTTTAAAGTCTACTCCTAAATGACTCACGGATGGAGGGGGGGGGGAGAGAGAGAGACAGAGAGAGAGAGAGAGAGAGAGAGATCACAGTGGGATCAGAAAGTCTTCAGGATGGATGGTAATAACAGCAATGGACATTAAAGCTTTTGAGTTAAGAACCAAACATCAGGAGAGGCTTAATGGATAGAGCACTTCCGCAGGAGCATGAGACCAGGATCCCCAGACCCCATGAAAGCCAGGCAGCCATCTTTAACCACACAATGGGCAGGGTCAGGAGGATCCCGGAGCTCACTGGCTTCCAATCCAGTCTAGTAAGAGACCCTGCCTCCAAACAATAAGGTGGAGAAAGAGCTGAGGAAAATCACCTTGACATCTCCTTCTGGCCTCCACACACAGGCAAGAACACCTGCACACGCGTACACACACACACACGCACGCACGCACGCATGCACGCACACACACCACTCAGGTTGTTAAGAACAAAATAGTCTAACCTCTTCAATAAGCTGTAAAAGTTATCTGACCTCCTCCCACTGGCCCATCGCTGACCACACAACCTCATTATAGCAAGTCATTAGAAAGGTGGCCTGTGTCTCTGCAGTTCACGTACCAGTTTCTTCACGTGCGAATGGAGCGTTCTTCATACTTCCTGTCTTCTTGGGCTTAGATAAGCACTCAGAACGCTTCTGATTGGCTCTGCCCTACTTCCTTCCCTGGTAGCAGCTTAGAGTCCCAAGTCCGCAGCACCTTTGACAACACCAATTATCCGTCACCCACAGACTTGCTTTTCATTTAAGGATCTCCAAAATCAAGGTGCCTCATCTAGTTGATGACAAAAAAAATAAAATAAAATAAAAACTAATCCTTGAGTTGTGTGCTTTCCTTCTCATGACCCACAGCCTCCCCGGCATTGGCTGCTCAAAGCTGACAAAAGCAGCTGAGGAAGTTCACTCCTTACAAGGGATATTGTTCAAGTCAGTATAGATTCTGCTCTTGGGTTTGAGGGCAAGCCAGAATCACTCAGCCATTTATATGCCTGTTTTAAAATAGCAGTTGTGGGGCTGGAGAGCTGGCTCAGCAGTTAAGAACACTTGTCCTTGCAAAAGACCTAGGTTCAATTCCCAGCACCCCACGGTGCCTCACAACCTTCCATAACTCTAGTTGTACGATATCTGATGCTACCTTCTGACCCCATAGTCACCAGGCACACACGTAATGTACATGTATACATGGAGGCAAACACTCCCACATATAAAATAATAAATCTTACAAGACAAAGCGTAAAACCTAGCTCCCTGCACCCCCTGCTGTGCGCACAAGGGTCAAGGGTGAGTTAGATGTGCTCTGGCTACTTACCTTGTGCCTCTGGACCATCTGCTGTAGTGGGGCCAGGGGCTCACCACAGAGTGAGGTGTCAGGGTAAGAAGGTGTCAAAGGGGGGAGGGGAAGGCGGATAACAGCCGTGCTGCACCCACCACAGAGGCTTCTCCGATGGGATGCTAACCCACTAGTGTGTGGTGAGCCATTGGCCTCTTGTCTGCTTGGGGCACAGCAGCCCCCTGTCAGCAGGCACCCTCACTGTGTTGGGAGTGGGGCCTTTAAAGTAGGTGCAACATTAGTTCTTTGAAACAAATGCTTCCATGCTTGATACATTTTATCATTACTTTCATACACTGGAGAGCTGAGCATACATCCCGAGAAGGCAGTTTGCCAATGTGTGAAAAGAAGCCTTTGACCAATTCCAATTTTCTAGGAATTTATACAAGGAACCTCATTAGAGAGACATGAACATTTATGGATCCAAACTTTATTATAGGGTTAAGTACTCCCAAACCAGAAACCAACCTAAAAGTTCAGAGAGGGAGAAACCTGTCCAGTATGCTACCCCATTACGATGAAACACAGTCAATATAAAAGTACATTTAGGCCGGGTGTGGTGGCTCACACCTTTAATCCCAGCACTCAGGAAGCAGAGGTAGATGGATCTCTGTGAGTTCAAGGCCAGCCTGGTCTACACAGTGACTTCGAGGAAACCCTGTCTTGAAAAACCTAAAAAAAAAAAAAGGTACATGTAAGACATGGAAGAGTTCTCGTCATGTACGTTTGGGTAACAAAACAACGGGTGTGCAGTGTGAGCCAGTGCTGAGCTTGCTGGCGTAGGGTGCAAAGAAGTTTCAAAGTAATAGCAAAATGTTAGCCCTGGTATCTCTACATGGTTTTCCTTTTTCCTTTTGTTTGTTTGTTTTGTTTTGTTTTTTGTTTTTTTGCTAGGGATGGAATCTTGAGTTACAACTGAGTGGTATTTCCAATCCTCAACAATTTTTTTTCTTTACACTCTTCAGAAATTTCTCCACAACCTTAACATGAAAATATATTACTTTTACATTGGGAAGGGGAAGGTTTGTTTTGTTTCATAGTCCACTGATTTCACTGATAGTATGGAAATGAATTTGTCTCTTATCTTCAGGAAGGATGTTAGCTTTGCCCAGTCACTGAGCTTAGGGAACCGATCTCCACAATTAAAAGATAATTTCCCAACACACTTCTCTTGAAGAGCAAACACTATATGAGTGAAAGTTCTTCATCAAAGAGAAACTGAGAGATTATAGCCAAAGGACAGACAATAAGAATGTGTCTCAGTTAGGGTCACTATAGCTGTGCTTACAGAGCATGACCAAGAGCAGCCTGGGGAGAAAAGAGTTTATTTCACGCACAGTTCCATATATTAGCTCATTATCAAAAGAAGTGAGGGCAGGAACCTAGAGGCAGGAGCTGATGTAGAGGCCATGGAGGAGTGCTGCTTACTGGCTTGCTCCGAATGGCTCGATCTATAAGTTTGATAGTTCTATAAGCCTGCTCTCTTATAGAACCCAGGACCACCAGTCTACAGGTAGTATGACTCACAATGGCCCAGGCCCTCCCCCATTCACCACTAACTAATAAAATGCCCTACAGGCTTACCTATAGCCTGATCTTATATGGAGGCATTTCCTCAATTGGAATTCTCTCCTCTCAGATGACTCAATCCTGCGTCAAGTTGACATAAAACTAGCCAGCACAAACGGAATGTATTTAAAAGTGAAACTGAGGCATAAACAACTAAGAAAAAGCGGCAGGTCCCTGGGCAAATGTTTGTGCCTTCTTGGGATGCTGGAAATGACACAATGGATGGGAGCCTTAGGGAAGGGGAGGAGGGGCACGGATGCTTTCCTGATTGCCTTATCAATACTGGCTGGGAGGGAAGACACACTCAGAGCTAGTTAGTGCAGAACACACAGTTGTCTCTCTGTGTCTGTGGAGGGAGTTTCCAGGGCTCCCACAGATGCCAAAACCCAGGGATGCACAAGTCCCATCTATAAAATGGCCGTGTTTGTGTACGTCACAACCCTCCTGTACAATTCAGATATCTACAAATAATTTATAGTACCTAGACCTTGTAAGTATACTATACAAATACAAGTCCAGAAATGTTCAATACAGATACACTTTCCCCTGCTATATCTGGCCTACAGTCAGTTAAATTTGCATATATACTGAGCGGCAGCTACACAAGCACATGGGCTGTTGTGGCACACACACTAAAATAACCCTTCCATGAAGCTGCAAGTGCTGAAGAAGAAATGGGTAGAGGAAGATCCATGTTACCATAAGCACAGAACACTGGAGAACACCTGACTGAAAAACACAGCTAGGGACATTATCCAACACTGGAACTATAAGATAGCCACCAACTCTAAAGTGTAGACACCCTCCTACTAGGAAACATGAAGAACCCCCCAAATGCAAAGCTAAATGTCGTGGATCTGCACACTTACAGCAACTACACATTAGAGTGTGCAAATTATACTAAGAAGGCTCTTAAATACGCAAGAAAATAACTGCAAATTAGAAGATGTTTTTGGAACTATGGTGGCAGAATCAACAAGTGACAGAGCTGGAGCATCTGTAGATAAAGTCATCTGTTAACTTCCGTTGACTTTCTGGCTTCCAAGGCCAGCTCCAGTGCTGTCCTAGTGGGAAACACACTGGAAACAAAGTAATTCAAAGAATGGAAACAAAATGATGGACAATCTCTTTTAAGTGATTCTTACCTATTGTAGCCAAATAAAGTGGACAAGTTGGGGGCCACCAAGAGGGCTCTGTGGGTAAAAGTGCTTGCCGCAATCCTGATGGCCTGGGTGTGATCCCTGGGACACACATAGTAGGAGAAAACCAGCTCTTGCAAGTTGTCTCTGACATACATCATCATAGGGCACATGCCCTGCCTCTCCCATAAACAATTTTAAAATAACGGACAATCTGTTTAATAATGACTGACATGTGAAATTTGGTTTTATCTGTGGGGTTTTTATTTAGGGTTTTGGTTTTTGGAAACATAGTTTCTCTGTGTAACAGCCCTGGCTGTCCTGGAACTTGCTCTGTAGACCAGGCTGGCTTCTAACTCATAGATATCCTCCTGCTTCTGCCTCCAAAGCGCTAAGACTAAAGGTGTGCACCACCATACCTGGCTATATCTGTGATTTTGACACCTGTATTTTCCCCTCAGTGTATTTTGTATTAGGAAGCAAAGACAGACTGGCTTTCATCTAACAGGATGATTTTCTGACCCTTTTTTAATTTTCACATATAATACTTTTTATTAATTCTTCAAATGTCATACAATGTATTTTGGCCATATTGTTAGGGGGAGCCCTAACATTTGTATTTTATTACAGAGTATTTTCACATATACATGTAGGTATCTCAACTGAAATCCCTGTGACTTGGTGAACTAGTCAGCAGTGGCTACATTTAAGGGTAGGGAATGCCAGACATGGAAAGGGGGACGTGACTGTTCTCATTGCTCTGACCACACCTGAGCAGTTAAGGGAGGAAGGGTCTATCTTGGCCCAGGTTCAGAGGACACAGCCTGGCAGGGAAGCCATCATGCCGGATCCTGTCCTTGGCAGCTGGAGGAGGCTTGCGCATGCTTTGCAGAGCAGGAAACAGAGAGAGAGGAATGGTGGCATCCTGGTGACTCCTTCCTTTTCCCCTTCTCCACAAGTCCAGGACCCCATGGTGCTCCCGACCTTCAAGGTGAGCCTTTGTCCCTCAGTTAACCCTCACTGGAAATACCTTAAGAGACAGGTGCGGATGTGTCTCCTGGGTGACCGTAACTCTAGCCGAGTGGGCAGTCATGGTCAGTCACTGCCGTGACTGATCCAAGTTCATGAAGCTCTCATTGACTGAATTGACTCAGCCACAGGGTCAGACCTGTGCGTCTCGGGCCCTTTCGCTGACACGGTTCCCGCAGGCGTGCATCTCTCTCTGTGTAATAAAAGCTCCATCCACCCTGAGCACTGCTCCGTGGGACCCCTACAACCAGACATTTGCTCCTCATTTCCTCAATCCTTGCCACTACGGTAAATGGATTCTCACCTGACTCTTCACACTGGAAAAAACCGAAACTGAGCAAGATTTAGGAATTTCACATAAAAGTAAGCACTGAACTTGAGACTCCAATCAGTTCTGTCTGTCTCCAAAGCTTGCAGCAGTTTGTCACCAACAGTGTTGCCAACAAAGTGTGGGACTGTGGGGGATAAAGGTCTGTGCCGAACTGTCACCCTTGGGCATTCTTTCTCGATGCTTGTGTGTTTACATGTGTACATTATGTATGTTCGTGGGGGCGCAGGTACATGTGGAGGCCATAGAACAACCCTGGGTGCCACCCTCAGGAATACCATCCACCTCCTTTCAAAGAGGCTCACACTAGCCTTGCGCTCACCAGCTGGTCTCGACTGGCTGGCCAACGAGCCCAGGCACGTCCTGCCTCCCCTGCAGTGACAGCGCACAGACACATAGCACCATGCCTGGCATTTTACGTGGACGTTGAATTTAGGTCCTCATCTCCCTAACCCTTTGAACATTTTAAATAATTTTTTTGTTTGTTTTTGGAGACAGTACCTGAGTTGGCTGCGTGGACCTGTGAGCTGTGTGTTCACCTACTCCATGTCCTCAGGTCAGGTGCCTCACTAAGGGCCCTGGTGTCATTGTTTTGAAATTCTTTTTTTTTTTTTTTTTTTTTTTTTGGTTTTTTGAGACACGGTTTCACTGTGTAACAGAACCCTGGCTGTCTTGGACTCATTTTGTAGACCTGGTTGGCCTCGAACTCACAGAGATCCACCTGCCTCTGCCTCCCGAGTGCTGGGTTTAAAGGTGTGGGCCACCAGGCCTGGCCATCTTGAAATTCTTTTTTTTTTTTTTTTTTCGAGACAGGGCTTCTCTGTGCAGCTTTGCCTGCCCTAGAACTCACTCAGTAGACCATGCTGGTCTCAAACTCACAGAGATCCACCTGCCTCTGCCTCCTGAGTGCCGGGATTAAAGGCATACGCCCAGCATCAGGAGGCAGAGGCAGGTGGATCTCCATGAGTTCAAGGCCAACCTGGTCTACAAAGTGAGTCCAGAACAGCCAAGGATACACAGAGAGCCCCTGCCACCACTGCCCCATTGGGTTTGAAAGTTAAACACCCCCACCCCAATAGGCTGTTCTTTTTAGGCCCTAACAGATTTCAGAGAGTGGACTCTGAGAATGGACTACCCTTATCTGAGACCCAGATCCACTGGTTACCTTTGTGACCATGGCCAATGGCCAAGTATGGGTATTCAGTTACTTTTGTTTTTTTGTTTTTGTTTTCGAGACAGGGTTTCTCTGTGTAACAGCTCTGTCTGTCCTGGACTCCCTTTGTAGACCAGGCTGGCCTCGAACTGACAATGATCCGCCTGCCTCTGCCTCCCAAGTGCTGGAATTAAAGGCATGCACCACCACGCCCGGCCATCTTGAAATTCTTAATGATTTTATCTTTGTATGTAATTTCTGGGTGAAGTCTGGTGAGACACTGGGGCTGGCCTGTGAGCAGAGGAGACAGACCAGTAGTCATGTCCACACTATTCCTTGTTACCCCATCACAGAAAAGTGCCTGAAATACTCATAAGCACACAATCGCAGACACCCATGATATGTGGGGAACACTGAGTGAAGATAAAGTAAGGGTCCAAGTGTTGTGGGGTACCCACAGAGAAGACTGCTCCGACATGGGTAGAAAGTCTTTATTCGACCCTCCTCCATTGCTGGTGGGAGTGCAGGCTTGTGCAATCACTATGGAGGTCAGTCTGGCGATATCTTAGAAAACTTGGAATAGCTCTACAAGACCCAGCCATACCACTTCTGGGTATACATCCAAAAGTTTTATCACCAAACCACAAGGGCATTTCCTCATCTATGTTCATAGCGACTTTATTTGTAATAGCTAGAAACTGGAAACAACCCAGATGTTCCTCAACCGAGGAATGGATTAAAAAAACTGTGGTATATCTATACAATGGAATACTACTCAGCTATCAGAAACGACGAAATCATGCAATTTGCAGCCAAATGGATGGAACTAGAGAAGCTCATCCTGAGTGAGCTAACCCAGACTCAAAAAGATGCACATGGCATCTATTCACTTATAGTCGGATTTTAGCCATATAGTACAGGATAACTATACTACAACCAATGCACCAAAAGGAACATGAACATAGACTTTGTTTCCTGTGAATGAGACACTTTGCCCTAGTGGTGCTGCCTTGTAGGACCCCAGTGTATGAGGAAGCTCTTGGCCCTCATATGACTGCTGAACTGGGGTGGGGGACTGTTACATATGGACACTCCATTCCGAGGAGTGGGATGGAAGGGATAGGGGGTAGAGGGTGGGAAGGGTGGAAAGAAGGCATTGTGATGGAGATATATCTTGAAGTAATAAATAAGCATTTAAAAATATTAGTTTTAGCTATTAAGAAAAAAAAAGAAAGAAAATCTTTATTCGCTGATCAGCAACTACACTGGGTATTCAGGATCCCAGTGTAGCACTGAGCCTTTCTCAGGGTGAGCTTTTAAACACAAAAAAAATGTTCTGGGCTGACATACTTCAGTTAACAAGAACAATTACCTAGATGTGGAACTACAGAAGCTAAAAGCAAGGTAGTACATTTAGAGACTTTCCCAGAACTATGGACTTTGATGGATTAGGTCTTTGTTTTCTTTCTTTTTTTGGCTGCAGGTGATGTTTATGTCCTGAGTTTTACAGCCTGAATGGCACTTCCATTATGGAGTCAGTTGTGTTAAGGTCTGGAGCTCTGTCACACATGACTGGGTTATCCAGTACAGGCCACACTTTTATTTCTAACTAGAATTTTCTTTAATGAACAGAGATGACAGTTGTTCTAAGAAATGCAACCAAGCATGGAACCCTATCTTACTCTGCCTGTGTTAATTGTGTCAGCCAATGACTTGGCCCGAAAGTGATGATGAAGGAAAAAGGACACGCCCCTTCCTATCCTTTGGCGCCCCTACCCTCCACTCCCTAGCAAGACAGAAGTTGAGTGTTGGGAAAACACTCAGTAGAGTTTTAAATTAGCCCTTACAGCACAGTGGGATTTTGGCAAAACTCAAGATTTTTGTAAAGAGAGTGCCTTAAACAAATGTTCTTATAGGCAATTTTTGCGGTTGTGGGTGTACACAGTCATTAGAAAGAAGCGTGCATCATGAACCTTGAAGCAACACAGTGCCCGCTATCAGCATTACTCATTTACAGCCTTGTTTCTGTCTTAAGATTCTCTTCTGTTTGTTACCTACTGTTTTCTCCCTGCCTACCAAGTGGACTTGCTCCTCAGGAAGCAGATTCCTCCTGAGTTGGTGAGTGCCTGACACTCTTTTGAGGTTTATCTCATTCACCCTGTTTTCTTTCTGAAGACATGAAGTGGGTGACCATGACCTGGGCAGGTGTGAGAGAAGACTGAGTAGAATGGATCATTGTATTCACTTGTGAAGTTTAATATGAATAGTAGAGTTTAATTTTTTAAACACAAAACATGAAGGAAACAGAAAACTGTATAGCCCTAAAATAATTTGGTGCATAAAAATTATTACTTGCAATAACTTTTTGGTTAGTATCTTACCCTTACCCCAACTGATGAAAAGACCAAGGCCCTGCTATTGTGTTGCAGTTCCCTCCAAGATTGAAATGTTCTGTCTTACAGGGAAGCTCATTAAACACAAAGGGAAACAACTCAAAATAACTCCAGGAAGTCCCTGAAACTGACTAGACTCACTAGGTCCCTCCCTGCCAGAGGAAGCAATAGAAGCTGAGAGTCCCTCTCAGACAGACTTAAGCTGGGAAGAAGATTCTCAGACAAGCCAAACTTCATGGAAGAATCTGAGACCAGACCAGCCTGGAAGAGGTTTGGACCAACTGAGGCACTGGGAAAAGATACTCTTCAACCTGTTGAGCTGCCGGTAGTCTGGGTAGTGTGCTCCAGAATCTCAGCTTTGTGAACTGTCACCTGTGCTTGGGTGGGCTTTGGTGATACAGCTGTCTTTGAGTCATTTCTGTCCTATAAATAACCCCTCATCCATATTCCTGTAAGTAACCCCAATAAAACACATTTGTTCACCAATTTGGACTTTGACTTTTTCTGTACTTTGGTCTGCCATGGGCTCTGTATCTGGAGTAAATAGATGAGTGTGTTGCATCTCCCCAGGAAAAGTTTCATCATACAACTCCTGCCATAGCCAGAAATGTCTTGGAAATGGAAAACAATGTCAGAAGACTTTAACTACCAGATTTCCCAGCTGACTGTAAGCTACATCTTTCTGGGAAACATACAGGTCCGTGGAACAGAAGATAAGGTGCAAAAATAACACCTTATATTTATGCTGAGTTGTTTTAATTATGAAAGTTCCAGGGCATTTGGTGAAATAAAGAACTGTCCTTCCAACAAATGGTGTCGAGATATCCAGTATAAGCAAAAAATAAAATAGTTTCCACCATTACATTGCTCATATACTGAAATTCATTCAAAATAGATTAAGAAACTAAATGTAAGTTGTATAATTATATTTTAATTTCAAAAAATAAACAGATAAATGTAATAATTATATAAGGTTTCAAGCTGGGCATAGGGGTGCACACCTTTAGTCTTGGCACACAGGAGGCAGAGGCAGGCAGCTCTCTGTTGGGGGTTGATCTGGTGCTGCTGTATTCAAATGCTAAATACTGGCCCCAAGATCCGGTTGCAGCCCGGACAAGCACATCCTCATATACACCAAGTGATGCTGTGTAAACCTTGCCCCCCAATTATCTCTGGTTAGTTAATAAAAGTTGCCAATAGCCTATATCTAGGCAGAAGACAGGCAAGCAGAGCTAAGGTTCCTGGAACTGGGGTCTCAGAGGGACCTCAAGACAGGAAGAGAGACAGAGGTGGAGAGGAAGAGGGAGGAGGTCTCCCTGGGGCAGTGTGTACTGTGAGCCCTGGGGACAGGCTGATGGAGCAGAAGCTGCCCAGGAGTGACCAGGTTGGGAAGTGATGAGCATTTATCTAGGTTTTGAGGGTGGTAGGATTAGTATAGCTCAGAACCTGCCCAGCTTAAAGCCTGAGGCTTATCAATAAAATATAGTCTTTCTGTGTCATTTACTAAGGAACTAGGTGGTTTAAAGGGGCATAGCAACCCCCCCCCCAGTATAATAGTTATAACTACAGGGCTCTCTCTGTGAGGGCAAGGCCAATTTGCTCTACATAGTGAGTTCCTAGACAGCCAGAGCTACATAATGAGACTCTGTCTCACAAAACCAAAACTAAACAACAAATAAAAATAGTTACTTAAGGTTCCAGCTGGGTCTGACAGTGGTACAGGCCTTCAATCAAAAAGAAAAAAGGAAAAAGGAAAAAGTGAACTGAGATAGCTCACTGGTAGAGTACTCACCTGCCGTAGGTGAGGTCCCAATTCAGTCCATGGTACTAAAGAGACAGAACAGAAACATAATTACATAAAGTTCCTAGAAGAAAATATGTGTTTGTGCATTTTAGAATAGGAGAAGGCTCTTAGATGTGATTTGGAAGTGTGATCTATTCAGAGAACTGAGGAAGGCCAGGCCTGCAGTCAAAGGCACCTGAAAGGGCTGGTGAGTTAGTTATTGGGAAACTGGAAGTTGGAACCGCATGTGCCTAGATGACACTTCTTTGCCAACTCCTTCTCCAATCACGCTTTAGTGAACCTTTAACAACAAGCTCTCTGAGAGTTGGGAGATTAGAGCTGCCTAACATTGTTGCAGATCTCTGGGGTCAGCCCGCACTCCATGGCTGATAGGAAAGAATGACTGTCAACCTTCAGAATTAAGTGAAAACATGTATTTATTCTATCAGGGGAAAATGCAGTTATAAAAGGAAAGAGAGCAGGCTAGACATAGGGGAATACACCCATAATCCCAGCACTCAGGAGGCTGAGGCAGGAGAAATACAAAAACCCAGCCTGGGCTCCATAGCAAGACCCCATTGAGGAAATGAACAGAGAGGAGGAGGAGGGAGAGAAGATGGTAGCAGGGGTGGGTGGTGGAGGGTTTTGTAAAGCAATATTTGACAGTGAACTGGGGGCATTTTCCTTGGGATGACACTGGAACACGAAGCTGAAGCCAGCTAGAAGAAAATATATTCAGACTATGTTGCTTGGTTTTGCAGTTGATATTTACATGAACCAAGTAAGACAATGATGTGTACTGAATATTGATTTTTAGAATTATCCTTTGATCTAGTCACAGAAGACTATTATGAAACATATATACTACCAGCCTGACCATGCAGACATAAAGAGAGAGCCCTTGGTAGATGGAAGACCTCAGTGTCCTCCCTTTGGAAAGGAAGAGAAGATTGTCAAGACAAATAATTACATATATACCTTAAAGCTATTGAAGAACACAGTTGCAGATCTAAAAACAAAACAATAAAACTGTTTTATTGAAAGGGGTGGAGGGAGGTGCTATAAAAGAAGAATTTTAATTGGTCTAAATGTCCTTTTCACATTGGCAAGTCAATACATATGATTTAGAGCTCATACATCTTGAAACAGAAGTATAATTATATGATTTACAAAGGTTAATTTCTATAAGAACAAATGACATAAAAGTAATTGCTGTGACAGAAAGCAGTCCCAGAAGATCCAAGGAGTGTCTGGAGCAGACAACTCCATGTAGGCGGGAAGCAGACTGGTAATTAGCTGGGGCTGGGGGAAATAGGGTAATTAGAGGTGGTGGCACCATGTACAGGGTTTCGTCTGGGGTAATGAAAATGTCCTAAAGTCAAGTGAGGTGACAGTTGTACAGCTCTATAAATACACCAAGACCACTGTCTGGTACACAAACATTTTAATTTATTTCTTTGTTTAAGAATTTCATACAAGAATCATGTATTTATTTATATCATCTCTCTCCCCCATTCATGACCACTTCTTCTATAAGTCTATAATTATCATTATATGTGTGTGCATGTATGTGTGTGTGCGCGCGCGTGCGTGCGTGTGTGCATGCGTGCGTGCGTGCGTGCGTGCGTGTGTGTGTGTGTGTGTGTGTGTGTGCATGTGTGACATACACAGAGATTCAACCTACTGAGTCCTGTCTTTCGCTATTTTCGGAAACCTCACATTTGGGAAATAGACCTAGTAAGTTCTTGTGTAACATTGTTATTCCCTTTAGTTTATTATGATAAAATTATGCATTGGGGGGCTGGAGAGATGGCTCAGCCGTTAAAGGCTAGGCTCACAACCAAAAAAATATAAAATTATGCATTTGGGACAGGAATTCTCCAGAGCAAGTATTATGAATTTCTTGGCCTATCCTGTCTAGGGCATGATGTCGTGTTTTATTCTTGGTGATGTTGACCTGGGCCACATGGTCAAGACGGTATCATTTTTTTTCTGCCATAGTTATTATTTATTTCTTTAAAGTCAACATCTTGGGGAGATGAAGCTAAGGTAAAGAATTATTGGTGGCCTCCCCCAAAAAAGCAATATATATTTAATGTAAAGTAATTTGATTTTTCATTGATTTTCTTCATTGGAGGCCAGACATTTGGATATCAGTTACAGTGTCTTTTTTTTTATTTCTTTTTTTTTAATAATTTATTTTTTATTTCAAGTTACATCTCAATCACAATCCCCTCCCTACTCCCCCCTCCAGTCCCACCCTTCCACCCTCCTCCCCCTCAACCCCCCCATCCTCTTCCCTTCTTTTTTTTTTCAGTTTAAGGTATTTCTTTTTTCCCCCCAACAGCTCTCCCTTTCAGTTCAAAAAATGGTTCTTTTTCTTATAACTATAAATACAATACAAAACAACAGAAATAAATAGGCCACAATTATAAGAGTTATATGACTTAGCATACATTCCCAATGTCCAGTCCATACGTATTTGGCACCTGACTTTAACATTCTACTATCTAACCATCTCCATGAGTTTAAAGTTCTATATCTAACTCAGCTTTCATACTAACTTGCCTTGTAATTTTAAAAATATCTTCTTAGATCCAGAACACCCTCTTGATTCCTAAACAACTCAAAATTTAACTATGAGACTCTAGCTATCTAGTCTTCAACCACCTCAGAGACCTGAGAGGGATAAATATATCTGATTATATAGGAAGTGCAGGGCCTGCAGCTTCCAAAACTAAAAAATGACATACCAGTGGCTGCCTGGACAGTTCCCATTTTCTCTCCATACATTACAGCATCAATCTTCAGCCATTTGGCCCCATTTCTCTGACAGACATTGGTTGTAGAGCAGGAATTATGAAGGACTTACCTACCCTGTCTTGGCAGAGCTAGGCTGTTGACTTATCTGCTTCCAAGTTTTGTCCTTTTTGGACAGAAGTCTGTCTAGAGTTGAAGCAAGGGGTTTTTCTTGCCAAGAGAACGGCTTACCACCAATTCAATCATCTCCCACTGGAGATTCTTTGATGCTCATCTTCTACATGGAGTAGAATAGGGGGTGCTGTCAGGAGCTGACATGTCTCGATATCAAAAAATCTTAAGTTAAGAAAACATCTTTGAATGTCATATTCTGCAGATCTCTTGAGGTTTTTGAAGATGCCCTATCTATCTCTTATATTTAGATAAGCAAATATTGCTTGTCTCTTAGCAAATTGATTTCTGAGTAGCTTAGAAAATAACTGTGATAGACTGTCATAGTAACTAACAAAATGACACGTTTTCATGACTATTAGTTTCCGTTTCTTAATTACAGTGTCTTTTGATTGCTTTTCCCAACAGCTTACAAATTCCTCAACATTTCTTAGCTTTTCCAAGGAGTTTGGGAATGTCAGACTGTCAACTCACCAAGGTTTGATGATTTACTACAGCACTAATAAAGAAATGCCCCCAAATGGCTAACCTTTATTTTCCAGGTATTTAACATAGATTTTCATGATGCTATATGAAGTCAGAAAGACAGACGGATATCCAGGGTAATCCCCAAGACTCCATCACTAATGTGAATTGAGTGGTATTGTATGATTAAGCTTAAGTAGAACTGTTGTGTGAGCATTTCTTATCTCAGATGACAAACAACTTACAGTATGATTGGCACATGAATCAGTAAAGCCTGGGGTATTTCCGTGTTACTGCCTCACAGTTTAGGATGGTTCCTTAAAACAACCTTTAAGTCAGTGGGACACTTTGCCCTGGTGGAGCTGCCATGTAGGGCCCCAGTGTAAGAGGAAGCTCTTAGCCCTCATATGACTGATGAACTGAGAGGGGCTGAGATGTGGGGGCACCCTACACTGGAGGAGTAGGATAGGTGAGAGAGGGGGGAGAGGGAGGGAGGGTGGGACTGAGAAGAGTGGAGGGAGGGGGCTGTGATGGAGATGTAACTTGAAGTAATAAGTAAATGTAATAAAAATAAAATAAAATAATTTAAAAAAAGAAGTTGATGTTATTTTCTCTGGCTTATATGTGTACATGCTTGTGATGGCTCATAATTGG
Organism: Lophiomys imhausi; assembly: GCA_907164525.1. Taxonomy (NCBI): domain Eukaryota; kingdom Metazoa; phylum Chordata; class Mammalia; order Rodentia; family Muridae; genus Lophiomys; species Lophiomys imhausi. Next base: position 6,204,604 of record CAJQZJ010032066.1, on the reverse strand, counting down.
TATTGGGTGTCTTCCTTCACTTCTCCACCATACTCGAGGAGATAGGGTCTCTCAGTTGAACCAGAGCTTACCAATATGGCTGGTCTGGCAAGCCACCTTGCTCTGGGATCCTCCATCTCTGCCTCTGAGTGCTGGAATTATTATCAGGCCATCCAGTGTTTATGTGGGTACTGGGGATCCGAACTCTGGTCCTCACAGTTCCATGGCAAGAGCTTACCCAGTGAGCCCCCTCTCTGGCCCAGCTTTATTTGTGTGGGGGGGAATCAAAGCAAGTACCAAATAAATAGCAAAGAACTCTGCTCTTTTGGGGGCTTTCTGTAATTATCTGGAAGAATTTTTCTAAAATACTTTTTTAGCACTTCCTGAGGTGGGGATAACCAAGCAGTTTGAGGCAGGCAATGTGCCGAACTGCGGGTTTGTCTTTAAGAACCTTGGGGAAGAGACATTTGTCTGAACAAGTTGTTTTGTTATTTGGTCTCTCAACATAAAAAGGTGAAGAATTATGTGGTGTCCTTTACTCTCCACTCCTCCTAAAAAGTAATACATACTTTCATACAAAAATTTTTTTTCATCAGTTTATTTTATTAGTTACTTGAGAATTTCATATAATGAAATTGACCATATTCACTTCCTAATCCCCACAATCCCCAGCTTCTCCCAGATCCACCACTCCTGCTTCCCTACATACTAACTTTGTGTCCTTTTTATTTTTTCTCCACCCATCAAGTCCAAGTTGTGCTGCCCATACCACTTGGGAATGTGGCCTTCCACTGGAGTTTAGTCAGCCTGCAGTGGCAACACTGTTTTTTAAAAACCTGCGTCTGCAGCATAATCAAACCCCATACGAAACCACAGAGACCAAGGCACCATGCTCAGGGCCTGCAGGGTCTGCACAGGTCTTCTGCATGTATGTCATGGCTTCGAGTTTAGTGTATTTATGGGACTCCGGAGCATGCAAACTAATGAGTCTCTTGACTCTTGTGCCTTCTCTCGAGCTCTTTCCTTCTGTTTGTTTTGTGCAATCCCTCTGTGTTGGTTTTTGTTTTATATGCTTCTTAACTTGTGGTAAGACAGAGGTGCTCCCTGGGGTGTTGATACCCTGAGATAAGGGCTGCCATTGTTGCTCTGTCTCCATGTTGTGCTCATCCTGACTCCCAAGCTTACCTTTCTACATGACTTTACTCAACTGTTGGTAAAGCAGATGGTGATACAAGGGAAACAGAGTAAGCCAGAAAGTGCTGTGACTCATCTATTCCCCTGAAGTGGTGGCCCAAGATACTCTGTACATAGAATAGGCCCTACAACATCATTTCAGGGAAGAAATCCCTATTCTAAAAAATTCCCCTCCTCTCAACTTTATAATGAGGGTTTCTTGTTCTCTGTTTAAATTGGTGGCTTTCACTCCCTCAGGTGAAATGGAGCTATTTCAAGAAAAAAGGTAACTCCTTACTGAAGGGGCTGATAGGTTAATATAAGTTAGATTTAGTGAATAGCT
>CAJQZJ010032066.1:6144539-6155219 GCA_907164525.1 Lophiomys imhausi | reverse complement strand
GTGTGTGTGTGTGTGTGTGTGTGTGTGTGTGTGTGTGTGTGTGTGTGAAAGAGAGAGAGAGAGAGAGAGAGAGCCTCTTGATGGTACCTGGGGTGCCCTGAGCAGGATGACTGGCCAGCGAGCCCCCAGGGATAAGTCTGTCACTGCCCCAAAGTTTTTAAGGTTGCAAGTGTGCTGAGGACTGAACTGGGGTCTTCCTGCTTTTGAGGCAGGGACTCTACAGACTGAGTTATCTCTTCAGCTCCTAAAAGCTTAATTTTTAAAAAATGCCTTAATGGGTGATCTACATGGTTAGGTTGTAAATTTTAAGATATCTTTAATGGAGTCTTGAAGAAAAGATATGTGGCATTAGCAACATGTTGACCCCCCACCCATGTGTAGGGTAATAGATCAGAATCACTTCTCTATTAAGTGGGAACACCAAATCCCTGATACAACAAAAGGACTTGGTTATTTCCGTAGTGCCTTGGAGACAATGCTAAAGAGGAAATTCTAGAAAACTAGGAAAGATTGATAAGCAGAACAACTTCAAAACCTCCACAAAATCATACTATCTGACCATGGAAATTAAAGTAAGGAAATACAAAATTTCGAGCAAATAATGGTGGCTCGGCTCACAGCCACCTGTATCTATCTCCAGCTTCAGGTGATCAGATCTCTCTGGCTGCAGCTGACAATCAGCACACATATGCCACACACACATAGATCAAAACAAAAGGCCGGGTGGTGGTGCACACCTTTAATCCCAGCACTCGGGAGGCAGAGGCAGGAGGATCTTTGTGAGCTCAAGTCTAGCCTGGCCTACACAGTGAGTTCAAGGACAGCCAGAGCTATACAGAGAAACCCTGTCTCGAAAATCAAAAAATTGTCAGGCATGGTGGCGCACGCCTTTAATTCCAGCCTGTTGCTTGGCATGTTTTGTTTGTTTGTTTGTTTTGTTTTATAATTATTTTTATTTATTTATTTATTTATTTTTATTTCAAGTTACATCTAAATCACAATCCCCTCCCTACTCCCCCTCCAGTCCCCTCCTCTCACCCTCTTCCACCTCAACCCACCCATCCCCTTCCTTTTTTTTTTAAGTTTAAGGTATATATTTTCCCCCCAACAGCTCCCCCTTTCAGTCCAACAAATGGCTCTTTCTCTTATAACAATAAATACAGTACAAAACAACTGAAATAAATAGGCCACAATTCTGAGAGTTATATGGCTTAGCATACATTCCCAATGTCCAGTCCATATGTATTTGGTACCTGACTTTAACATTCTACTATCTAACCATCTCCATGAGTTTAAAGTTCTATATCTAACTCAGCTTTCATACTAACTTGCATCACAATTTAAAAAACATCTTCTTAGATCCAGAACGCCCTCTTGATTCCTAAACAACTCAAAATTTAACTATGAGACTCTAGCTATCTATTCTTCAACCACCTCAGAGACCTGAGAGGGATAAATATATCTGATTATATAGGAAGTGCAGGGTCCGCAGCTTCCAAAACTAAGAAATAACATACGAGTGGCTGCCTGGACAGTTCCCATTTTCTCTCCATACATTACAGCATCGATCTTCAGCTGTTTGGCCCCATTTCTCTGACAGACATTGATTGTAGAGCAGGGGTTATGAAGGACTTACCTACCCTGTCTTGGCAGAGCTAGGCTGTCGACTTACCTGCTTCCAGGTTTTGTCCTTTTTGGACAGCATTCTGTCTACAGTTGAAGCAAGGTTGTTTTTTTTTTTTTTTTTTTTTTTTTTTTTTGCCAAGAGATAGGCTTGCCACTAATTCAACCATCTCACACTGGAGATTCTTCGATGTTCATCTTCTACTTGGAGTGGAATAAGGGATGCTGTCAGGAGCTGGCATGTCTCGATATCAAAAAAAATCTTAATTTAAGAAAACATCTTTGAATGCCATACTCTGCAGATCTCTTGGGGTTTTTGAAGATGCCCTATCTATCTCTTATGTTTAGATAAGCAAATGTTTCTGTCTCTTAACAACTTGATTTCTGAGTAGCTTAGAAAATAACTGTCATAGACTGTCATAGTAACGAACCAAATGACAGGCTTGCATGACTGTTAGTTTGTATTTCTTAATTATCCTAAACAGTTTATGATGGTTGGTAGCAAAAGGCCAAAACTTCACATTTCCTTCTTAAGCATTACTAGGTACAATACCTTTAAGAAGTGTTACCCTTAATTTTGTAACACTATACAAAGATCAATACCAATGTGGCCAAATATACTCTTAATTTTGTATCAATATACTAAGATCAATACCGATGTAGTCCAATACAATCTTAATTTTGCATTAATATACAATGATCAATACCAATTTAGCCTAATATAGTATTAATTTTGTATCAATATACAAAGGTATAAGGGCTTATTCAATAATCTGTCCTTTTTTCTTGATCTTTCCTGTACTATGTCTATGTCCCATTTTTTTCTCAAATCTATTCACTCCTACATAGGAGAGAAAGAAGGATACAGAAAAGAAAGAGAGAAGTCCCTAGGTCTAACCTCCAAAACCCATTTAACAAGACCATTTAACAGCTTGTAGTCTCTTCCCCTAAATAACAAAATTTTCTGTTATCCATTGAATAACCAAAGTGGGGGGGAGAAACACCCTCCCCACCTTCTGGGCCTGGGATGTCGCTCTCATAAATGACTTCCTGCTGATTTGGGATGTAGTAAGCCTGTTTGGGGCCCAAATAGGGATGGAAAAATGGTTTAAAATGTTAATAGAATCATTTGATGTTCAGTCCTTTTGTGCTCAGCTATTTAGATATCCTAAGAAGTTTGTAGACAGAAGCTGATCTTCAGGCCTTTACTGAAGTTCTGGCTGGAGCAGTGTGTGGAGCTGAACAATCTTAGTGATTTTGAGTTGTGGTTGTAGACTTTTGAGGAAACAGCTATTGAGGGAGTCTGCAAGGCTGGATCGTCTGGGCCGCTCGTCTTCTCTGGTGTCTGATCTGTTTTCTGCTGAGGTTTCCCTTGTGCAGTTGTCCCTGGATTCCTTGAATGGATGCTCTAAGTCTCCTGGGAAGATAAGAACAGAGCCCTGCCCTAATCCTAACTCTGGGGCAATTACCTTTTTTTTTGGGGGGGGGGGGAGTCAGGTAATATTTTTCCTGGAGCAAATTTGGTTTTTTGACAATATATAAAGTATTTCTTTCAATATGGATTAAAGAAGAAATTATTTTGTTATTTTGGAGCTAAACAAAACTTTAGTATATATATTTTGAGACCTCAAAGGACAATTTGTTTACATTGAGCATACCTTTTGTATGTAGCTTTTAAACTTAAATCCTTCCAAATCCTATGTGCCTGTCTCTGCATACTAAGTATTGGGATCAAGACCTGTGGTTCCCAACTGAAAGGATTAAAGATGTGCTCCCCTGCCCCTGGATCGAAGTTTTTCCCTATGTAGAGCTTGTTTTGTATCAGGCTGACCTTGAGCTCTGGCATCTGCCTGTTCTGTCTCTAGTGTGTTGGGATTAAGGGTGTATTCTTCTCGAATGATGGGATTAAGGGTGTGTACCATCACCACCCTGTTCCTTGTAACTCTAGAATTTATAAGACAACTAACTCTATAGTGCTCCTCCCGTCTCTGCTGAAGTTAAAGGCATGGGCTAACACCACACATTTCATGTATTTTACCTTAGCTCTAAGTTTTTTCGACTGTTGGTGGTTTATAAAACCAGGTTGAACAGCTGTAACCTTTAATTTATTTACAGTGTTTTAAACCTGTTACCTGCTTTTTTTTATTTAATAAATGTATTTATTGGTTGCTTCAGGTTACATCTCCATCATATTGTCCTCTTTCCCTCCTTTCAAGCCCCACCCTCCCATCCTCTACCCCCTAACCCTTCCATCTTGCTCCTCTGGAGTGGAGTGACCCCACATAACAGTCCCTTGCTCCAGTTTAGATGTCATATGAGGGCCAAGAGCCTTTTCATATACTGGGGGCCTACAAGGCAGTACCACTAGTGAAAAGTGTCTCATTGCTGGGGAGGGAAAACTAAAAAACAGACCAACAAACAAACAAACCAACAAAAACTAAAAACAACAACAAAAAAAATGAAAGAAAAAAAAGTCTATGTCCATGTTCCCTTTGGTGTGTTGGTTGTAGTATAGTTATCCTGTACTATATAGCTAAAATCCTACTATAAGTGAATAGATGCCATGTGCATCCTTCTGAGTCTGGGTTAGCTCACTCAGGATGAACTTCTCTAGTTCCATCCATTTGGCTGCAAATTGCATAATTTCATTGTTTCTGATAGCTGAGTAATATTCCATTGTATAGATGTACCACAGTTTTTTAATCTGTTCTTCAGTTGAGGGGCATCTGGGTTGTTTACAGTTTCTAGCTATTACAAATAAGGCTGCTATGAACATACATGAGGAGACTTCCTTATGATTCCGTGAGGAGTCATTTGGATGTATACCCAGAAGTGGTATGGCTGGGTCCTGAGGCAAAGCTATTCCAAGATTTGTAAGATATCGCCATACTGACCTGCATAGTGGTTCCACAAGCCTGCACTCCACACCCTCACCAGCATGTGCTGTCATTTGAACTTTTGATCTTAGCCATTCTGACAGGTGTGAGATGGAATCTCAGAGTCATCTTGAGTTGCATTTCTCTGATGATTAAGGATGCTGAGCATTTCTTCAGGTGTCTCTCGGCTATTAGGGATTCCTCCTTTGTGAATTCTCTATTTAGCTCCATCCTCCATTTTTTGATTGGATTATTTGGTTTCTTGGCGTTTAATTTCTTGAATTCTTTGTAGATTTTGGATATTAGCCCTCTGTCAGATGTGGGGTCAGTGAAGATTTTTCTCCCAGTCTGTAGGCTGCCGTTCTGTTCGAATGACCGTGTCTTTTGGCTTGGCATGTTTTTGAACATATAATAATATAAAAGTTATTGTCATGGGCCTTCATTGTTTTAAAATAATGCTATAAATAATATATGTTACTTTAATGTCTGACCATATTTACATCTCTTTCCTGTTCAGTTCACCACACTATAGCCTTCCATTGCATAAATACACCATAATTTATCTACCCATCTCTATTCAAGGAAATTTAGGCTATTCCTAGTATCTGAAAACAGGACCATAATCTGTATTTGTACCTATTTCTTTGTGTGTATGTAGTTTCTCCATGAAAGTAATTCTTTTTTTTTTTTTTGGTTTTTCGAGACAGGGTTTCTCTGTGTAACAGCTCTGGCTGTCCTGGTCTCACTTTTGTAGACCAGGCTGGCCTCGAACTCACAGAGATCCACCTGCCTCTGCCTCCCAAGTGCTGGAATTAAAGGCATGCGCCACCACCGCCCGGCATGAAAGTAATTCTTAAACTTTTATCACATTTGGTAAAAATATTTTGAACCTGCATCCAGGATATATGAATAAAGTAGCCATGTGGCTGGAAAGATGGCTCAGCAGTTAAGACTAGGTGCCAACTCTTGCTGAAGACCCCAGTTTGGTTCCTAGACACTAAGTCAAGCAATTCACAGCTGCCTCTAACTCCAGCTCCAAGGTATCTGATGCCGTCTTCTGGCCTCAGAGGGACCCGCATGGCACACAGACACTATGTGTTGATAAGGTATCCTTTACGTATAGATTGATCTATCAAATGAGAAGTACGGCAAAGCTGATGATGGAAGTGGCCTATGTATTTTAGGGATAAGGCCGTAATGCTTTCTTCATAGTACTTTGGTACCCATCATTATTGTTTCTTGTCCTATGTACTGGACAATCTGCTATAATCTGTCACCTACCGTATTTGGTGGGCAAAACAACAACCAATCTCTCTTGGGGCAGCAACATGCCCATACCTAGGCCAGGGTAAAAATCTCAGGGTTGTCTGTAGCACAGAGAATCTAAGGAAACACGTGTAGCCATCTGTTCTTGCTGTGACAACTTGTATGGTCCTAGGAAGGCAGGCAGCTCACCGGCTTCCTCCTGAGGTTTAAGCAAGGGGACTTGTCAGGGCTAGAAGCCTTGGGACTTAGGCACATAGCTTTCCAGGTGTCCGATTCCTCACTGCGCCCCAGCAGATCCTAGCCAGCCTCACTCCAGAGCCACACAGTTCCCCCCATCAGAGGGGGGTGACTTACCACAGTCTCTTCTTATAGGTTAGCTAACTTCTTAATCTCAAATCTTTCATCCCTTCCCTTGCCCCAGGCTCTCAGAAATAACCCAAAATGAGAGATTCTCCTCCTCCTCCAAAGGAAGCCTTGCCTGGGGCTGTCTGTCCTCCAGCAGCTGTTTGTTGTTGTTTTGGTTTGTTTTTTTGTTTTTTAAGACAGGGTTTCTAGCTGGGCGTGGTGGTGCACGCCTTTAATCCCAGCACTCGGGAGGCAGAGGCAGGTGGATCTCTGTGAGTTCGAGGCCACCCTGGTCTACAAAGTGAGTCCAGGACAGCCAGAGATACACAGAGAAACCCTGTCTCGAAAAACAAGAAAAAAAAGACAGGGTTTCTCTGTGTATCCTTGACTGACCTGGATTTGCTTTGTAGACCATGCTGCCCTCGAACTCACAAAGATCTGCCTGCCTCTGCCTCTCTAGTGCTGGGATTAAAGGTGTGCGCCACCACGCCTGGCTTTCCAGCAACTTTTATATTTTGCTCCTTTGCCTGTTGAGCTCCGAAACTTTCCACACAAGCAGCACAAAACCGTGGCTGCCATCGAGAAAGAAAAAGAGGTTTCCAAACTACTTAACGGATATCCCTAAACACCGGTAAACTAGCCAACACTTGTGAGTCCTTAGAGCAGTTCCTGGCATGTATAAATGCTGGTAGGTAAATTCTTTTTAGGATGTGCTCATGACTGGATGGAAAACTGAAAGGTAGCTAGCTTTCTTTCTGCCTCTAGGACGCTAGGAATTTTCTGTATGCATCTTAAAGTCCTCATGGAGGAAAGTAGCTAGCCTAACACTGGCAGCCAGACCTAGGCCCTAGATAAATTACTCCACTTGTCACTTTGGTTACAAGACAGACGGTTTTCTGTTCCAGATTTGTCAGTACCCTTAATGAGACGGTCACCATCAAAATGAATGGAAAAGTGTACGAAAATGTCACCAGTTACAGCGCCACCAACTATCAATTTTTTCCTTCTGGTGTGTAAGTACCATTTCTCAGCAACTTGCTCCCAAATCCAAGGCTGTCTAGTCTTTCTTACAGAAAAAAAGAAAGAAAGAAAAAGACTTTAATATCGAGAACCATGATCTCTGTTATTCTTTCTTTTAATAGAAAAGACTTCACAGTAAACTCCACCGAGATTGCACCAGTCTGTTCACCTTCTTTTAAATCTTCCAACCTTGAGTTTGGTAGCGCGTACACCTATGTGATCCAAAGGAAGGTTAGTAGCTCATCCCACCATAGCCTGTTAATCTTGGCTGGCGTGAATCCTCGGGTATGCAGTTCCAGCTCATGATTAACCAGAGGAATTAGATCTGTAAATGGACTTAGAGCTAATTCAACTCAGGACTCTTTTTTTCTTCTTCTTTTTAATTACGTATATTCATGCATGCGTGCGTGGATCCTAGGGCTCAAACCCAGGTGTCAGGTTTCCCCACTGAGCCATCTCACTGGCCTGCCACTGATTCTCACTTATTGTTGACTTAAGCTGACTGCAAAATAAAACCCAGCAGACCTAGTTACGCTAATTTAAAGTTCCTATTGACCAGTACTTGATGCCTCCTTACTGGCTGTACCACTTCAGGACTTAATGTTTACAGGAGGCAGGGTGTTATCTGACAGGCTTCTAACATGGCACAGTTATTTAAAATGGGCACTGCTTGGTAAGTTGCCCGATTATCCCTAGAAGGTCTCGATTTATCTGTAGGAATACTTGTTATTCTAAAGCGAACCTCTGCCTCTTCCTCAACTGCCTGCTTGTTGCTTTGATGCCTAGAGTGACGGCTGCCTGGAAGTGAAGGAGTTTGAAGACATTCCACCCAACACGGTGAACATGGCTCTGCAGATCCCACAGTACTTCCTTCTCACCTGCGGCGAGGTGGTCTTCTCAGTCACAGGACTGGAGTTCTCGTATTCCCAGGTTTCTGGTCTCTTGTTTCTCCCTCCCTTCTGCCACCTACTGCCCTCAGAATAATGCTGACGGACTTGATTTGAATCTGGGATACGTATATGTTTAAAGGTTCTTTTGGGTTTGTAAGGCAGGGTCTTAGTGTATAGCCCAGGCTGGCCTCCAATTCACCATCCTCCTGCCTCAGGCTTTCAAGTACTGGAACACTGAGGATGCACCACCGCTTTTGGCTTATTTGTAGCTTTTTTTTTTTTTTTTTAAGCATCATGGCATTGTATTGGTTATTTCTCCCTGCTGTGATAAGAAACCAGGACTAAAAACAACTTATGCAAGTACAGTTTATTTGGGCTTGTGGTTCTGACAAGAGTCCATCATGGCACCAAGGCATAGCAATAGGGTAGGCACAGTGGCCAGAGCAGGGAGCTGAGAGAGGTCACATCTTGAACCCCAAGCACGAAGCAGAGAGAGGGCACTGGAGAGCACAAGGCTTTAAACTCTCAGCATCTACCTCCAGTGATATGCTTCCTCCAGCAAGGCCAACGGTATGCCTGATCTAATGTGGGACTTTTCTCATTCAAACAACCACAGAACAAGGACTATGAGATCAACGAGGTCTTTCCTCAGGGGGAATGCTATGCTGTTAGTTTTGGGAATATGTATAACATACTCCAAGATCACACTGAAACTAGGGTCTGAGGTGGGAGGCAGCACACCAGGGTCTGCTGACAGGGCCATGCCAGCAGATTCCGCACTGTAATATCCGAAATCCAACAGTGGGGCATCGAGGTGCTTGTCTGTAGTCTGTGTTCTGGTTATATTTAAGGTTCAGTTGATGTGTCTCTGTCACTCCCAGAGACCATGTCAAGTCAGATCTACTGCTAAGAACAAGTTAACGCTATTTTCAAGGCTAGAGACACAGGTCAATTGATAGAGCGTTTGCTCAAAACACTTGCATAAATCCATGGGTTTGATCCCCAGCACTGTAGGATCCAGGTGTGGTGATGCACCCTGTCTTCCCTGCACTGGGGAGGTAGAGGCAGGAAGATCAGTTCAAGGTCATCCTCAGTTACATAGTGAGTCTGAGGTCAGCCAAGATATGTAACATCCTACCTCAGGAAAAAAAAACCATTTTTTTCTGCTTTTAAGTATACTAGGCTAATTAGACAAATTTTATTGGTACCCCAAATTAGAGCTTAATGTCTAAAGTATTTGTCAATACTATAGCTAAAGGCCAGGTGTGATGGCGCATGCCTTTAATCCCAGCACTCAGGAGGCAGAGGCAGGTGGATCTCTGTGAGTTCAAAGCCAGCCTGGTCTACAGAGTGAGTACAGGAGAGCCAGGGTTTGGTACACAGAGAAACCCTGTCTCGAAAAACCACAAAAACAAACTACAGCTGGAGCCATTGCATCCTGGCATCTTCTCCTTCAGTGTCTGTGATGGTCAGCATGGGCTGGGTTGCCTCTTTCTCTGATGGCTGCACTGTCTGACGAAGGCCACAGCTGTGATAGAGGCGAGAGAGCTTGAGGAAGGAAGGACACAGGACACAGCCAGGAAGCCGCAAAGGAGCCACTTTGCAGCCCAGAGAGTAGTCTTGCTTTGGGAAGAGCATGGCTTTGCCTAGAAACTTGTGAGGCAAAGTCTGTTCACCTGTAGATCTGTCATGTTACTAAGACAAGAGTGGAAGTGCGTGGAGGGGGTGCTCTCCATCAGGACAGTTTTTCTCTCTCATCACACAAGTGACCCTCCTTATAGCAACATGATCCTGACATTGCTTTTCATTTACTTACCTACATATTTATATTTAGAGCAAAGTCATGCTATGTAACCCAGCATATCCTCAAACTCGTGATCTTCATGCCTTAGCCCCACAGGTGTTGGGCTATAACTCTGGGACACCATACCTGACTAAACCTGACTAAACCTGACCAAACCTGACTAAACCTGACCCCTAATCTGCACTTCAGGAATGCTTGGTGAAGTGAGTGGGTAGGTGGGGTGCTCATGGCCTGAAGCAGGAATCCACATTGTAATCCATTCTGCTTTGCTTCCCCAGGCTCCATCTAACATGAAGTCTGTGCTCCAGGCAGGCTGGCTTCTAACGGTGGCGGTTGGCAACATCATCGTGCTGATTGTGGCAGAGGCTGGCCACTTCAGCAAACAGGTATGAGGGGAAGAAGGCTGGATATGCCTTTTTTTTCCTGTACTTTTTGAGACAGGGTCTTATGTAGCCCAGGTTGGCCTCAAACTTGCTGCGTAGATGAGGATAACTTTGAACTTCTAATCCTCCTGCTTATTGATGATCATCACCATGCCCCTCCATAGCTATCTGTAAATATGTGTCTGTTTGAGACAATGGCTGAATGACATTGCCAGACCCGTCAGCTGGAGGTGCCCTAGTACCATCGGTCAGAGTCTCTGCTGGTTCCTATTACTTGGAAACCGATACCAGATTAACCATACAGAGCTAATGTCCATATACCCCATGGGGTCTACTATCAAGGGGAACATCGATTCTATGGATTCAGCTCAAGAGCCCTGAACTACACATGTGGGCTAGGGTGTGACTCCACAACTACACATGTGGACTGGGTGTGACTCCACAACTACACATGTGGACTGGGTGTGACTCCA
>CAJQZJ010032066.1:6119772-6130132 GCA_907164525.1 Lophiomys imhausi | reverse complement strand
TCATTATAGAATCTTATTTGAGTGTTAGGTCTCCTTGACCAGTCCTCAGGCTCTCTTACCCTGTGTCTCTTCCTGCTATTTTCTTTGTTCCCTTTTGTTTTGTGGTTGCCTCAGCTGTGTTTCAGACTTTTGAATAGATTTTTAAATTTTCTGCGATCATGTCTTTAATCAAGGGTCTTTTAAGTTCTGACTTGAACCTCAGTGTGGCGGTGCTCGCCCATAATCCCAGGGCCTGCGAGGTGGTGGCAAGGTCAGGGGTTCAAAGGCACCCTCATCTACATATTTTGTTTGAGGCTATTCTTGGTTGTCAACTTGACTACATCTGAAATTAACTAAAACTCTAACTGCTGGGTGCACCTGTGAGGGATTTTTCTTTTTTTTTTTTTTTTTTTTTGGTTTTTCGAGACAGGGTTTCTCTGAATATCTCTGGCTGTCCTGGACTCGCTTTGTAGACCAGGCTGGCCTCGAACTCACAAAGATCCGCCTGCCTCTGCCTCCCAAGTGCTGGGATTAAAGGCGTGCGCCACCACCACCCGGCTGAGGGATTTTTCTTGATTGGATCATTTGAGGTGGACGTCCCCTTAATCTGGGCCACACTTTCTGGAGTTAGCCTATATAAAGGACACGGAAGAAGAAAGCTCTCCCTCTTTGCCACTGGAAAATCCATTCCTTTGTTGATATTAGAGCCTACTTCTTTAGGATTCCGGTGTATGTTGAAGACCACCTGAGACATCCAACCTCATGGCCGAAACAACAATTGGATTCTTGGACTTTCTGTCAGGAGATAGCAATTGTTGGATTAGTAAGATGTGGTCCAATAAAACTCTAATAAATCCAGTGTGTGTGTGTGTGTGTGTGTGTATATATGTACATATATACACATACATTCATTCTATCGGTTCTGTTTCTCTATAGTGCCCTGAGTAATACATATGGGGTTAGGAGCAGTTACAGACGAGAACAGCTGATGCTGTAGGTGAGGGTTGTAGAAAATAGCTAATTAAATTATTTATTAATATTTATATTATATCTAATTAGCTGGTGGTGTTAATCCTTAACCCGCCGTTATAAATGAGCACACAGACACCATATGGATTGTGCAATCTTATCTAAGCTAGCTCATAATTCTATTACCCAAATATGACCCCATATATACATATGTCCCTTTGGACTGCTATTCTCCACGCTATGCTGATGTTCCAGGCCACATGGAATGATCTTCTTTAATCTACCCCATGGCATGTGTCCTCCTCCTTCTTGGTCCTGGCTTGTTCTTCCCATCAGCCTCTCTGTCTCAGAAGCCTGCGCACCTTATAGTCCCACCTATCTCTGTGCCCAATCTCAGACCTCAGCATTTATTTAACCAATCAGAGACAATGGAAGTAACAGACAGCAAGCAGGACCAATTAATTAACATTTAGAATGCATAACATCACCCCATCAATTCCCTCCTTTTGTCTAATAAAAAGGCTAAATTTTTTAACTCATATAGTAAAAAAAGTAAGACCAAATATTAAACAATCAAGAAAACCATATATAAAAGTTACACATATAATTCTTAGCCTATTTGTATCAAGCAATCTTGAAGAAGAAAAAATCATCTGCATTGGTGTGTCTAAAGTTCTGAACCTAAATATTTTCTATCCTATCCTATATTTATAAACCTAAAGATTTTATTTAGACTCAAAAATATCTTTCTAGATCTTAAGCCATTTATACTCAACTGGAGATTTATATCTATATGCCTTCAACCCCATCAAAGACTTAAGAAGGGATAAAGTTATTATTTGAGTGAGTAGGAAGCATAGGAAGGCAGCTTCCAGAATGGGAAAATGACAGTTTGCTGCCTAGACAGTCCCAAATATCTCTCAATACCACTGGAGCATCATCTTCAGACTTCTGGCCAAGCATATCTCACAGACTAAATTGTACAGCAGGAAATAAGGATTTTCCCATTCTGTCTCTGCAGAATCAGGCCATCGACTTACCTGCATTTAAGCTCTGGTCCATCTTTGGACTGTATGTAGTCTGTTGAGAGAGCAGGGACATTTTTGTCCATTAGGAATTATCCCTGATAGAGATTTCTTTTTGAGGCTCATTTTCTTCTTCCAAGTCAAATGGGAGCTGTCAGAAACTGACTGTCTTAAGTCAAACAATTCTTAAAATAATAAAAAATCTTTAAATGCCATTTTCTGTATTTCTCTGAGGGGTTTGAAGGCATCTATTGATTTATTTATAAATCTATTATCTATCTTTGAACAAACTGTATATTTTTAACTATTTACTATTTGTTTAACCTAGTAAACCTATTTTGTGATAAATTAAGACTCTTACTGACATGACCAGGAGCTTGACTGACCTGGCCAGCCATCAATCTGTATTACCCAGACTCCTAAATAGAGTGCAATAGCAACCCATAAAATGAATGGAAGTAAACCTGTACTTTTATTTTTTTATTTTTATTTATTTATTTATTTTACACAGTTACAACCTCTATCTTCATGTACCCCTTCATGCCAGAAGAGGTCATCAGATTCCAGTATAGATGGTTGTGAGCCACCATGTGGTTGCTGGGAATTGAACTCCAGACCTCTGGAAGAGCAAACAGTGCTCTTAACCGCTGAGCCATCTCCCCAGCCCAACCTGTACTTTTAAATGAGTTGTATAGGCACAATACCTTGTATAAGAGTTGAAATATATATATATATATATATATATATATATAGTGTGTATATCAAAATATAAAATTCTATACCAATGAATCACAATCTTATCAATATACAAAATTCTATACCAATGTATCAAGATAACCTTATTTTTTTTAAACATTTATTTATTTATTATGTATACAGTATTTGCTCTACATATGTGCCCGGGCACCAGATCTCAATGTAGATGGTTGCAAGCCACCATGTGGTTGCTGGGAATTGAACTCAGGACCTTTGGAAGAACAGCCAGTGCTCTTAACCTCTGAGCCATCTCTCCAGCCCAAGATAACCTTATTTTGAGAATAACAATAACAGTAGTTTTAAGTTTCAGAGCAGATTCAATACTCTACCCTTATATCTTACCATTTCTATATTATATACACAGAGGTGATATCTTCAGTGAGGGCAAATGACTAATCAGGGCAACCTGGAAAGGAATTAACCTCTAAGGTCTCCTCCTGTCTCCCATTAGCTGAAGTCAGGAAGAAGCCAGAGAACAAGGAATCCTTGGTCGGTTCAGGCAGACTGGCCTCCTGGGACAGAGGCCAACCAACTGGAGCTGGGAGGTCATGGGAAGTACAGAGCCAGGCGTCAGTAGGGAATGTGGTATTGCTGTAACTTGTTTAACAACCAGGGAGACCCGGGATGCTCCAGAAAGGGAAGCGGCCCAAAAGAGTCAATCAGCTGGAGGGACGCAGGTCCTGGCCAGTTAGCTATTTGTCTCCTGAGTTCCTCTAAGCATAGCAGTTTCTGGTTCTCCAAATTGCCAGAAGGATGTAGAACCAATGAGAGCCAAAGAGATGAGGGCAAAGCTGAGGAGAACCGAGGGCCACTGAATTGCCAGAAGGATGTAGAACCAATGAGAGCCAAAGAGATGAGGGCAAAGCTGAGGAGAACCAAGGGCCACTGATGTCACGGTGGGTATGACCTCAATGTCAGCAGCCTGTGCTGGTCTCTCCAGTGCCTCAGATCACACACTGTTTTGGGGCACGTCATTCCAGACAACCCTCTTCTTCAGGTTTCTTACCCTGCTAAGCAGCTGATGTTAGCTAGCTCTTATTTCTGGGTTAAAACAATTATCTTTTTTCTTCTTATAATAATGTTTTTTTGTTTGTTTTGGTTTTTCAAAACAGGGTTTCTCTGTGTAACCCTTACTATCCTGGAACTCGCTGTATAGACCAGGCCGGCCTTGAACTTACAGAGATCTGCCTGTCTCTGCATCCCGAGTGCTGGGATTAAAGGTGTGCGCCACCATGCTGGGAAATTGCACACAGTTGCCAACTGCCATGTGGGTGCTGGGATTTGAACCAGGGTCCTTTGGAACAGCAGCCAGTGCTCTTAACTGCTGAGTCATCTCTCCAGCATCAATATTTTATTTTCATTAGAATGTAATTACATCATTTCTCCCTTTCCTCCTCCGGCCCTCTTCCAGGTCCTCTCCCATCAATCCCTCCTATGCCTCTATCTCAGTCACTGGCCATTGCTGTGAAGAGACACCATGACCACGGCAACTCTTACAAAGGAAACATTTCACTGGGGCTGGCTTACAGTTCAGAGGTTCAGTCCATTATCATCATGGCAGGAAGCATGGCAGCGTGCAGGCAGACATGGTGCTGGAGAAGGAGCTGGGAGTTCTGTATCTGGATCAGCAGGAAGAGAGAGACTAGGCCCAGCTTGAGCATTTGAAACCTCAAATCCCACCCCCAATGACACACTTCCTCCAATAAGGTCACACATCCTAATCCCTGCCACATAATTGCCATTCCCTAATGACCAAGCATTCAAATCTATGAACCTATCAGTGCCATTTCTAGTCAAATCACCACAGCCCCTTTTAGTTCCTCTAAAATCCATAGCCTCTTTTTCATTATTATTACATATATGTTCTTGATTATGTAAAATACGTACTCAGAAGGCAAAGGCAGGTGGATCTCTGTGAGTTCAAGGCCAGCCTGGTCTACAAAGCGAGTCCAAGGCAGCCAGGTATACACAGAGAAACCCTGTCTCAAAGCACTCCCCACCCCAAATACACACACATACACACACACAGCGCATGCACTCACACACACACATATATACACACACAGCACACACACATATACACACACATGCACACTTTCCTCTCACAGAGACACACACAGTACACAGACACACACACATCTACAAATACATACAAAATATTAAAAATAAAGACTAGCATATTGTCATAAAACTCACTGAAATACTTTATTACATTATGGCCGAAACTGCAAGATGTTTAATATTAAAATAAGAGAGACTGAGAATTTGAAAAAAAAAACCTTGCAATAAAACAAATAGCTGAATTCCAGTAAAGCTGGGGACTGTGGCAGCCTCCTTAGCTGTAATCTCTATAGCAAACACTTTCAAGGACAAGGACATGGAATTATCATAACACTTCTGATCTAGAACAAAACCATTCATTCTGATCACTCTCTGAATAATCAGGGCTTTTGTTCTCATTGTTGTAAATAATAATAAAAAATAATAATGTAAATGACCTCTGTAAGAAACGTGAAAATATTTTTCAATTAAAAGATAAGTTTGAGGGTGTGGACTTTATAGATGATAACATTAGTCAAATTAATGAATTCGCATTCACCAGATGTCCAGTGAATCATATTTCTGTAATGTAAGAATTCTCGCCGGGCGGTGGTGGCGCACGCCTTTAATCCCAGCACTTGGGAGGCAGAGGCAGGCGGATCTTTGTGAGTTCGAGGCCAGCCTGGTCTACAAAGCGAGTCCAGGACAGCCAGGGCTACACAGAGAAACCCTGTCTCGAAAAACCAAAAAAAAAAAAAAAAAGAATTCTCTTGGGTTTCCCACAAATTAGGGTGCTTGGAATTGGGATCTCTGAAGACCCGCTGAGGTAAGGCTCGGGATCACACAAAAGATGTGATTACGACGCCAATGGCTACCGGCACTGAGCACACCTTGCCGGCCGGCTTGCAGGAACTCCTTCACTCTTCCCATCGTGCTGGGGCTGGCTGCTCCCCGCTCTGCTCAGCCTCCTAAAGTCTCAAACGGTTCTTCTCACCACTCATTTAAAGAAAATCTAAGGTGTGTGTTTAGAAGGTGTACATTTTACACTCAAGTGTAACTCAGGAAGGACCTATATTATGAGATTAAAGAAAAATTGGAAGGCTTGCTCAGGGAAGATGGACTCTTCCTATATTGATGTGCAAAGTTAACACAGGGCAGGGAAATGTCCTACAAGGCTCTCTTGATTTGCTACAGGACTTCATTTTGGAGATGGAGAATTCTAAATTTACAGGGGAATTTACATCCCCATAAAATACCAGGGGAGCTCTTAGAAGAGAAGGTGGAAAGAGCGAGGCTCAGTGGTTAAGAGCGACTGTTCCTGCAGAGGATGAGTTTGTTCGTAGCATCCACCAACCCAGCAGGTGGTGTTCCATGGGGTCTGATGCCTCTTCTGGCTCCCGTGGGCACTGCACTCACGTAATGGTTTTGTTGTTTTTGAAACAGTGTCTCTCTATGTAGTCCTAGATCCTGAAGCTCACAATGTAGATCAGGCTGGCCTAGAACTCACAGAGCTCCAGCTGCCTCTGCCTCCAGAGTGCTGGGAGAAAAGGCGTAGTGAGCCACTATGCCTGGTTCCTATGCATTATTTTTAAATTAATTAATCAATAATAAACTTTTTACAATAAAAGAAGAGCACCAACGAAAGACTATTCTATAAAGTCAAGGACCATGAGGAATTAGGATTCCTATCCTCCTTGGAGGCTAGGTTAGCCAGCCCCAATGGCACAATGCTGTGGAAGACACTGCAGATACCAGCTCTGCCTTCACAGAGAGGCCTGAGTCAGGAAGTCAGATCTTTCTTAATGGGCACTTGCTTGCCAGCTCATTGTAGCAGGGAGACACTACCTCGGACCTCAAGGCTATTTACTGTACCTTCCGTTAGAAACAGTCTGGAATGCAGACACCTTCGGCTCACCAACTGTGTATAAGTGTGAGTGAGACCCAAAGACAATTATCAGCAGATATCCCAGCATGGTGAACAACCTCTATAATTAAAACACAGGCTCTGAGCGTGGGAAAAGACACAATGGGATGGAAGGGGAAGGTCAAAACACACTCCTGTGGGGCCAGGCACAATGGTGCAAGTCTGTAATCACGGCACTGGGGAGGCTGAGGGTGTTTGGTTTGAGGCCATCCTGAGCTGCGTAGTGAGATCTTCCTGGGAGGGAGGGAGGGAGGGAGGGGAGGAGGCCCAGTTTCTATGGGCATTTAAAGTATAATGAAGCTGCCATCTCAAATCAATTGGACAAAACACAAACTGCTACACTTTTCAACAAATGTGATAGGAAAATAGAGCAATTCTATGTAGAAAAATTAAATTGGATTCATATGAGTTGAATGAGTTCCAAATGAAGCAGAGATTTAAATATTTTGAAAAATGAAGCAATGTGAAATTATACACATCAAAGTAGTAATTATATATCCAGTGCTACTGGGGAACAGTCAGAGGAAAATTTAGCTTGATAAATGTCATTTTTTTCCTTTTGGTGTGTGTACTATCTTCATATGTATGTGTGTGTATGTTTCTCATGTATGTGCACACCTGTGGTGTGTGTCACATGTGTATATGTGTGTGAACATGCACTTGAATATGCTCATGTAAAGCCCAAGGTACATATCAGGAATCTTCAACACCAGCCTACTTTGTTCACAGAGACAGGTCTCTCAAACCACCCAGAGCTCACTGACATGGCTAGTCTTGCTAGTCAGCTTGCTCCAAAACCCCGTGTTAATTACTTTTCTGTTATGATAACACGCCATGGCCAGAGGCAACTTACAGAAATAAAACATTGTTTTTGTAGTTCAAGAAGGATAGGAGTCCACCATGGTGGAGAGACATAGCAGTGAGTCTCAGGCATGGCTGCAGGAGCAAGAGGCTCCCATCTCCAACTGTAAGCAAAAAGAACAAGCTGGAGGTGGTGCAAGCCCTTAAACTCTCAAATACAGCCAATGACATACTTCCTCCAGCATGCTGCACCTCCCTATGGTGTCCCCACACAACACCACCAACTGGGGACCCAAATTCAAATGCCTAAGACTATGGAGGATAGTTTTTATTCAAACCGCCACACTGTTTCAGCCTTCCAGGAGGACCACTATACCCACCAGCTTTCCCATAGATGCTGGGGATTTGAACTCTGGTTCTCATGATTGTGTGGCGAGCACTCTATACAAGCTCTGAAATGCCATGAAGAGCTCAGAGAACTATGGTTAAGAGAGAGTCAGAATTTCTTCCCATTCTGAGCTTTTGGGGCACAGGTTGGAAAAGGCTAAAAGAGTTGACAGATGCTAAGATTACTAATGAAAGCTTATCAGATATGATAGTTAATTTGACATCACTCAAGATTAACCTTTAAATCAGGATGGTTTATAGCATATTTGGCTTCATGGGACTAGGGGGAGGGGATGCTCATCCAAATGGGAATCTCTCAAGGAAAAGAATTCCATCCCCAGACTAAATTCCTTTTTCGTTTGTTGTTTGAGACTGGCTTTCACCCTTTTAGCCCAGGTTGGCCATGGACTTGTGGCAAGTCTCCTGCCATGAGCAACTATGCTGTGGTGTCTTAAATGAGAATGGCCCTGTAGGCTCATAAATGTGAATGCTTGGTCACTGGGGAGTGGCACTATTTGAAAAGGATTAGGAGGTGTGGCCTTGTCGAGGGGAGTGTGTCACTGGAGGTGGGCTTTAAGGTTACAAAGCCCATACCAGGCCAGGGTGTCTTTTTCTGCCTGTGAATCAGGAGGTCTCTCTCAGCTACTGCTCTACTACCTTCCTGCACACTGCTGTGCTCCCCACCATGATGATAGGAGACTAAACCTCTGAAAGGGTAAACAAGTCTCCAAAAAAAATCCTTTCTTTTATAAGAGTTGCCTTGGTCACAGTGTCTCTTCACAGTAATAAACAATGACTAAGACACAAACTGTGGTTTTTTTTTTTTTTTGGTTTTTCGAGACAGGGTTTCTCTGTGTATCCTTGGCTGTCCTGGACTCATTTTGTAGACCAGGCTGGCCTCGAACTCACAAAGATCCGCCTGCCTCTGCCTCCCAAGTGCTGGGATTAAAGGCGTGCGCCACCACCGCCCGGCTGTGTTTTTTTTTTTTTTTGAAGCATGTTCTTACTATAAAGTCTGCCTCTATCTCATGGCAATCCTCCTGCCTCAGTCTCCTGACACTGCAGACATATATTTAGTTTAAGAATTGCTGGTTAAGGTTGGGTGTGGTGGCCAAGCCTTTAATCCCAGCACTCAGAAGGCAGAGGCACACAGATCACTGTCAGTTCGAGGTCAGCCTGGTCTACAAAGAGTCCAGGACAGCTAGGGCTACACAGAGAAACTCTGTCTCAAAATACAATAAAACAAAACAAAACAGAATTGCTGGTTATAGCGGGGAATGGTGGCTCTTGCCTTTAATCTCAGAACTCAGGAGGCAGAGGCAGCAGGATCTCTATGAGTTTGAAGCCAGCCTGGTCTACAAAGTGAGTTCAGGACAGCCAGGACTCTATTACACAGAGAAATCCTGTCTCAAACAAACAAAAAGAATTGCTGGTTGCATTCTTTTTTTTTTTTTGCTTATCACATCTTTTTATCATGGTAGGGCTTGAACTCAGGGCCTTTGCATGCTAAGGAAGAGGAAGTTCTTGACACTGAGCTACATCCCAATTTAGATTAACTTCATACTCAAGAGCTCTGTCTGTCTGTCTGTCTGTCTCGTACTTTCCTTACTTGCTCTCTCACCCCTCCTGATGAATACAACAATGCATTCTCCATCTTAAAGCCCTCACGGAAACACATTAGTTGCATGTAGAGAAAAGGAACTGTGTAGTGGGGAGACGCTGGGGCACCAGCTGCACCCAGCAGTCAGCAGTGATGGGATAGCTGCCTCCTGATGTCAGGCACTGATGAGGAAGTGGTGTCATTTAGGCAGAAATCACGTCCCACATGAGCAAAGGAGTTCTGATCAAGAGGAGAGCAGATTGAAGTCATGAGAGGCAGAGCTAAGATGGGGACATCTTACAAGGAAATGGCCCATATTCTTCAAAAATGCCAGTGGCATTAGAGGACAAAAGTCAGGCTGGTGAACTGGTCCTAATTAAGGGAAAATAAAGAGACATGTCAACTGAATACAAGACCAGTTTCTGAATCAGGGGAAAAATTTATAAATGTCAACTGGAAACCTAGTTAGGCTATAGCATGCTGTCATTATTATAAAATCCTCTTCTACTGTAGTTAAGAAAAATGTCCTTGTTTCTGAGAAGTGGGAGGAGTTTTTCTTTTTTTCCAGTATCAAGTGACAAAAATTGAGACGTGTCCAGATGTGTGGCACATCTCTACTCCCGGCCATGTCCAGATGTGTGGCACATCATCTCTACTCCTGGCACTCAAAAAGCTAAAGCAGAAGGATTGTGAGTTGAAGGCCAGCCTGGGCTACATAGTGTGTTCAAGGCTAGCCCAAGGCTATAAAGTAGGCTGGAGGCCAGCCTGATTACCTAGCAGTTCTCTCTCTCTCTCTCTCTCTCTCTCTCTCTCTCTCTCTCTCTCTCTCTCTCACACACACACACACACACACACACACACACACACACACACACACAC
>CAJQZJ010032066.1:6095577-6118070 GCA_907164525.1 Lophiomys imhausi | reverse complement strand
TCCTTCCTTCCTTCCTTCCTTCCTTCCTTCCTTCCTTCCTTCCTTCCCTCCTTCCTTCCTTTCTTCTTTTCTTTCCTTCCTGAGACAGTCTCATTATGTAACCTTGGCTGGCCTAAAACTTGCTAAGGCTACCAGGGTGACTTCAAACTCACCTGGTTCTGCCAGGTGAGTTCTGGGATTAAAGGTGTGTCCCATCACGCTCAGCATAAGATCCTTTTAAACGTTGGATAGCTTTGGGATGCCACAGGCTTCTAGGAATAGCCCAGAAACAAGTGCTGACCGCTGTAAAGAGGACTGGGCTGGATTTCCAGAAAGGACTAAGTCTGGGAAAGGCTAGCTGGAGGAAAGGAGACAGAACATCTGTGTGTGTCACGGTGCCCCCCCCTTCCTGTTCTCTCCTAAATGTCACCCTGGAGAGCAGGGTTTCTCCTAGCCTGCCCTTCGCTCTTCTCTGACTCACCACCTGACATTTGGTTTTGCTTTTGGTTTCCACTAGAGCAACCTTATCTGGTGAATCAGGACCAGCCGTGGAGGAAGGGCTAAGGCAGAAAAAGGCCTCAGACAACCCCCATCTTGGTCAGAGGACTACTTTGCCATGGATGAGGATCCTAGGTTACAGAGGGGATAGAACAAGGTCATTTGAAGAAGAAAGTCCCTCAGTATTTCCCCAGGGATATCTACACCAGTCTAGTCTCTATGACAGATTTTCATCTCAGCATCTGACTTCTCCTGGGCCAGACTTCCAGTCAAGGCAAATGAAGGGATAAACAAAATAAAACCACCACAAAATGAAGAAGCAAAAGAGCTGGCAAGATGCTTAGTAGGTAAAGGTACCTGCCACTGAGCCCGAGGACCGGACTTCAATCCCCAGGACCCACATGGGGGAAGGAGAGAAATAGCTTCCAGCTGAATGCTGTCCTCTGATCTCTACATGCACGCATGCACACACACACACACACACACACACACACACACACACACACACAAGCAAATAATAAAGTAACAACAACAACAACAAGGCAGTATAATTCATTTGATTGAAAAGAAGGGAAAACTCCTATCTTGGCACTCAGAAAGACCACTGTAAGTTAGAGAGTAAGGAAAGAGGGGTCTTTTCTATTCTCCCCAAACACACGCGGATTATGCTGGAGATTGAACAAGACACTCACCAATGTTACAACTCAAGAGTGTTCCCCCTTAGATTCAGAAGCCCCCTTCTTACAGCAGATCACCCAGAAACCCTGTCACTTTGGCTTGCAGCGTCCGGGGAAGAGATGGGCCTAGCCCCACACAGCGGAAGCCTGCCTGCTGTGGTGGGCCACGTGTTCCTTAGGTAAGTTGTCCCTGTACTCCAGCATGTTCTAGTTTAGGAGGAGTTTATTCACTCACCAATCACAATGTCTTTCTCTGTATTATGAGAGTCGAAAGATTTTGTTCTGGGTTGGAGTAGAGTCTGTCTGTCTGTCTGTCTCTGTCTCTCTCTCTCCCCCTACTCCCTCTCCTCTCCATCCCTTTCTGTTGCCCCATGCTCTGTGTATGTGGTGTGTATTTGTGTCTGTATATGTGTCTGTGTGTGTGTATGTGTGTCTGTCTCTGTTGTGTATGTGTTTGTAAGTGTGTGTATGTGTGTCTGTCTGTGTTTGTCTCTGTTGTGTGTGTCCGGTCTGTGTGTATGTGTGTCTATATGTGTCTGTCTCTGCTGTGTGTATGTGTGTATGTGTCTATCTGTTGTGTGTGTGTCTGTATGTGTCTATCTGTTGTGTGTCTGTGTGTGTCTGAGTCAAAGAACAACACTGGGTACTGTTCCTGAGATACTACTCTTATTTTTTTTTTTTTTTAGGCAGTGACTCTCACTGGCTTGGAACTGATTAGTATAGGCTGACTGGCCAATGAGCCCAGGGGACCTGCCAGTCCTCACCTCCTTTAACCCTACTTCTCACAATACTTTGGAGGCAGTATTTGTATGCACACAAATTCATGTGAAGGCTGAGGTGGAAGATGCTGAGCACCCTGCAGCCTCCAGCTCCCCAGCCATGGGTACTTGCACCTGAGACTTTCTATTGAGGCCAAAACAGGATCTATGAGCATGAAAAGGCCAAGTTGAAATCCACAGGAACAGAGAGCTTCCTAAGTGGCCGGGGACAATTGTTGCTAGCCACATGCTTGCTTGTGTCTCCAACCTGTAAATCCAGACAGATGGGAAAGATTCCTGAGAACTGTGCCACTCTGGGTGACATCAGACCCAGGAGGTCTATTATTCTGTCCCCCAGAAAGTACTGAGACCCCACCACCACTTCACAGAACACTAAATACCCTTTCATTCTTCCTAGAATGTTCCCCGAGTCACAAGCCCAGAACTTCATGAACGGAAGCTCTACCACCTTCTGCAGGCCTCCTCTGTGGAGACCTGAGTCACAGAGAAGGCACTACAAGCTCATGCTCACCACCATTGTTCACTTTGTGCACCCCTCACCAAGACCTCACAGTCTGAGCTTAGGCCATTGGAAAGAGAAGCTGATGTCTGAACAAGGTGGAGAAGGAAGAAGTCACCCCAAGAAAAAAAATAGGTAAATGGTGGGTACCCTGGAGAGAGGTATTCTGGAATTACCCATGGGTCCTGCATTCTATAAGGTTACCAACATACAGGTACAACGCAAGTGAAATCAGGCCAGACTCTGCCTGTCTGACCCTAGCCTGGCCACTCTTGTCCCTTCATAATTTGATAATGGGGCAAGAAGCCTCTTTCACACCTGTTCTCATTGGTAGTTCCCAGGCTCTGGTCCTCTCTTAAAGACACCTGAAGCAATAAGACTGAAGCCAGGAGGCTGAAAGCTCGTGGCCACTTAGAGCATCTATGAGACCAGAGTTTGGGAGGCAACCTGCTGTTCATTGTGGGAACTTAGCAATCAGCCCAGGAAGCTGGGTGATTCCCCCTCTAACAGCCAGTCCCCCAACAGTCTGGATAAATAACCAGAACTCTTCTGTCTCTTCCAACTTTGCACCAACCAGAGCAATATGCCAACAACTGGCCAGTGAGCCCAGAGCTTTTTACCAGATGACTTTCAACCTGAGCAATTGGATTTCATTTTAGGACCTTCTTGGGGCAGCTACAACGCTTTCAGGAAGCCTAAGAGGAGTGTGCTGTGAATTATCAAAGTCTCTTCTCTCTTCCATTATCCCCGGAGCTCCTCTTATTTGAATTACAATGTCTACCTCCATTATCAGCCCTTGGAGGCTTTCCCAGCCTTGTTAGTTTTGAGAAGTCGGGTATCAAATCCCAGATTTTCCCCTTCCTGGTCCACTTTGTGCTTACTCACGTCTCTCCTTCCCATCTAACCCTGAACCCTAGTCTAGCATGTGGAGGCCTTGGTGCAATTAAAAGTCCATCAGAGAGAAAACTCATGCAAGAGAGAGCTGCGGTGTGCTCGCTAATGGAGGGTGTGAGGTGTGTAGAGCGCACTGTTCTTTTTATTAGAGGCTCTGAGAAAGGAAAGGGAGCCCCTTTTGACCTGCAAGCCAGGAAATTTCTCAGCATACTCAGAGCCTAATGAAATGAAGATGCTCCAGAAAGAACAATTTACCAGTTGAAGAGTAGTTCATTGAAATTATCTTTTATTAAGAAGAGTTAATGTAGTTTTTTATTTATTAAAAAAAATGGCTTCCCAGGCTATGTCATATACCTTCTCATTTGAGAGAGGCTCAGAGCTGGCATCACAGTGTCCCACAGGGAAAATGGCTCACTGTGTGACTGACCTCAGCATTGCCTTCTTGAAGGCTTTTCAACATAGTGTGGAAACATACAGTGAGTGCAATTTCCAGTTGCTCACACTCCTAATCCCAGAACTCGACTCGGGGCAGTGGGGTGCAGAGGCAGGATGCCTGCTGCAAGTTTTAAGCCAGCCTGAGCTGCAGTGTGAGACTTACAACAACAAAAACAAAACCACAGACCAGTGCTGGGGAGATAGCTCAGTTGGCAAAGTGCCCAAAGGCCCATGTTTAATGCCCAGAAATAGTATTTTGTAAGCCGTGGATGGTAGCATGTTTGTAATCATTGCAGTTGAGAACAGACAGATGGATCTTGGTGCTCCCTGGTCAGCCAACCTCACCTATCTATGAGTCCCAGGCCAGTGAGAGACCCAGAGAACAGAAAAGAAAAAGGTAAAAACCACGCCGGGCGGTGGTGGCGCACGCCTTTAATCCCAGCACTTGGGAGGCAGAGGCAGGCAGATCTTTGCGAGTTCGAGGCCAGCCTGGTCTACAAAGTGAGTCCAGGACAGCCAGGGCTACACAGAGAAACCCTGTCTCGAAAAACAAACAAAAAAAAAAGGTAAGAACCATCTGAGAAATGATACCCCAGGCTTTCCTTTGGTCTGTGCACACTCATACGGGTGTGAGCGCACATGCGCACATACACACACACACACACACACACACACACACACACACACACACACACGAGTGTAGATACCCCTTCTAGCACTTCCACAGTAGCCTTGTTCTATACAAGTGCGTACATTCTAATAGCTGCCTCTACACCAGACAGAGATTTGGGTGTTGTCTACAGTACAAGAAAGCTTTCGACGGGAGACATTTTCTACCCCAACAGTTTCTCAAGACACTCTCATACATCAGGGAGCATCAAAGTTTAATTTTTGTTTCCCATGGTGCACTGAGGTCTTCACAGGATGTCCTAGGACTCAGGCCCCCTCCACTTGGCTTTAGTGACTCTCCTAGGACTCGGGATATGAATTGTAGAGTGTCCAGTATGTCAAGTACTGCCTGAAGCTCCACTCGGGGGCCAGCTTGCCTTCTCATAAGCAGTGTTATACAAAACGTGCTGCCTGTGGATCTTTCTTTCAGTAGGGATTGAATACAGGGCCTCCTGCATACCAGGCAGGCTCTCTTCCCTGAGCTGCGTCCTCAGCCCTACAATCCTCATGGTGTTCTCGCCATTGGAGCGTTACCTTTCTCCCTGGACTTGGATTCAGTGCTGCTGTGCAAGACTATCACTCCTATAGGTCAGCCCACTAGCCTGGCATACTACCTGGCCCCACTGGTTGGAACTCTTAAACTCCTAGTCCTATCCTACTGAAACGTATTTCTTCCTACTGTTTGTTCTCCATGGGCTTCAGTCCCTCAAGGTGACCAGTGTGCCTTCACCTGTGCCAAGCCACACATGAAGTAGCCCCACGGGGTCCCCAAGAGTCAGAAGACTCAGGGGACAATAACAGTTGCTTGTCTAGTGCAGTGCTTAGAAAACATAGTTCCCTGCTGCATGTGGTAGAGCACGCCTTTGATCCCAGCACTTGGGAGGCAGAAGCAGGCAGATCTCTGTGAGTTCGAGGCCAGCCTGGTCTACAAAGCAAGTTCCAGGACAGCTAGGGCTGTTACACAGAGAAACCCTGTCTTGAAAAATGAAACAAAAGGAAAGAAAGAAGGAACAAAGGAAGGAAGGAAAGGAAAGGAAAGAGAGAAGGAAAGAAAGGAAGCAAGCATGATCTCTAGGTTCCAGCCTCAGACCCACTTGAGGGCCGCCACAGCCGTGCAGAGGCTGAGACTCTGAAGACAGTCCCAACAACCTGTGCCTTACCACGGCCCCAGGTGATTTCAACACTGACAAGGGACAGGTTGGGATTGAGGGGAAGCCTTGGGGCTTATGTTGCTCCTACACACCTGCCTGGGATTCAGCTGTCTCCCCAAGAAGGAAGAGGTGATCAGACTCTAACTGAGGACCATATCCAAGCCCCACACCCCAGTGAGAAAGCCACAAACCAGAAGTCCTGTAGGGACGTCTGAGATCTTCTGCATACACTGTGCAGTTCATCCAGGAAATCCAGAGCTGGAGGTAAGGCCTGTGATGTGACTTTGAATTTTATGCACCCTGTAGAGCTCCAGAGCACTTGGGAAGTTGTCAGAATGAATTTTATCTCTGGTTGTTTCCTATCTGTTGGCTCATGTGCCGAGCATTTTACTCAGAGAGTTTTGCTTGTTCTTCCGAAATACTATGTGTCAGGGCTGGAGAGATGGCTCAGTGATTAAGAGCACTGGCTGTTTTTCCAAAGGACCTGGGTTCAAATTCCAGTACCCACATGGCAGTTTGAAACTGTCTGTAATGGCCAGGCATTGTGGCACATCCCTTTAAACTTAGACTCGGGAGGCAGAAGCAGGCGAATTTCTGTGAGTTCAAGGCCAGCCTGGCCTACAGAATGAGTTCCAGGACAGCCAGGGCTGTTACACAGAGAAACCCTGTCTTGAAAAACCTAACCTAGAGAAAGGAAAGGCCATCTGTGAAAAATATCTGTTGATGGAGTGACCTGAGGCCTAGCAGAAGGCTTTGCATCTCACCTAACCTCTGACCCGAGGGCTTAAGTAGTGATGGACTCATGGGCTTTCTTTGATAGTGAAATGAGAAAATGCCAAGTGCGTGCCTGGGAAATGAGTTTTGATTATGAATGGTCACCTCGTTTTATGGGCCCAGAGCAAAAAACATGGAGAAAGCCATCAAAGCTTTCTCCACACCAGTTGCACATCAGAACCACCTAAAAGGTATTTAAAAGACCCCAGGACACTTCATAGCAGTTGAGACCCAGTAGTTCAATGAATTACAAGTGTCCTTTGGCCAGTAAGTAGTAGAGCTGGGATCTGAATCAGATTCCTTGGTGGCCAAACCCTAGCTCTGGCTCGTGAAGGTAGCTCATGGGGTTCAAAGGTCAGGTGACAGCTGAGTCACATGGCAGATATGTCACAAGAACTTGCTGGTCCCTACTGATCTCCCTTTCCTGTGAGCATACTTGTCCCAGTAAGAACAATATTTTCCCAACTGAGCCACTTCAGAATCCATCTGTGTTGATCACGAAGAGGAACCCTTTGGGATCCTTCTTACTTAAGTGATTATTTGACATATCAGAAAGAAAAGTGCAAGGCTGGGGGTGGAGCTTAGTTGGCAAAATGTTGCTTGCCTCACAGGCACAAGGCCTGGGATCTGGTCTGTCTTAATGGTGGAGCACACTTAGCACTTGCAAGGTGGAAGCAAGAGGATCTAAAGTGTGAGGTCATTCATAGCTAGGTAGGTTGAGAGCAGCATCCGCTGCATGAGGCCCTATCCCAAAAACAGAAGAGAGAGAAAGCTCACATGCCAGCCAATTGCTTGTAGATCTTTCCCACTGAGCAAGCCTGCTTGTTTTGAGTTCTGACAGGGTTTCTCTGTGTAGCCCTGGCTGTCTTGGTCTCACTTTGTAGACCAGGTTTGCCTCGAACTCAAAGAAATCTGCCTGCCTCTGCTTCTGTTGGGGTTAAAGGTGTGCGCTATCACAGCTGGCTCATAGGGGACAATCTTATTCAAGGCCCCACATCAGGCTTGGTGGCAAGAATCAACCTGGTGAGTCATCCTGTTGGTGCCCTTTCTCTTTCTTCTTATCTCTTTCGACTATCAGCAGAAAGAAAGCCAAAGCATGCTTCCCTGACATGCTGGGTTTCCTCAAGGTTTCTCCAAAGATCCCAATCCCACTCCCTTCATTCCACAGTTGCTTGCCAACCTCCATGACTAACCTAAAAAGGCGTGAATTTCTCTTTTCCATCTCCATTCTCCTCACAGCTGCCTGCATTTTCATCTTGCTTGGCCTGTTGTTTCAAATGCTAATACACTTATTCTCGGGTTTCAAACAAGAAGGGAAGGAAGGAAGAATAGAGAAAGGAAAGCTCTGTCCCCTGGCATCTGGGAGCGAGGGACAGTCCATTCTTTGACATGCTCCTTCATACTTCCAAGCTCTGCCTCTTCCTAGCTCAATGTCCTTGGACAAATTACTTAACTTCCCATTTTCTCAATTTCCTCATCCCAGCAACTGGAATGTCGAAAGCAGATGTCTCCACAAGTTTATGGAGCACTAAGAACATGGTGGTCATGTGTAAAGTGCCCAATGTCATCAACAGAGATTTCACACCACTCTGAGGCTCAGTGCTTACTACCAGCTACTAATCCAGAGCTTTCCCAGAACCCCCATTTCCTAATCTATGCAGAAAGGTCCCCTTGTTTCATATTGTTAATCCTGAGATTCACTGGATAAAAGCTAACTCAACAATTTTTGGCCCACATTTAGAGCAAATTTTATTTGTTTTGTTTTTTAAAATTTTTTTGGTTTTTCGAGACAGGGTTTCTCTGAATATCTCTGGCTGTCCTGGACTCGCTTTGTAGACCAGGCTGGCCTCGAACTCACAAAGATCCGCCTGCCTCTGCCTCCCAAGTGCTGGGATTAAAGGCGTGCGCCACCACCGCCCGGCGAGCAAATTTTATTAAATATTAAATGCTGGCCAAAAGAGAGACTTTGGTCAGGACCATTCCCTGTAATTTCCCAGCCGAGAATGGCCTTGAGTCACATGTTGAAATGGTTTATTAGGGAAAAACCATGAGACTTTGTTATTTTCCAAGAACCACAACTCCCAGCATTCCAGGAAGTTACCTGGGTTCTGGGCAGGTGGGGCTTACAGGTTAATTTGGGCATTATAATATCTCCACTTCAGAGATCCTGCCTTTTTCTCTCATCTGGGCTAGATAGTTGATACCCACCTGTGTCCTGTTTCCATGTTCTACACTTGATTCCTCTTTTAATGTGTGTGTGTGTTACTTGTGAGTATGCATGTGTGTGTGTGTGCATGCGCATGTGTGTACACTACATGCTTGCCTAGTGCCCACAGAAGCTAGAAGATGGTATCAGATCCCAAGGAACTGGATTGACTGATGGCTGTAAACCATTGTTTGCCAGAATTCACATTTTTATTTTCCGGCACTCCCAAATGCTCCTTTTCTTTCTATTGGAGTGGCCTTGTCCTTGGTGTAAGGAAACAACAGCAGCCAAGCAATTCTATCCCCTGCATTAATTTTCATCTCCTTCTTTATATATGCCATTGTTTTTATTTCTCCCTTGCATTCCCCATCTATAATACCAGGACACACAATAAATCCTTGAGAAGTTAATCTACTTCTTCCCAGAATTATTCCTATTGTCCTTGATGGCAATGGACCATAAACACCAGTGGTCAGTTTGTAACATTCAACTGTTGGGTATAGTATAATAGACTCCTCTGTGGCCAAATCCAAAGCTGCACTGCCTGAAGTAGTATGCACAAGATCAGCAATAGTTAATTTTGGTTTTCCTGCCTGCTTGTTAACTCCTGGCTGACCAAAGGAAGCCAGGTCGTATTGTTTGCTTTGGGGTCTCCAACCAACAGGCCCCTCTCTTTGTCTCCCTGCAAAAGGATACCTCTAATGTTCCTCTTATTTGGGTTCCTACAATCCTGGGACCAGTGTTTACCCTTTCCACAGGGGCTACAAAATCCCAGAAGCCCTGATATTCCACTGTAGCCAGAAACAGCTCATTCCCATCCCCACAGTCAAGACATTTGTCATTTTGAGTTCTGAAGCCAGTTTGAGCTCTGATGGTTTTAGCCTTACAGTTTCTTTGGAAATGACCAAATTCACCACAGTTAAAGGACCAGGTATTTTGATAAATAAGACCTCTAGCAATGGCTTGCCCTATGATGTTGGCCTGATGATGCTCCTGAGAACCAGTATCAGCTGTGACTCTTATTCATTCACCTATTGGGACTACTCAAGTTTTCAATGGTCAAATTCCTCTCTGACATTATTCAGCATTTGCCTTTTCAAGTGCCAAGATATTTATCAACTCCTGTCTGACATCAGGGTTTGATATGACTGGATTCACAGCTGAAGTCAGTCTCTCTAAAAAGTCTGTGAAGGTTTCTTCAGGGCCTTGTATTACCTTAGTATATGAAGTAGATCTTTCCCAGCCTCAGCAACCATATCCCAAGCTCTGAGAGCAGCAACGTGGCATTGTTCTAACACGACATCATCAAATTGGATTTGTTCTTGTAGGTCAGCATAACATCCCTCACCAAGCATTTGGCCTTTTATGACATTTATCCTCCTTGCTATATTCTGTTGTTCTATTTTTTTTTTTTTTTTGGTTTTTCGAGACAGGGTTTCTCTGTGTAGCCCTGGCTGTCCT
Source organism: Lophiomys imhausi (assembly GCA_907164525.1). NCBI lineage: Eukaryota > Metazoa > Chordata > Mammalia > Rodentia > Muridae > Lophiomys > Lophiomys imhausi. The sequence goes on along the minus strand of CAJQZJ010032066.1, from coordinate 6,108,048 downwards.
GGACTCACTTTGTAGACCAGGATGGCCTCGAACTCACAAAGATCCGCCTGCCTCTGCCTCCCAAGTGCTGGGATTAAAGGCGTGCGCCACCACCGCCCGGCCTGTTGTTCTATTTTTTGTGTGACTTCATATCTCCACCACGACAACCATTGTAATTCCAGACTACCTTCTAGTATAGCTGACACCAGTCCCTTCCAATCTTGGGGAATCAGTCTATTTTACATAGCCCAGTTATTTAACATTTGCTAAATGAATGATGAATGCATTCCATACGAAACAATAGATTCCTTGAATCGCTTTAAATCCAACATTTCTATTGGACTCCATGTAATTGCATCAAATGCATGGCCCCATCATTACCAGGCCTGCTTTGCAGAATTACTGGGAAAGCTGATGGTGCCTGTGTAGTACTAGATAGCTCCTCTGGGGGCGCACTTGGCTCCACATTAACCCTGTTGCCCAATAATGCTTCTTGTTCTTCCTGTGCTTCACGTAGGGGCTTCTGGGATCTGGAAAGGAAAGTGCGTGCGTGGAGCAGGCAGGGCAACAATGTGCCTTCTAACAGATTGCTTCCTTCTTTCATCCTGCAGAAAATTCCCACTTTCAGTCATCAGATCTCAACTCATTGGTTCTCCTCTCCCCAGCAGTTTTTGTTTTTCTAGCTCTTCAACTTCCATTCTCAGGCTTTCTAGTTGCAAAGCCCTGGCAACCTTTTCATCATCTAACTTTTGCTTTTCTGACCTCTCCCTACCCATTCACATCTTTTCAAATTGTTCAAGTATCCTTTTGATAACCCAATACAAAAAAAGAAGGAAAAAAAACCATAAAACATTCTTTCAGAAAGGAATCCAGTGGCAACAGCTGCCATTTTGCTGACAGCCTGCCTCATACAGTCAAACCCTGCAGTTTCCTCTACAGTATTAAAAACCAAGTTACCCATAATGCTTAAGCTATGTTGGGTGCCACCTGAAGGCATACTTTAAAACTATTTATTTATTTTTATATTAGTATCTTCATCCACCTTCCAACCCACCTACCTGAGGTACCTGAAAAAGGATATTAACAGAGGCAGAAGATGTAGATGTCTTTAGTCACAGGTCCTTGGGGCAATTCATCAGGATTCCAGCAGCTCAGCCATACAGAATACACCAGAACAGGTAGTGTCAGCAATGGGAACACAGCTAACCAGGAAACCAGCAGCAGTTTGGGGGAGGACCATCAAGGACCTTCAAAGAAGCAAAGGCTATCATGGCCCATCCTGGACTCAGCCTGACCTGGGTGGCCATTGGCAGCAAATCTGGGCAGCAGCAAGATTCACCAAAGCATTATGTGGAGTATTTCAAAGTGAAGCAGAATAGTGATGAGAAGTCGTGCCAAGCAAAAGGCCCTCTGTGTTTCTGGGGTCTCCACTTATACTTCCTTAAAATCTGCACAAGGATGATTTCCAATTGGCCAACCTCATGCCCTCTGCATGAGGTACTTCCTGTTAGCCAAGATCACATGCTGTCCAAGGAGTCCATCCATCAAAGGATGTTTTCTTTTTTTTTTTTTTTTTTTTTTTTGGTTTTTCGAGACAGGGTTTCTCTATTTAACAGCTCTGGCTGTCCTGGACTCGCTTTGTAGACCAGGCTGGCCTTGAACTTGCAAAGATCCGCCTGCCTCTGCCTCCCAAGTGCTGGGATTAAAGGCGTGCGCCTCCACCGCCCGGCTCAAAGGATGTTTTCTAGCAAAAAGCATGTTCCCGCACATGACAGTTTTCCGCTGTCAAGACATCATGAGTTCTTCCATTAGGATGTTTTGCATGCCCCTCTCATGAGTGTACTTTTCAGTGGTGGACAAAGCAACCCCACATCCCATACTTGACCCAAAACAAAAAACACATTTATTCAACACAACTGTGTTTCTGAAGAAATCAAAATTCCCACCACAGATTCTTTACTTTGTTTTTAATTATAAAACTAAAACTTTTTATTTGTAAAGGTAAAAATAGTAATAGTGGCACTGGAGAGAGAATTCAGTGAGGAAAGGGCTTGTCTCACAAGCATGAGTTAAATCCCCTGCTCTCATGTAAACATCAGGGTATGGTGGTGTATGACTATAACTCCAGTGTATAACATCTGGGTGTGGTGGTGTATGACTATAACTCCAGTGTATAATATCTAGGTGTGGTGGTGCATGACTATAACTCCAGTGTAGTGTATAACATCTGGGTGTGGTGGTGTATGGCTATAACTCCAGTGTTGGGGTGTCAGAGTAGGGAGGTCCTTGGGCTCACTGGTCAGCCAGTTTATCCTAATAAGGTGATCTTGAGACCAATAAAAAAAAATGTTGTTTAAAAGAAGTGAATGGTGTTCCAGAGAATGACACATGAGGTTGTCCTCTGGCTTACACAAACACAAACACACACACACACCTGCACACATCTTCACACTTGCAAATACATGCATGTGCATATATAATGCACATACATGTACACACATGTATATACAACCCATACATACATTGGCATACATAACACATGTGCATCCACACATAAAGCAAATGTGCATGTATATCTATGCACATGCATACAAATATTCTTTTTTTAAAAATAGCAATACTGAAAATAGTAAAGTAAGGAAAATCCTTCAATAGTCAAATCCTTCAGTAATCCCACCTAAACACCCGTCAAGGAGGTGCCAGTTATTGCCACTGGTGGAAACTTTAAACCCATTTAAGCTGCTTAATCCAGGCAAGTCTGGATGTGGTTAAGCCCAGGCAGGGATCCAGAGTGAAGAATGGATGAAGATCTGAGCAGCTTCCAGCAAAGGCAAATGCACTGCAATGGAGTCAAGTCTGCAGAGGTTCCAGCAGCTGGGTTTCAAGCATTTGGAATAAAGTCCAAAGCACAGCCGGAGGGGCTCGAGCGAGGCCTGTGCTTAGAGCACAAGGTCATGGACTCTGCTCTGTGCTCTGCGGGACTCAGAACACTCTGTGCCCCAGAGACAGAGAGCAACATCGACTTTGACTGCTGCCTGAGATATCTGTGTTTGGGACTCTCCTTCAATCTCTTTTTTCAGACAGGGTCAAGGCTGGCTTGAGCAGAGAGATCCACCTGTCTGTACCTGCCAAGTGCTGGGATTAAAGGTATGCATCACACACCTGGCAGGAAAAGCAGCCTTATGTTTATTGATTTGTTCAAGTTCATGTGTCCCGGCCACTTCCATGGTTCAAAAGGTCTTCCCAGGCTGGCAAGACGGTTCAACAGGTTAAAGAGCTTCCTGTGTGAGCCCGGCAGCCTGTGGCCAATCCCATGGAATAATGGAGGGGCGAACCAATTCCTCAGAATAGTCCTCTGACCTCCCCAGCCACATACACACAGCTGGTGTGCAATCGCATGCACCTCTGAACAGGTCACATGCATGCAGCTGGCATGCGCTCCTGAACACATCACACACAATAGTTTTTTATTTGTTTGTTTATTGGTTTTTCGAGACAAGGTTTCTCTGGGTAACAGCCTGGCTGTCCTGGACTCACTTTGTAGAGCAGGCTGGCCTCGAACTCACAGAGATCCGCCTGCCTCTGCCTTAGGAGTGCTGGGATTAAAGGCCTGCACCACCACCGCCCAGCTACACACAATAGTTTTAAAGTCCTTCTCTTTTCCCTTACAAGTTTCCTTATTACTTTAATGTAACAGTCAGGAGTACTCATCTGGACTGATGAGACAAAAATCTTTCCACTGTTAGGACAGAAAAAGAGGATTAGGCAGCCAGAAGACCTTCCATGTCTTTGCATCATTTCTGGCATTGGCTGGGGATTGGACAAGGCCTTAGGGAGCTAGACTGCTGTGCACATCTCTGTCCACAGACCACCTCACACTGAAAACCCGGTTAAGAGCTTGTTTCTGACAGACACCCTGGAAGCTCTGTGGCCACTCCTGTTGTTTTTCATGGAGGTTGCCAGGAGCTGTGCTTTCAGAATGCTTATCATTAAGGTTCTGATAACTCAGACTCACTCCAGGGTGAGCAGACCCTCCCTACACAGGTCTCAGTGTAACCAGAAAGTCCCTTTACTCATTTACAGTCAAAGCAGACTGTCTTCACTTTAACATGTCGGCAGAAGAGCACTTCTTTGAAGAAACAGACTGATCAGGATTGTGCAGTTAATATAAAATTAAACCATAGAAGCCAGATATTCTAAGAAATATTCCTGAAGGCCATGGTCAACTAACAAACCCCCATTTTTCACTATACAGTAATAGATACTTTGTTTTTGTTGTCTTTATTTGAAGAGGATCTCATATAGCCCAGTCTGACCCCAAACTCACTAAGCAGTCAAGGATGACTTTGAACTCTTGATCCTTCTAACCTCCGTTTCACAAGTGCTGAGATTACAGCTGAACTCTATCCCCACATGGCTCAGATGTTATTTTCCCCATTTGGTATGAGAAACAAGACCCTCACTCTGTGATATCAGATAAAAGAGACTACTAAAAGCTAAACAATTCTCTCCCTCGCCCCCAAAACAGGGTTTCTCTGTATAACAGCCCTGGCTGTCCTGGACTCACTTTGTAGACCAGGGTGGCCTCAAACTCACAGAGTTTGTGAGGCCTGTCTCTGTCTCCTGTGTGCTGCCACACCTGGCTAGTCAAACAGTTCTTAATATGGGATTCTGCAGAATAGGAATTCTGGTAAGAGAATAGGCAAAGAAGGCTGGTGTGAAAATTTGGCTGCACACACTAGCTTTTTAGCAGCCCTGATCTTGCGGGATTCCTACTCTCTTTTTCCCATAGGCTGGTACTCCAGAGAGTGACAATCCTGACGTTTTTCCAATATACCCGCCTTCCCAATTCTCATCCCTTGAGATCAGGATGCAAAGTCTTATAAATACCCTGGGCAGCAGATTGCCTGTAACTTCCCACTCTTGTATCAGCAGGTGCCAGCCCTCAGCTGCAGGGGACGGCCCTGAACCTTGGGTTTGTCTGCCACTCTTTGGTGAGTTCTGATCGCACCTCTCTCTGAAAATGGACCATAACCATGTATTTTTTACACCCAGAATTCCTTTCCTCAATGATTCCTGGAACTTCAACCAATTCCTTGATCTTTCTCTTCATGAGACTGCAGCCCATGGAAACAGTACATCAGGGTGGCTCTCTGGGTGGGGTCTGTATCAATTAATCTCAGTTGCACTTCCTCGGTTCAGCTTGGTCAGCTTCCAGATCATTTCTGATAACTTCTCTGAGGCCCTGCTACCAATTTCCCCTTTATGTAGAACTCAGGCTCTTTGTCCAAACTGTCCTCTTACAGCTCTGAGTTCATGACACTACCAAGGATAAGATTTGGAAGTTAAAAGGCTGTGCAAACAGCCCTGATGAGGGCCAGCTGGAGAAACTGGTTTTGTGGGAGAAGCGGGCTTTCTTGAGAGTGATTGGCATGAGGAAGTGCTGAGGTGAGAATGTAAGCCAGGGTAACATTTTGGGGCAAAGTCCAGTTTTTCCTGTGCGTATGTGCACATGAGTGCTGCAGGTCTTAACCAAGACATTACATTTTCAATTAGCAGGAGCTGTTGATGTGGGTGGGTGGAAGTGTAGGAGGGCAGTGTCCTCTCAATATATGCCCTCTGCCTTTGTAAACAGCAGCCTCCAGGACGAGAGAGAAGACTCCTCCACACTATTTTTGCTTCCCTTATCTCCAAAGTATGGTTTCTCAACATGGGTACTTTGGACATTTAGGGCTGGATAATTCTCTTTGGGGGAGGGGATGTTCTGTGAACAGCAAATTTAATAAAAATATCTCCCCTCTACCGACTATCTGCCAATAGTTTACACCTTCTTCAATCATGATGTTGCATATCTGCAGACATTGATAGATTTCCCCTTGGACAGTAGGCATGGGTAGAGATAACAAGGTTGGGAACCACCAATCTAAAATGCACTTTGCGAGCCGGGCGGTGGTGGCGCACGCCTTTAATCCCAGCACTTGGGAGGCAGAGGCAGGCGAATCTTTGTGAGTTCAAGGCCAGCCTGGTCTACAAAGTGAGTCCAGGACAGCCAAGGATACACAGAGAAACCCTGTCTCGAAAAACCAAAAAAAAAAAAAAAAAACCTAAAATGCACTTTGCACTTCCAGAGTGAAAGCAGTGACATGGGACCTCAGATTGTAACTGAAGGAAAACATCTATCATGGTGAGCTTCTCTGTCTTGAAACACAGGGTTCAAATGACCACCTGCCATGAAATCTCAAAAACTCATCTGTGTAGCAAATTATTTAATAGGTTTATGTAGACTTAAAATCTTTTGTGTTTACTCACTCAGACTAAATAAGACTTTGAAATTTTTCATACAAATACGTATGTACATATTATACACACACATATTACATTCTGATTAGTCTCAGATTACTCAATCTCCACCCTCTATGGCTTCCCTTCCATCCATGTATCATGTTCTTCTTTCTGTTTTATTTTGTGACCCACTGAGTTTAACCAGGGCTGTTCTGTGTCACCATGGGCTTGGGACTATCTACTGAGGCTGTAAGTAGCCAATAGTTTAGAAGGGAGGGGTCAGGTCCCATGCGCCCCACCCCCATCCAAGAGGCCCTGTGGTCATGCGATCACAGCTGTGCCCTCCTGGTTACAATGGTTCTGTCACGTGTTGAAGATGACATTTCTTAGCTCTTCCTGATACTCTGGCTTTTATATCCTGCCCTCTCTTCTGCAGTATCATCCAGAAAAACATCTTTAAAAGAATACCATGCTGAGCACTGATCCCAGGATCTTCCTTAGAGCCATAAGCAAGCACTCGACACTAACCCACGGTCTCTGTTCTTTATTCTTTGAGACTTTGTGTTGTCAGCAGTAGTGGGACATAACCCGGAGACACAGTTTTCCAAGGGATTGTTTTCAGAGACCTCTGCTGAGGTTAAAGCAGGACTTGACTCACTGCAGAAAAGAATTTCAGGAAACATCAGTATGAGGTAGAGTTGGGTTTACTAAGAGAATTTTAGCATCGATTTGTGTGGGATTTGGCAGGGTGGCAGTTTAGGACAAGGGCTTCTCAGAAGAGAGTAGCCACCTAAACATTCTTACAGTAACCATGCATATGATTTTGGTAGCTTCTAAAGTTACATCTCAAATGGTTGCTAAGGAACTCTTCAGTAAATGAGAGCATGGGGTCATAGAGCGGATCCTGGTGTGTGCTAGAGAGGACACACACACCACACACATACATGAAAAGAGTAAAATATTTTTCAAAAGAATTATTTTATTGTTTTTGTTTACATGTGTTTAAATGAGTGCCAGATGCTGTGTGGTTGTCCACAGAAGCCAGAAGAGAGTCTGATCCCTTGGCGCTGAGTTAACAGATAGCTCTGAGCTACCCCATGTGGGTGCTGGCAACCAAACTTGGGTTCTCTTGAAGAGCAGTAAGTACCCTTACTGCTGAGTTATCTTTCTAGTCCCAGGTTATTTAATTGTTTGTTTGTTGTTTTTCATTTATTATTTATTTGTTTGTTTGTTTGTTTGTTTGTTTGTTTGTTTGTTTATGGTTTCTCAAGACGGGGTTTCTCTGTATAGCCCTGGCTATCTTGGAACTCACTCTGTAGACCAGGCTAGACTTGAACTCACAGAGATCTACCTGCCTCGTCCTCCCGAGTGTTGGGATTAAAGTTGTGCACCTCCATTGCCCAGCTAATTATTTTTAATTGTAAGCAAATATTTGTGAGATTCTCAGAAAATATCTGGAGAGAGATCAAGGGCCATGTGTGCTTTGGCCTTAAGCATGGTTCATTGCTATTGTAACATCACTTTATTTTTTATTTTTTAGTGTGTATATGTATGTGTGTATACATGCACAAATGCCACAGTGTGCATGCAAGCACAGGTGTAGAGATCTGAGAACAGCCTATGGAAGTTTGGTTCTTGCTTTTCACTTTTGTGGGTCCTGGGGGACTGAAGTGAAGTTCTCAGGCTCGGTGGCAAGTACCTTTACCAACTTGCTGGACCTGTTTCAACACTCTTACCTGAAAACATCAGTACTTTCTCTGTGTTAGCAAACATGATTGCAAATGTTGTTACCGGTGGTGAAAATTTTTTAAATTTAACTTTAATGTGTAATGGGTGTTTTGCCTGGATGCACATCTGTGAACTATTTGTGTGCCTGGTGCTTGATGCCCGAAGAGGCCAGAAGAGGGTGTAGGGTGCTGGATCCCTGGGAAACAATGGTTGGGAGCCACCACGTGGGCACTGGGAATCAAATCTGGGCAACAGCAGCCAGTGCTCTTCCTTCACCTCCGAGCCATTGCTCCAGCCCCTTTGTGCTTTGAATTCTTTATTCTTGGCTGGCAAAAGACTTCAACCAGACCCCAGAGTGAGGGTCTTTCTTCTCACATCTCCTTAGTCTTCTGTATCTCTATCCTAACTCAGTCCAACTCTATTGCCCAGGGTAGCTAAAACACTTTCAGTGCTGCCTCTGCCTCCCAGGTGCTAGGATCGCAGACGTGTGGTGTGCCCACCACCTGCTGTTCAGTTGTCCAGCTGTCCAGCTAATCTTTCCCAGCACAGCTCTCACCCCGGGCTCAGCACCAGCATCCAACTGAGTGCTGTTGTTCATAATGAGGTTAAGGTTACTTGCTACCACATAAACAATACTAAGGATGACTGAGAAAAAAAAAGCCTCCTGTTACTCTCCCCACACCACAATCAAATGTTTTCATGTCCCTCTGATCTTCACCAAATACGTGTGTGTGTGTGTGTGTGTGTGTGTGTGTTTCTTATACACATCTCCTCTCCATCACATGTCCCCCCACAACGACAACAGTGAAATAAAACAATGACCCTCCTAACGAGCGAGAGATGGTAGAGGACTCACTCAGCTATAGGGTGCTTGCCTCTCATGCACAAAGCCATGTGGTCCACCCCAGCACTGCATAAAGTTGGTGTGGTTGTACATATCTGTAATTCCACCACTCAGGAGCCTGAGCAGAAAAATCGGATGTCCAAGGTCATCCTTGGCTACATAGGTAGTTTAAGTCCTGCCTGGGCTAGAAGCTGTCTGATAAACAAACAAACAAACAAACAAACAAACAAACACATACCTCTTAAGTAGACCCAAGTCTACTTTAAGTTTCTTTTTCTACCTTCTAACAAGCATTTAGTGGCTGATGATGCCATAAGAGGCTTCTGGTGCAGGAGGATGTTTTGAGAGAAAGTGTGAAGGCTACAGAGATAAGCTGCAAGGGTTCTCTCCCCTGAGGCTATACTTCTGGTAAGATGGCTTCAGTCCTGATTCTTCACATTTACTTAAGAGAGGACTTTAAACTAAAGTACCTTAGGTACCATGCAGAGATCTCACGGTACAGATAAGTTGACTTTTCTAATGATAGGTCTGGAAGGGTCCCAAGCCTTCTGAGTCACTGAAGCCTATGGCTTTTCAGGAAGCTTCTTTCCTTATTGTATGCCCATAAATTTTGAAGCAGGCTGGAACATCAGAGTTATGAAGGGGGAGCTATAAAGTGAATGTGCCCCTGAAGCTCATAGGTTACAAACTTGATTCTCAAGTCAACACATTGCTGGTACTTGGGGTGGTACCTTTGAGGGATACTTAGGGTTGGACAAGGTCGGAAGAGCAGAAGCCCCATGACAGCATTGATACAGTTATGCAGAAAGAGCTCAGCAGTTAAAGCAGTTAAACACATTGGCTGCTCTTCCACAGGACCCGGGTTTGAGTTTCAGCACCTGTATGGTGGCTCATAAGTGTCTGTAATCCCAGTCCCTGGGGACTCCATGTCTTCTTCCCTCAGGCACCAGGTCCAAGCAAGCATACAGACAGGCAAGACACCCCCACACATAAAATAAAAAAGAAGTAAATAAGAGAGCTGAGCTCACATAGAGCCTCACTTCTGCTGTGCCCTCTGTAATGTCATGATGCTGTAAGATTTCATGCTGGGCAGGCACCTTGCCATTGTCCTTCATGCTCTGTAGGACTGCAGAAAATAAACTCTTTATGAATTACTGAATGTGTGTTACTCTGTCATAACAGCAGAACTTGAGATAAGAAGCTCACACAGTTGATTTATCGCAAAGGTTTTTTATTCTGTTCCCTGTACCATAAGGGTTCAACTCTCAGTCTGTAACACTTACTGAAAATTGCTCCTACCAAAAGTTAGAAAATAAGGGCTTAATCTGTTGTCTATGGATTAACTTCTCTGAGCCTTGGTTCTTCATTTGGGAAAAACAAACCAAAGCCCAAGAGTCGATGAAAACACTCAGAGTGAGATTAAATGCTCTGCTCTTTGACCCAGGAATCCTCACTTCTGGAAATTTGCCATTTGCAAAACATCATTTGTCAAAATAACCCTGTGTTTGAAAATCACATGATCACCCCTTGGATTATAGCTCCTGTTTTCTGAGCTTGCCAGTGTGAGTGGCCTAGCTGGTTTGTGTCACTGTATCATTAGTGATGAGATTGCAGTGTTTACAGAGAAAAGGACTGAAGGCCACAGAGAAGAGACAGCCTTGTCTGGAAGCATGCAGGAAGTCAGTGATGGAAACAGGAACCAAGCTCCCATCTGCCTCCCTCACAGCACTTTTTATACCTACTATGTTACTTTTTGTGATGAAAAATATTTGAAAATGACCCAAATACCCAATGAGAAGGTTTAATTTAAGAATCCTGCAGTGTGAACTGAGGAAGCTGCGGATAAAGCACTGGCCTATAAATGTAAGCAAAGAGTTTGAACCCTAGCACCCATGTGGAAACTAGGCAGTTATCACGGCCTGCCTGAAACCCCAGCAGAGACCAGGATTTCCAAGACATGCTGGCTGATTAGACTAGCCAAGCCAGTAAGCTCTTGGTCCAGTGACAGGCTTTGCCCCACCCCACCCCCCAATTAGCAATGGTATAGTTTTTATTTGTTGAAGTATTGATCCTGGCTTCTTTCTTTTTTATTTTTGAGCTAAGATTTTGCTTTGTAGCTTAGGCTGGCCTTGAATTCCTGCCTCAATCTCTCCAGTCTTGATATTTAAGGTTTATGATTTTACTAAAAAAAAAAAAAAATCAGCAGATTCCTTTGCTAGCTCTGCTGGGAGGCACCGGGGTAGAAGGAGAGTATCCCCATGTCCAAGACCCGAACACAGATAGCCTGGTTGGCTTTAAAAACAGGAGAGGGTAACAGGGGTGGGTACCAGCCATATTCTATGTATTAAAGAGCTAAAGCCAAGCAAATCTGGTACAAATTTATATGTTCAGGTCTATTAGTGAGGGTTTAAATTCAGTTGCCCTAGCATAGAAACTTCTACTTAGTAAGCTGAATGTGCAATTTTTATTTGAATCTATTTGCTTGTTGTTTGTTTATTTCTGTTTTGCTTTAAGATAGGATCTTATACAGCCAAGGCTGGCCTCAAATTCACTCTCCTCCTGCCTCGGCTTACTGGGGTGCAAACCATGACAGCAGCTGGAAATTCATCTTCTTGCAGGGCAGGCATCCCAGGATCATCGGAGCCCCAGTACCCTTCCGGTTAGCATCCTCATCTTCTGTTCCACTGATTGCTCCCCCACCTGCCTTCCAGTAGGGAGAGGGTAGAGGGGGATATAAGGAAGCACCTCTGCTTTCAGGGCCACTACTTGAAAGTCACATGCGGCAGTTCTTTGCACATCATATTAGCTAGAATTGATTACAGAGAATTCTGGGAAATATGGTCTTTAGTGGAGTTATCACACACCCAACAGTTAATACCAGATTTATGTAATAGGAGAAGAATGGATGTCCAGGGACAGTTCCCACAGAAAACTGTGAGAAAGCAAGTAAGGAAAGGGCCATTGTCCTGGTGCAGTCTCTGGACTATGAAGGGAGTGTTGATTGTGGAAATCCAACAATACATCCTCAAGCCAACATTTTTCCAGTGCTAAAGACTGAACCCAGAGTCTCACATACTAGGAAATCACTCTCACTGAGCAGCAGCCCAGCACTTCATTTTTTGAGACAGGATATTCCCATGTAGTCTTGAATTCACCATGTATTCCAGGCTAGCCCAGAATTCTCATCATTCCTGCCCCCACCCCATCTACTATGTTCTGGGATGACAGGTGTGTCCCATCACATCTGGCTCCAAACCATCTTATTTTGCACTGTTCACCTGAAGTTTCCTGTTTACATGTGTGTTGATATCCGCTACCCCCTCCAGGCCTGTGTTATTTGCCCATTCTTTAAAAGCCCTTGTGTGTTTTTATTGGATGAGACATTTAGCTCGAGAGGAGGCTGGAGGAAATATATATTAGATGCTTTGGCATGATCTATCAAATATGTCCTTTGACTCAGACATATTAATTCTACATGTACAACACGAAGTCTAGTCAAGGTTATTCCTTACAGCATTTTTCTAATAGCCAAAGAAAGGAAAGCAGCCAAGTCCCATCAGTAGGGACTAAGTAAACCATGAAATGTAGCCATCCAATGAACTGCTCCATAGATGATATTAGCAAGAATGATGTCCTGA
>CAJQZJ010032066.1:6041558-6057704 GCA_907164525.1 Lophiomys imhausi | reverse complement strand
AGGGGGCGGGCCGGGGCGGGGCGGCCGGGCCGTGCGCGCCCACTCGGCTCCAGGCGGCCAGCGCTCGCGGGCTCAGGCCGCCCGGCTCTCTCCCCGCGAGCACCGCGGCGGCGGCGGCGGCAGCCCAGCGGAAGCAGCAGCAGTCGGAGAGACGCCCCCCTTCCGCCCCCGCGCTCGCCCCTGCTGCCCGCCCCGGGCTCGGTGCATGGGGACGCGGCCTGCCAGCCTTCGCTGAGACCGTCCCCGGGCTGCGGTGGCCTCGGGCTCCAGAGCCCGCCCCGCCACCCGAGGGCTGCGCGCGGCCCCGGGCCTGCTCGCCGCGCGCTACGCGCGGCCCGGGCCAGGAAGTGGCGGCGCCGAGCGCCATGGCCCACTCGCCGGTGCAGTCGGGCCTGCCGGGCATGCAGGTAGGCTGGGGCTGCGGCCGGGGCAGGCGGAAGCCGGCCACTTGGCGGATCTTCGCCGTCTCGGGCCGAGGGGATCTTGGGTGCGTGCCCTCGGAGGGGCTGTGGGGCGCGCGGCCTCGGGCCGCGGCGGGGTGCAGGAACTCGGTGCTCCGCGACCCTGGCGCGCAGGCCGGCGGCCCCTCCAGGGCTGGAGTATGAACTAGTGCCCTTGGAGGCCCCGCTTGGGTGCCTGGGCCCTATGTGGGCCTGGGACGGGGGCAGGCAGAGGGGCTCCGGGGTCCTTAGACCCCAAGAGTCTCCCCCAGGTCCATCCCCCACCCCCGCGGGAGACCCGAGCGCAGGGCGGGTAGCGCGCCCCGGCTGGTCCCAGGCCCGGCGGGCCTCAGGGCGGGGTGCGGGAAGGTGTGACCTCGCTTCGGACGGAGCCTGTAGTTCTGGTGCGGAAAGTGCGAGGTTACAAGCGCGCGCCCTGGCGTGCAGGGCCCAGGTTCACCCGTCGGGTGCCAGGACTTCGCCGCGGATGGACTTTCACTTTGAGATCCGATGGCGTCCAGGGGAGCTGTTTGCTGCTTGCCGGCTTCCCAGTACAGACTTTGTGTCTTCTTAGCCTGCCAGTGACTTTTACTTCTTTGGAGGGGAAAGGGGCGGTGAGGGGAGTTGAATATTGAAATTTACACGAAAGCACGAACATTTTTTGCCATTGAGGACTGTTTTCTTTGAAAAACAATCACTAGTCTCTTCTTAGTTGTAGAAGTTTGGAAGCCCATCAATGCAGACAAAATGATTAAGACTGCAACACCAGCCACAGTTTTGCTTTCTCCAGTGAGTGAACGGAAGTTTTGCTAAAACAACCCTAAATATATCAATTTGTAGATGCAACAGGCGCCTTCTCTCTGGCCCCAGGGTTGAGCCGCACAGTGCCCTAGGCCTTGCTTCTTCAGCTCCTGCTTGCCTCTTGTGGAGGTAGTTCCATCCGTTTTCTTTTTTTTTTTTCATACCATGAGAAGGAAACTGGATTTCATTGACCAGGTTTGAACTCTAGAAAAATAAGAATTCGAAGTTACCATTTTAGCGGCCACTAGAACTTTAGTCATTTTTATTTTTTACGGAGTAATAAAGTTGGAATTGAGTGTGACCGGAAAGATGGTGGTGAGGTATCCTTGAGACTGCCGTGCTTTGGAAAACCAGGGGCTGCTGGACAGGCGTCAGCCGCGGCCTCCTAAAACTGCCTTGGTTTGAATTTAGAGGCAAGAGGTCAGGGTGAACTGGCTGACAGTTTCCTACCAGTAGAGCCAGAAGGACCTCTTAGAACATTGTTTCCTTTATTTTATTGTGACTTTATTCTATTTATTCTATTCTCCTGGCTTCTGTTGTGACTTACAGGGTCCACCACCGATGCCCCTCTAGCCCGGATCTTTGTTAAAGAAAGTGTTTGAAAAGGTTCTTAATCTGGCCCAGTGTCAAGTCAGTCCCAGGTGGTTCCCAGGTAGGGTCTGCCTTCTCTCTCTCTCTCTCTCTTTCCCTCCCTCCTCTTGCTCTTTTAAAGAATCGGCCAAAATTCCTCATCTAAGAAAAATTTGATAACTTTACAAAAAAAGTGTATTTCCTAGGTGGTCTTTTTTTTTTCCCCTTGGTGTTTTCGAGATAGGGTTTCTCTGTGTAGCCCTGGCTGTCCTGGACTCACTCTGTAGACGAGGCTGGCCTTGAAGCCCCTGCCTCTGCCACAGTGGGCTTAAAAGGGAGCTGTTTTAGTTTTGCCTTTCAGCATGGAGAAGATAAACTTTTTTTTTTCAGTAGATTATTTTTTTGTTCATTCTGGCTCCATAGAGGAGGAGAAGTGGTTTCCCACAGTCACTCCTGTCCTTGTGGACATCTTCAGACCACATGATGACTTTTTGTGTATTATTGGAGACTGTTCCTGCCCTTCCCTCCCCCCCAGAAAAGAAAAACAAGCACATTTATTTTCAACTGGGAGTCGGCAGCTGCAGCCTCCTCCCTTGGAGCTGTTTGGAGGGTTACATTAAAGGCCCCTGGCCTTGACTCCTGTCTAATGTAAAACTGGAGAGAAACAGGCTTCCCCTCTGTCACTGTGTGAACCTCCCTGTTGCCTCCTGGCTAGGATATAGGAGGAGCTGGGTTAAATTTTTTGGCAAGTTGGGTGTGGTAGCGGCTGTCTTTATCTTTGATCTTAATACTCCGAAGATAGAGGCAGGTGGATCTCTGTCAGTTCAAGGTCATCATGGTTTAGAATAGAGCTTCAGGGCAGCCAAGGTTAACAGTGAGACTCTGTCTCAAAACACAGAACAAAGTTTGGCAAGACAGCAGAGCAGATTCAGACAAGAAGATAGCCTGAATTAAGGAACACTTTAGTATAAAGACTTTTCATGCCCAGCTGATCATTTTGTCTCTTTTGATTATTACTGGTACAGATTGAGGAAGACATTACTAATACTGTCTTACAGCTTTGTGAGTGAGAAGGGGTGGAATAGATCAAGGTGAGATAGTGCATTGCATGACAGATGAGCGATTAGAATCCAGGTCTTTATTGCCCTAACCACATCAGCCGTTCACCATGCTTGGCAGTTCTGTTGTTACTTTGCAAATATTACACATCAGTTTGCTTTTGATTGTATTTGCTGAAGAAGTAGAAATACACGATCAGTAACCAGGATTGACTGACTAGTCTTTGTGGAGGAGTTCAGGGTGGTACACCTGACTGTTTTGGTGAAGTTTTCTGGGGATTTTCTTTCCCCTTTGGGTTTTGTAGAATGTGAGTCCCACCACTTGGGAGGCGGGTCTCTGTGGCTAGCTTGGCTTACAAAGTGAGTCCAGGACAGCCAGGGCTACACAGAGAAATCCTGTCTCGAAAAACCATTTAAAAAAAAAAGGAAAAGAAAAAATTAGGAGTGCTATAGCTTAGTTGTGACTATTAAGTACTTCCTGCCTTCATCATTGAGCATTCATTGTTTCACTTAGTTGAATTCCAGTGAAAATAAAAACTTTAATTGGAGGTGGGAGCCCCCATTTAATGCTTTGAATTTGCATAGCTAGTTCTGGGACAGCCAAGGATACACAGAAACACTCTGGGTGGTGTAGAAAATGGCTAAATTATTACTTGTAGTTATATTTAATTGGTTGGTGGTGTTAATCCTTAACCCACCATTATAAGTAAACACACAGAGACCTGATGAATTTTAACAAGACTTGGCCTGAATTGAACAATCTTGGCCCATCTAAGCTAGCTCTTCTATTCCCCAAACATGACCCCATATATGCATACGTCCCCTGGGCTGTTATTCTCCACCCTATGCCGATGTTCCAGGCCATGTGGAATGACATTCTTTTCTCTTAACTCATGGCGTGTGTCCTCCTTCCTGCTCTTTGTTTTGATACTTGTCTTGGAGTCTTCTCCTGGCTACTTCTACTTCTGGGGGCTTCTATTTCATCTACTGGAGGTCTTTTCTGGCCACTGGAAGCTTCTACCCATAAACCTCTCTGCTTCAGAAGCCCGCACCTTAGTCCCACCTACCCCTTTCTTTGCCCAATATCAGGCCTCAGCATTTATTCAACCAATCAGAGACAATGATTAGAAAACAAAGTAACAGACAGCAGGCAGGACCAATTAATTAACATTTAGAATGAATAACATCACCCCATCGATACCCTCCTTTTGTCTAATTAAAAGGCTAATTTTTAACTCATGTAGTAAAAACAGTAAGAACAATTATGAAACAATCAAGAAAACCACATATAAAAGTTATATACATAATGTTTAGCCTATTTGTATCAGGCAATCTTGAAGAAAAAAAATCTATCTTGGTGAGTCTAAAGTTCTGAATCTAAATATTTTCTATCCTATCTTATATTTATAAACCTAAAAATTTTATTTAGACTTGAACATATCCTCTTAAGTCCTAAACAACTTGAGTTCAATTTAAATTTTACAACCCCATCAAAGACATAAGAAGGGATTAAGTTATTATTTGAGTGAGTAGGAAACACAGGAGAGCAGCTTCCAGAATGGAAAAATGACAGTTTGCTACCTAGACAGTCCCAAATATCTCTTGATATTGTTGGAGCATCATCAGCCTTCTGGCCAAGCATATCTCACAGATAAAATTGTGCAGCAGGAAATAAGAAGGATTTTCCCATTCTGTCTCTGCAGTATCAGGCCATCGACTTACCTGCATTTAAGCTCTGGTCCATCTTTGGACTGTACACAGTCTGTTTATACAGACCTGAGAGAGCAGGGGTGTTTTTTGCCCAGTAGGAATTATCTCTTGATGGGAGATTTTTGATGCTCATGTTCTCCCTCCAAGTCAGGAGCTGACAGTCTCATGTCAAAGAATTTTTAAAATAATAAAAACATCTTTAAATGCCATTTTCTGTATGCCTCTGAGGGTTTTGAAGATGTTTATTAATAAATCTATTATGTATCTATCTAAACAGGGAAACTGTGTATTTACAACCATTTACTGTCTGTTTAACCTAGGAAGCCTATTTTGTGATAAATTAAGACTAGTATTTGACATGACCAGGAACTTGACTGGCCACTCATAAACCTGTGATACCCAGACTCCTAAATTGGTTGCAATAGCAATCCATAAATGGATTTGAAGTAAACCAATACTTTTAAATGAGTTGTGTAGGCACAATACCTTAAATAAGAGTTGAAATATACATATATGTGTGCCAAAATATAAAATTCAATACCAGTGTATCAAAAGATAACCCTGTTTTAAGAATAACCATAGCTTTAAGTTTCAGAGCAGATTTCAATAATCTCCCCTTAATATTTTATTATTTCTATATTATATACCCATATTCCCCCATCAGGGTGGGTTCCCAAAGAAAGAATTGGTGGTGGATACCTTTAATCCCAGTACTCGGGAGGCAGAGGCAGGCGGATCTCTGTGAGTTCGAGGCCAGCCTGGTCTACAAAGTGAGTCCAGGACAGCCAAGGCTGTTACACAGAGAAACCCTGTCTGGAAAAACCAAAAAAAAAAAAAACCTTCTTACTTATAAAATTCTCTGGTAAAAATGTATTTTGTGAAACCCTGTCTCGAAAAACCAAAAAAAAAAAAAATGTATTTTGTGTGTATGTTTGTGTAGGAATCTTGGGAGATGCGAAGAAGAGCCACTGGAACTGAGGTTACAGGTGGTGGTGAGCTGATATATGGGTACTGAGGACCAAACTCCAGTCCCCTGCAGCAACCCCCCTCTGCAGTCCTGTAAATTTCTGTTAAAGAATTCTGCCAGCCACAGCTTTTACAGCTTTTCTGGGCTGTGACCCTTGTAAGACAGAGACTTTATACCAGGACCAGAAACTAAAGCTTCAGACTACAACACTATACTATTCCTTACTTGAAAGTCACTACAATAATATAGTGTGTTTAAAAACAAAACAAAACTGGTTGTAACGTTGAATTGATTCCACAGCCCATGGGTTTGTGACCCCAAGTTTAAACTAAATTAGAGAAAGTCACATGTATAAGAAGGCTGGAGTTAGTCAGCATGCTTTGAATTTAAGAGACTCTTGTTTTTGCAGGTATAGATAATTTAAAAGAATAGCTAAACCCTCCCTCCCCCAAACAAAAACAAAAACCCTTAGATTTTCTTGCTGGTGTTATTTGCTGCCTTTTCTCCCCTTCTTCAGCTCCTAGGTTGCAAGCCCTAGCTGTGAGGAAGCTTCTGACAGGGTAGCTAGGAAGGTGCTCACCAGCACATTGGAAGTCTGGGAAAAGACATCAAGACACTGACTGCAGTCACTCTGGTTCGGCCGCCCACTCTGCTGTGTGGCGTATTTCCGTAGGCTGTTCTGCCCTTCACTGTCTCCTGCCTCTCCATTGCTCCCTTGGGAGATACCTGCTCTTGTTGCCTTGTTTGGAACTGCACCCTGGGTTTGGCTCAGTGTCTGAGGGGACTCTCAGTAAGGTGAGGCCTGGGTTCCAAGAACATCTTGGGCAAGGCTGAACACACAGAGGTTTAGGGCCTTTTAGTCCTGCTGTAGAGGGAATCACAGAGGATGATGCCAAGTGCTGACGATCCGTAGGTCCCTGGCCTCAGATGTTCAGCAGCTATTGCACGGCATACCCTAGGAAGGTTTCAGTAGCCGCTGCCCAGGAGACCAGGTGCACGCCTGGAAAGCACCAGGCTTCTGGAGAGGCAGGGTGTCTAGGGGCCTGCTGGGGCTAAGGCCTGGGGACTGTGTTGGGTATTTTTTGTTCTTTGGGTTGTCTGTGTTCTCAGGCATAGGTGATAGGAAAGTGGGTTCTGGGTGTGTGCCCAGTTTATTTGAGCAGAAGATGCCCAGGGCAGGGGATGGTGGGGACTCAAGTGTTCCTGTCCAAGACAACTCTGAAGGGTTTTCACAGATGTTGGTGACTTCACCTCTGTGAAGGATGTGTGGTCTTATGCCTCTGTAACATACTTTGCCTTGCTCTGCTGTCTGTGACTGAGGAAAGTCAGACACGTTTTCCTGTGAAGTCTTCTTTGCCCCAGGACCAGTTCTTCAAGCTGCCCTTGAACTTCTGGTTCTCCTGCCTCCACCTCCCCAGCACTGGGAGGATTACTTGCCCAAGTTACATAGTCTGTGGAATGCAATCATGGCTTCAGGAGTGGCAGGCTGGCCTGTGGCCAACCATCTGCACCACTGCCCTTGCTCCCTAAGTCTTTTCGTACCTGTGCCCTTTCTCCGTGGTCCCTCCTTGCTAAGAATTTGTTTTGCTTGAAAGTGTACATGCTGTTCCCCTGACACTGCTGCCTCCTGGCCATGTCCCACTGGGCACGTAACATTCCCATCCCTGAGAGATTTTTTTCCCTTTTCTTCTTTTTTAATAGGGTGAGGGAAGGTCAACATTTAAATTATCTTTTAAAGATTTATGTATGTGTGTTTGCGTTTATGTGTGTGTACGCCATGTGCATGTGTTTGTCTTTGGAGGGTATATTCTGTACTCAGATCCTCTGGAGCTGGACAAGTGGGTGCTGGGAACCAAACCCTGTTCCACTGCAAGAGCAGCAAGTGCTCTGACTGCTGAGCCTCTCTCCAGCTCCAAGGTTTAGAAAACACGCACTCTGTGTACATGTGCATGCAGATGTTCATGTGCTCATGCCGTGATATTTGCGTGGGGTCGGAGGACCTCTTTCTCTCAGTTCTCTCATCAGGTGTAGTATGTGAGATATGGAGATCGAACTTGGAATGTCAGCTTGTGGTGGAGCTGTCTTTCTATTTTTAAACATTACATAGCTTTTGGGAGGTTTTGGTTCTAGTCCCAGATTAGGGAATGTATTTTTTTTTTTTTTTTGTTTATTTTGAGACAAGAGTATCCCTGGCTAGATCTGCCTGCCTCTGGCTCCCAGATGGGTTAAAGGTATGTACCACCACGCCTGCTCAGGGAAGGTTATTGATAATAATAATTTTTTTTTGAGGCAATGTTTCTCTGTGTATCTCTGGCTGTCCTGGAACTCATTCTGTAGGCCTTGAACTCACAGAGATCCACCTGTCTCTGCCTCCCTTGAGTGCTGGGATTAAAGGCATGTGCCACCATGGCTGGCCTTAATATTTCTTACAGGCACCCAGTTACCTTCAAGAATGCAGGCAGATTGTCACTGAAAGTAGTGTCCCCCGCAAGATGGTCTCCTGGTGTCCAGATCTGGGCGTGTTTTGTTCCTCTTGGAGCTGTTGTGCTCACAATGGAGTTCAGCTGCCTCTCTGGTCTGTTGATCTTTTGTCTTAGGGTTTCTTTTGCTGTGAAGAGACACCATGACCACAGCAACTCTTAAAAGAGAAAACATTTCACTGGGGCTGGCTTACAGTTTCAGAGGTTTAGTCCATTATTGTCATGGTTAGAAGCATGGTGGTGTGTAGGCAGACATGGTGCTAGAGAAGGAACTGAGAGTTCTACCTCTTGATCTCCAGGCAGCAGCAAGAGACTGTGCCATACCAGGTCTAGCTTGAACATGGGAGATCTCAAAGCCCGCCCCCACAGTGACACTCTTCCTCCAAAAGGCCACAGAGCCTAACAGTGCCACTCCCTATGGGCCAAGCATTCACACTCATGAGTCTATGGGGGCCTTTCCTGTTCACACCACCACAAGGTTGATGGAACCCTTTTCTTGGTCAGTCCTTTGCTAGCTGCAGTGTGCGAAGCTAGTGAGGGTTGAGCCTCTTCTCTCTCCTCTTGGGGTTTTATGGGGCACCCAGCCCAGGAGGCAGATGGTCTCTTTATTTGGGTGACTTTCCCCGTGATTCAGACTTGCCTGCTTGGAAACTGGTACCTGCAGGAAGTGGGCCCCCCCCGGCCCTCCCTGCTAATGCTTTCTGTGTGTCTTGGCTGGTGATCACCACTAATGGGATCTGTGGCTGGAGTGCTTGCGAGGGATAGCCCTGCATGCTGTCTGTCACTCTGCCTCTATGGAGAGCAGCAGAGTGATCATGCGTCCGCTGGTAGAGCCAATCCGCAGAACTGGTTTTCACAGTGGAATCTACTCAATGTCTTGGGGAAAAGAGGTATTATTATTAGAACATATGACTGGGCATGGTGGCTTATTCATGCAGTTCCAGTATTTGGAAAGCTCGGCAAGAGGTGTGCTGTTTAAGTCCTGGGCTGCATGGTCAGTTCCTGGCCAGCCTGGACTGTAGCATGAGGACTTGTACAGCAAGATGTAGCTAAGCTTGCTACAAAGTACACTGTGGTGGCCATTCCCAGAGGAGTATGCTGCTAGTGACACAGTGAGACTCCAGAGACCTCCTCTCATTGTTCCCAAGGGTTTATGGTCAGCAGAGGACATTGTTGAGCGCTGGAGTGTTGTCTGAGTAAGTGGTGGGGACACGGTAAGTTTTATGTGAATGCTTACCGAATGTGTAGCTAGGGCTTATCCTATTTAAATCTCTTCCTGTTTTTTAAAAGGAATTTTACTCGTAAGGTTTGAAAGTCTGGTATGGTCCCTGTCCTTTGTTTTATTTTGAGTTACTTAGGTTCATTCCATCTCTAGTGGAAGCAGGCTAACACATGAGATGAGCAGGTTGCCTGTCTGCTGCTTCCGCTTCTTGCTCCCAAAAGGCAGCCTGAAAGTGCTGACCTGCTCCACCACTCTTTGGCTTTGGTGGGTGAGCTTAGAAAGTGCCGCTTGTTTCTGGGTCTTGGCATGCCCTCTAGACCCAGGGTTGTGCAGACGAGGATTTAGGTTTAGATTTAGATTTCTGCAAACTCTCCCTTGCTGTTAGTACTGCGTTGCCTTACTCAGGTGTCAGGGCCTGCTCCTAGGAAGGTCAGCTGGAGCCTGCCTCAGCTTTTCACCTCCAGAGAGAAGCAGTGGTGCTCCCTGCCGGTTGGTGCTCCCTGCCGGGATGGTGCCCCCTACCGGGCTGGTGCCCCCTACCGGGCTGGTGCCCCCTACCGGGCTGGTGCCCTTCGGTTTGGTAGCACTGTTTAGGTCTCTTGGCCTTCTCCTTGGTTTCTTTGCTGGTTTCTCCCATTTTCTGTATTCCAGTCTTTTCTGGCATTTTGCTATTGGATTGGTGGGTACAGTATAACACACACTCCCCTCCAATGAATTAGGGTGCAGGCTCTTTATGTTTACCTGTGGCTGGTAGTGTGGTATGGCCTAAAATTGTTGGTTTTCTTCCAGAATTGTGTTTTCAGTCCTAGGGGCTGAGACAAGGCCTCATGTGTTCTAGGCAAACACTGAGCTACATCTCATTTGGTTTTTGCTTGTTTTGAGACAGGATTATGCTGTGTAGCCCAGGCTGACCTCCAGCTCACTGCCATGAGCCACGTGTGCCAATGTGCCAATGTGCCCTGTGGGCCTCCTCCAGGGAGTTTTGTCTGCTGCATTCTAGCTGTGTTGTGCTGGAGTGCAATGTGCACCAGGACTGGGTTCCATCCACACAAGCTGTCCTGCCCTTGAGCTATTCCTTGGTGTGAGTGTCTCATGTTTTTGTGCAGGCACTTGGGAGGCCTGTACAGTCTGGCAGCTGGTGTCTTGTGATGAGTTTGGTTTTCAAACTTCCATTTGGATGTTGTACCTTATTTAGTCTTTGAGCGGTCTTCCCCCTTTAAAGCTATATTTTGTTCCTCTTTGTCCCTGGCTTTCTGGGCCATTGTCTCAACTTTCCAAGTCTCCCAGTGAGCATTTCTGCTCCTGTTTTCTTAGACTCCAGGAGCTTTTGTGATTCTAAGTGTTTCTCATCACAGTGTGCATCCCTTTTTGCTTGAAGTGTCTCTTTTATGTCCTCGGCATACTTCTTTCCACATTTCTACCTTTCTCCTTTCTTGGGTTCAGTGTCTGTTCTTTTGTTTGTTTTATGGTAGGGACCACCGTCTGATGTCCACTCTTGTTTCAGGTAAGTTTTTCCTCTGCCTGCCTTCCCCTCTGTCCCCCTAATCCCCAGGGTCTCACTATGTAACCCTAATGTAGGAAATGTTGTGCAGGCTGGCCTTGAACTCAGATTTTTCTTAGCTCAGCTTCCTGAGTGCTGGTAGGTGCCACCATGCTGGCTGTGGGGAGTTGAGCATAGCATTCCCTGTCAGACATTCCTATTGGACAACACAGTTGGGAATGGCCTCAGTAGATTCTTGCCTTTATGGAACCTGTTCTTTGTGCACATTCACATCTCTTCATCTGCTGGAAGCCCCATCTTCTTCCTAGTCTCTGTGGAGATCGACTGTGTATTGCCTGCTCAGGAGCCCTGTTCCTCCCATCCTGTGGAAAACATCTGTAGTTGTTCCTGAGGAGCAGCGCGGTGGCCCGCTTCTGGGGAGGAGGGAGCCTTTCCAGCTGTCTGGCTACTTCCGTATCAGACTTGCCCTTGCTTGTTGAGTCCCTGAACTCAGGTAGGTACCTATGTGGAGACATCTCTGTGGAGAGATTAGTTACACATTGCCTGGCAAAAGCAGTATAAGGAAGAAAGGGTTTATATTTGAGGAGAGAGAGAGAGTGCACAACGGCAGGGACACTGGTGGGGGACGGGAGAGTGCACAACGGCAGGGACACTGGTGGGGGACGGGAGAGTGCACAACGGCAGGGACACTGGTGGGGGACGGGAGGCAGCTGGCCACATTGTGTCTCCAGACAGGGAGCAAATGGATGTTGGGTTCAGCTGCCCTTCCCCTTCCCCTTTTTAATCAACCCCCTGCGCTTAGTGTGGGCCTTCCTTCTTCAGTTATGCCTCTTGGGAATCTTCCTCACAGACCAGAGATGTGCCTCCCAAGTGATTTTGCCTCTAGGTCAACTTGACAGGATTAACTGTCACTTAAGGTCTGCCCTCCTGAATTTGGTACCTCTGTACAGGTGCCCTTGCTGCCAGCTTCTGAGTTGTTGGAGTTCAGCACTGTGAGTTGGTTTTCTGCTTTCTCCATCTGTAGTTTGTGCTTGTCTTCTGCTCTGGGCTGATATCCAAGTTCCTGAGCTGGAAACTCAGCTTTCATATTTAAGTTTTCCTAGTGTTTGGATGTGTAGCTTTGGGGAAGTAGGGGCAGATCTGTATGGAGAGGAGCCCCTGAGGTACAGGTTACCATTATTGCTACAAGTGTCTGCCCTTGGACTTTCCAGCTTCCGAGACAATGAGAAGTGAGTTTGTTGTAAATTACCTGGTTTGCAGTGTTCTGTTACAGTGCCAGGACAGCCTTGTGTTCTCTCTCTGCCCCGTCTCCTGGCTGGGGCAGGTGAAGCAACTGAGACTTGCCTTTGTCTGCAGGAAAAGGAGGACTGGGCATGGTTGAAGGGGACATACAGCTGGTGGCATCTGGATGGGTCCAGACTGAACGGGCCTTGGGATGGGGGATAGTGAGTGAGGAAGGGAGAGAGAAGGCCAAGAGGACCAAGAAAGCACGTGGAGCCAAGAGGGAGCATGTCCAAGATGGCTGGCTTCTGTAGGATCAGAAGCTAGGGGAAGGGAAGGAACCCCAGCCCCCAGGGTGGAGAGGTTTAGGATTGGGGGCGGGGTGAGAAGTGCTGGGAGAAGCCGCAGGCACTGAGTGAGGCTTGTTCAGGGTTTCTTTCTAACTGAATTAACCTTACTGTATTTATATCAGTCTGGAAAATACAGACCTTTAAAATGTGCTCTCCTACAGTTTTGTTTTTTTTTTTTTTTAATCCATTCCTCGGTTGAGGGACATCTGGGTTGTTTCCAGTTTCTAGCTATTACAAATAAGGCTGCTATAAACATAGATGAGGAAATGTCCTTGTGGTTTGGTGAGGAATCATTTGGATGTATACCCAGAAGTGATATGGCTGGGTCTTGAGGTGGAGCTATTCCAAGTTTTCTAAGATATCACCAGACTGACCTCCATAGTGGTTGCACAAGCCTGCACTCCCACCAGCAATGGAGGAGGGTTCCCCTTTCTCCACACCCTCGCCAGCATATGTTGTCATTTGAGCTTTTGATCTTAGCCATTCTGACAGGTGTGAGATGGAATCTCAGAGTCATCTTGAGTTGCATTTCTGATGATTAAGGATGCTGAGCACTTCTTCAAGTGTCTCTCAGCCATTAGGGATTCCTCCTTTGTGAATTCTCTGTTTAGCTCTTTCCCCCATTTTTTGATTGGATTAATTGTTTTCTTGGCATTAATTTCTTGAGTTCTTTGTAAATTTTGGATATTAGCCCTCTGTCAGATGTGGGGGACACTCCACTCCAGAGATGTGGGATGGAAGGGATGGGGGTAGAGGGTGGGAAGGTGGGACTGGGAGGGGTGGAAAGAGGGCACTGTGATGGAGATGTAACCCAAAGTAATAAATAAACATAAAAAAATGGGCTGTCCTTGGTGGGAATCCTTGCAGGAGGGGCTGGTTTTATTGAGTGTTGTACCCATTAGGATGGAGTGATCAGCATGGGGAAGGGCTGGGTTTGCCATCTTTGCAAGTGCAGTGAGAATGGAGGGCTTTTTGGCTTAGCTGTGAGGAGAGCCCTGGCTTTGGTGCCAGTGTTGTGTTTTCCTCTTCTTCCTATTCCAGACATTTGAATTCCAAACACTGTGTTTCCAGTGCAGAGCTGGTAACCGATAGTGTGAAGGGCTCTTTTTTTCCACTGTGTGTGTACACTTTTATTTTTATAGTTTTGGGGATGGAACCCAAGGCTTTGGGAATG
The DNA here is from genome assembly GCA_907164525.1 of Lophiomys imhausi. Classification (NCBI taxonomy): domain Eukaryota; kingdom Metazoa; phylum Chordata; class Mammalia; order Rodentia; family Muridae; genus Lophiomys; species Lophiomys imhausi. The sequence continues at coordinate 6,044,210 of CAJQZJ010032066.1, read as the reverse complement.
CAAAGCAAGCATTCTACAGCTGAGCTACATCCCCAGCTTCAATATGTGTGTACTTTTTTTTGTTTTGTTTTGTTTTTTCGAGACAAATTTTCTCTGTATCCTTGGCTGTCCTGGACTCACTTTGTAGACTAAGCTAGCCTTGAATTTACAGAGATCTGCCTCCAGAGTGCTGGGATTAAAGGCGTGCACCACCACACCCAGCAATTACAGACAGCTGTGAACTGCCATGTGGGTGCTGGGATTTGAACCCATGTCCATTGGAAGAGCAGCCAGTGCTCTTAACCACTGAGCCATCTCTCCAGTCCATTCCTTTTGTTTTTTTTTTTTTTTGAGACAGGGTTTCTCTTTGTATCCCTGGCTGTCCTAGACTCTCTTTGTAGACCAGGCTGGCCTCGAACTCACAGAGACCTGCCTGCCTCTGCCTCCTGAGTGCTGGGATTAAAGATGTGCACCACCTCGGCCGGCTATGTGTATACTTTTAAAGAAGAGCAGGTTCATGTGTGATCATCGATTTCATTATTTTTGAGAATGTCTTCCCTGAGCTGGAGCGACTGGGCCATGGGCCTCACTCTGGTGCTCTTCTGGCTGGGCAGGACACACATTTGGTGGTTGTGCTTGTCCCTGTGAATTGTGCACCTGACTGCTGCTGAGGGTCACTTGCCAAGAGTGTCCAGCCTTGTAAACAGTGCAAGGAGTATGAAGTAGCTTTGCTTTCTGCTGCTAGTCTCAAGCCTTCTAAGGGACTGTAGTGGACTGTGAACCTTCAGGTCATCAGACTTGGTGCCACACAGGTGACTAGTTCCTCCTGATGGGAGCCAAGTTCCTTGTTGGCTTCTTAGAATTAGGGATTGTGGGTGTGGAGCCCTAGGCCTTTTGTCTCCTTTTTCTTTGAGCCCTTACACCAGTGGTTCTCAACCTCTGGTTCACGACCCCTGGAGAGGGGCATGTCATGTCGAACAACCCTTTCACAGGGGTCACCTAAGACCATCAGAAAATACAGATATTTACATTACAATTTATATCTTGCAAAATTAGTTATGAAGTAACAATGAAAATAATTTTATGGCTGGGGGTCCCCATACCATGACGAATTGTATTAAAGGGTCTCAGTTTACAAAGGTTGAGAGCCATTGCCTAGGCCCTTCTTTGCCTGACCCTGCACTGCCTGTCAGGCTTTGTCCAGAAAGTGGTGTTTGGAACAGTGAGAAAGCTGTGACTGAACAGGATTCTGGGCGGTTGCTGGGCTCCTCTCTCTCCATCCTCTGATTCTAGAGGCCTGAGGTAGGATTGCAGTTCTGTGAAGTTGCCACGGTCACCACTAGGACCATACTTGGGGAATTGAACACTGGAAATGCATACCGTGTCCCTGCTGTGGAGTCACAGTCCCCCTGGGAAAGAGCTCATGTGGTTCCTGTTTGAGTCTGCAGTTCCAGGCCAGCCTGTGCTTTGCAAGGACACCAGGTCTGAACCAAACACAGAGCACTGCAAGCCCTGGCTTGCATTTTATTTAGAAAGTCTAACTTTGGAACTTCTGGTGTAGATCTGGGCCAAAGAGGCCTTTAAGTTGTAAGACTTGGGCTTTAAAAGTTCTTGTAGTATGCATTTCCAAGCCCCATAGGGTGGCAAGAATGTATGTTCCATGTTTTTTTTTTTTTTTGACCCTGGAAACTTCTTTTTAAAGGAACACATCTTTTGGAAATTGCCTGGCCTAATAGGTTATCCTGACACTGTGTGGAGACCCTTTCATGTGGTTTTCGCTGTAGCTGCTTTTTGGTTCTTCCAGATATGAGATAAATGCCAGCTGAAAGTCAAGGCTTGCCTTAACCCCAGCTTCTCCTGAGCTGTTTTCAGCTGCGACCGACCGACCGTGTGGCCTTCCTCTCAGCCTGCTCGCTCTCTCTCTCTCTCTCTCTCTCTCTCTCTCTCTCTCTCTCTCTCGACTGGTGGGTCCAGATTGCATGCCTGCTCATGGCAGATCCTTGGCTCCTTGGCCTTGTGACTCGGTGTGCCTTTTGGTGAAGCCAGGACACAGGATGCCTGGGAGAGTGGGGGGAGGAGCCTCGCAGACAGGTCTCCACTGGGCTGGGTGGGTTCTGTCAGCGGCATCGACTCTTTGTTTAGTATTCAACAATGAGTGTGTTTGCATCTGAAGGCCTCGTCGGAATTGGAGGAGGGAAGCTACATACAGAGGTCAACCTCAAGTGTTGTGCTCCGGTACCTGCCACTTGGTTCTCCCTGCCTAGAGCTCACTAAGTTGACTGCCTAGTTGAGCTGCAGGTACCACCTGTCTCCACCTCTCTGTGCCAGAATTACACACATCCGCTTCCCTGCCTGGCCTTAAAAACTATCACAGCAAGAATGACTACAGCATGGGTTCTGGGTGAACGAACTCAGGTCTAAGCTCTTCTCCTCACCTCTGTATTTTGAGGTAGCATCTGGCGCTGTGGCCTAGTCTGGCCATGAACTAACATTCTCTTATCTGCCTGCGCTGAGCTCTGCCGCTTTCCCTGGTATCTACATATATTTCTGAGCTGAAAAAAAATAGAGTGGATTGTTTTTCTCCTTCCTTCCTTCCTTCCTTCCTTCCTTCCTTCCTTCCTTCCTTCCTTCCTTCCTTCCTTCCCTCCCTCCCTCCCTCCCTCCCCCCTCTCT
>CAJQZJ010032066.1:6026788-6041158 GCA_907164525.1 Lophiomys imhausi | reverse complement strand
CCCTCCCTCCCTCCCTCCTTCCTCCCTTCCTTCTTTTTTACTGTTTGGGCTGTCGGAGGTTTTATGCTTAGAGATGACAGCATGTTTGCATTTAGCTGCCCTGAGTTGGTTAGATTATACTTCCAAACTTTGAGGTTTTGGAACTTGTTTTTTAAATTCTTATTTTTTTGTAGGTTTTTCGAGACAGATTTTCTCTGTGTGTCCCTGGCTGTCCTGGACTCACTTTGTAGACCAGGCTGGCCTTGAACTCACAGAGATCCACCTGCCTCTACCTCCCGAGTGCTGGTATTAAAGGCGTGTGCCACCAAGCCCAGCCTTAAATTTTTATGGTACTGTGGCACTTGTGAAATTTGTTGGAGTTGTTCATTATGTGTATGTGTCTTCAAACTCTAGGGCAAACAGCACAAGGTTGAGTTAGTGAATGCCTGTTCCAGGAAAGGTGATGTAGAGCTTCGGTCCCTCCTTAGAAGAGGAGACTTTCAGGATGCCTTCCTCTGTTGTATTTTTGGAAAAGATAACTTAATGTGAAGTGAAACCACACACGTTTCCTGGCAGTGAGTTAGCGGAGGCAGAGGAGGAGGGTGCATATCTGCCGGTGGGGAGGAGCACTCAGTGAGCACTCCCCCGATGGCCTGGGCTGCAAGGCTGCAGCAGATGAGCTGGGTGCACAGGCCTGCTTGTGCTCCCACAGTTTGCAGCAGTGTTTCTTCGCTGTATTTGATCTCTGCCTCTTGGAGATGTTGCTGTTTAGACAGAGCAAATGATTTCTTGTGCACTAGGGAGGCAGAAGCAGGTGGATCTCTGTGAGTTCAAGGCCAGCCTGGTCTACAGAGTGAGTCCAAGACAGCCAAGGATACGCAGAGGATATCCTATCTAAAAAACCAGAAAGAAAAAAAGGAATAGGACCATAAACACTCCTGAATTCCACAGACTTAGGATGATGTATTTAGGTTCCTAACAGGCTTCCATCCTTCTGATAGAAAATACAAAGCCTGCCTCATCTCCAGGGCTGAATCTTTTAGAAAATTACATTTCAATCTCCCCTCTGTCTGTCTCTCGCCACAGCATGCTTGTTGATGTTCTAGTTCTCTGTGGGTCCCATTGATGGAACAGGTGGCTATTGCCTTTGCTGTTTGAGCCATCTCTCTGGGCCTTCAGGTCAGAATTCTACCTAAATCATATTGATATGGTGTGTTGCTGAGGAAAATTAACTTGAATATTCCCTTTGCCTTTAGAAAAAGAGCAGTTACCTCACGTCCCTTGTAATCCACACGCCCTCCTCGGAAAGGATGGAGTTCTCTGTAGTCAATTGCTTTGGACTCACTGAGCAGTGACCTTTGTGGGGCTGGGCTCCCCACTCCTCACTCAACCGTTTTTTAAACAGTGGGCTGGGCTGGAAGTGCTTCTAGGTTCCCGGTAACACTGAAGCACACATAGAGGCCAGGCGAAGACAGGCAGCTAGAATCGTAGGGTGAGGTTTTCCCTCCTACATGAGTGGGTTAAAGTACCCCCACTTTTTAAAATTTTATGTGTATGGATGTTTTGAGTCCATGTGTCTGTGCCTGTAGTGGCCAGAAGAAGGGATTAGGTTCCTTGGAACTGGAGTTACTGATAGTGATGGTTGTGAGCTGCAATGAGGTGCTGGGAACCGAACCTGGACCTCCACAAGAACAGAAAGTGCTCTGAACTACTCAGGTACCTCTCCAGCACTCGGTTTTGTTAACTCTTCCTTCTACTCCTTTGTTTTCTTCTTTTCCTCCCTCCCTCCCTCCTGACTTGATCTCACTGTGTAGTCTGGGATGGTTTGGTCGCTGATAGCTCCGGCGCGGTGGTGCTGGGACCACAGGCCTATGCTGTCACGCTCAGTTTCCTTTCTTTTTGGTTGTCTTCAGTGACTTAAGTTCTCAAGGGAAACTTGGGTTAGACGCACAATTAAAGAAAAACATCATCAGGCTTTCTGATGATCTTTCTGTTCTGAGCTGAGCAGCTAAGAGTAGCCCACATGGCCGTTTATTATTTACCTAACAGTATTTATAGTAGGTTAGTGAGAGGTACCTTCTTATTTTGACTGTGATTGATTTGTTTTATTTTTCTTTTTGAAAGATTTACCTGTTTTATGCATGAGTGCTCTATCTGCATGTACACCGGCTGGCAGAAGAGGGCATCAGATCACATTGTGGATGGTTGTGAGCCACCATGTGGGCACTGGTAACTGAACTCAGGGCCTTTGGAAGAGCACTAGCCACTGCTCTTAACCACTGAGCCTCTCCCCAGCCCAATTCTTTTTCTTTCCTTTTTTTCTTTTTTCTTTTTTAAGACAGGGCCTCTTTATGTAACCCTGACTTTCCTAGAACTCAATATGTAGACCAGGCTGACCTAGATCCTCCTGCCTCTGCCTCTGAGTGCTGGGATTAGAGGCGTTCGCCACCACGCCCGACTTCTGTGATTGCTTCTCAGGTTTTCAGAAAGCATTGTTTTCCCCACAGGTTTTGCAAGGATGGGAAGCTAGTCTCAGTAAGTTGGCAGGAGAGTTTTGTTTTGTTTTAAATAACATTTTCTGTGCTGTGTGTGAGTTAGTTCTGATTGGTCAGCAGAGGGGTGTGCACTTGACCTCAGGGCTTCTTTTCTCCCTGCCCTCTTGGTGCTGAGCAGCTGTGTGCTCACTATTTCCTTCCCTGCCTTCCAGAAACTTCTTTCGAAGTTGATATTTCAAATGAGCAGCAGTCCTTGCTTACTAGAGGAGAGGGTATGCCTTGACCTAAGTGTTTGGGAGATGGAACACCGGGTCTTGGAGGGGCGGCTCCCATTCCCACTCTGTGTGTCGGCTTTGCGGTTTACTATGGTGGCATGTCTAGATGGGGTAGTGTCTTCCGGTAGGAGACAGTACAGTGAGAACATTGGGCAGTGCCATGTGGGTGAGCGAATGATGCCTGAGTCATTCTCAGAGAACGTTTTCTGTTGTTTTCCTTTGATTGAGCTGGATTGAGCTGGATCTCACTCCATCTTCTGGGATGGCTCAGAACTTAAACCATGGTACAGGCTAGCCTTTACTCACAATGCTTTTCCTGTTCTGGCCTCTAGGATTACAGGTGTGAGCCACCATACATACCTACTGTGAAGAATTTCTTTTCCAACCAGTGAGGTGGCTCAGAGGGTAAAAGCCTTTGCCACCACGTCTGATGACCCAAGTCCCATTTCTGGGATCCATATGGTAGAAGGAGAGTCACTTCCCCTCAGCTGTTCTCTGACTTCCACATGCACGCTGGGCCCCTCCTCAGTAAATTAATACAGCGAGAATGTCTTTTCAAGACAGAATCCAAGCAGGATCTACGAGAGCATAAAGATTTGAACTGTCAACTGAGTGCCCAGACACAAACAAGGAACCGAGTTTTTGTGAACTTCTTAGTGTAACTTTGTAGAAGTGTGTTTGTTTCTTGGTTTTTCTCTTAACTGGGCCATCCCCCAAATAATTGAGACTCTGTTGTATTATTTGTTAAACAACTTTCACAACACAAGAACTGAGCAGTCACCACTCTATTCTTAACCCCCTAAACTAATCTGGCTCCCTTCCAGTGTAAACCCCAGAGAGACTTGCACTTTGTGGCTTTTCCTGCTTTGGCTGGTTCTCTCCTGATGTCTCCTGCTCCTCCGCCTGTGGCTCCTCCTCCTTTCTCTCTCTAACTCTTCCTGCCCTGCACGGCAGGAAATCCAGCCTTATTTTCTCCCCTGCTCAGTGATTGGCTATAAGATGGTTTATTGGCATATGAGGGGATAATTGGGAAGTGGTGTTTACACAACATTGAGACAGATTTCCAGAACAAGGATTGGGACTAGATGCGGGGAAGACAGAAATCAGCATTTGAATTTCTCAGTAATCTCATATCTGCATGAATTTAGAGTGAAAAGGAGGAGGGTGACAGATGTGGAGGTTGGCTGTCCTGGCCTCGTGGGTCAGCCTGTAGCCCACTCACGATGGGAAATTTTGGGGAATATTTTTTTACTTACCCTTTGAATTTTGAAGTGTTTGAGTTGGTGATCAGCTCTGGGCTGTAACAACAGTTGTATGGCTGGGCTGGGGATGGAAGAGGCTGGTCTGTTGCTCCTGTCTTGAGTAGGGAGGGTGGATGAGGTGCTGGGGCAGAAGGACAGGCTTGGTGATGGAGTGTGCAGAGTCCTCGGAAGGCCATGGCTGTGGCTTAGTAGACATGGAGCTGCTAGCTGGCACATAGTAAGGATGATGACAGGGAATTCTGTGAGTGGACCGACAGAGGGTGTGGACAACCAGATCCATACATGGGTCTGGAGCTTGGGGAAGAGTCTGGGCCGGGGCGGATTTGCTCAGTAGGCCACCAGTGTCTGCAGGCAACACAGGGATGGGTGGTGTGGCTCTGAGTGACTGAAGGGATGGGCCCTTGAGATTGGCCACCAAGCTGTCCCTGTTGGTCCTGGGGTGGTCTGCACCGAGGGCGCTAGCTGGACCCTAATGCCCAGACTGTCCACAGGGTAGTAGTGTCTGCCCCAGGTGGGATCACTGTGAAAGCTTAAAGATTTGCTTGTTTCCGTGTTTAGGGATGTTTTACTTGCATGCTCACCTGTGCACCATGTGCCTGCAGTGCCATGGAGGCCAGAGGAGGGCACTGGGTCCCCTGGAACTGGAGTTACAGACTGTTGCCAGCTGCCATGTTGGCAGTGGGAGTCCAGCCTAGTCCTCTGGAGAGCTGGTGTTTAGAAGCGCTGAGCCGACTCTCCAGCTCCCCCTTTGAAAGGTCTAATGAAGAAAGTCCTATGTCAGAGCCCCATGCATGTACTATGTACTTTTCATTTCACCCCGGATCTCTTTGCTTAATGGATGTCACTCCTGAAGGAAGTCAGAGTGCAGCGTCTCAGTGAGTTGAGGGTCCTCCACAGGCAGGCTGCTTAAAATGCTGGGCTTGCAGGAATCTGGGTTGTTGCCTTTTGTAGATTCATTCGGTCTCATGGGCTTTCATTTTAAGTGGTGGATGATCTTGTGGTTCGTGAATTGCTGCTTGTAGCCTGGTTTGGTGTTGCCAAGAGTAGATGGTGTTTCCTGGTGTTGTATACTCACTATTGGGGCTTAAGATTCACTTTGTTAGAGTTTTTCTCCCCCAGTTTGGGCAAGAGAGTGCTAACCTCAAGTGCTCACACAGAGGGGAAAGGGGAGACTCACTTCTCACACCACTGAAAAGGCCAGGCTTGGCTTCCTGTGTGATACCTGTGTGCTCACCAGGACCCTGCTGCTTGCACACTTGGAGGACCAGGAGCAGCACCCTTTGTTGGTAATGCTGGTGCAGGTTTTTAGGACAGTGCTTCCTGGCCTGGCCTACAGTGTCCCTAATCCAGGGCAAACCCCATGACAAGGTGGGGACTCTGTCTTGTACCCCTGAAGCCAAGCCTGGTAACCAAGGTAGAGTAGAGAAGTTCCAGCAGAGTTCTCCCTCACATGGAACCTTCTCATGGGTGACTGTCAGTGAGGGACTACACAGATAAGGCTCTTCTCTCCTTGAAGAGCTTTGTCTATGTAGGAGACTGAGGCTGGTATGTTCAGGCCATTTTCATTCTGAGAGAACTGCTCAGGAGTCGCTGTTGGAAGGCAGTTTGAAGTCCAGCGTCCCATGTAGAGCACAGTGTGCATTGTGAGCTCAGGTGCTGGCTGCAACTGAGTGGGGAAGACGTGAGCTCCCAATGCGGCTGTGAGGATGACAGCCAGTGCTACAGTCCATAGGCAGAGTCCCCCCAGGAGAGGCAGCCATGACAGCCAGGAACAGTGTTAGAATTAATGTGCTTTGGATGATTTTAATATTAAACTTTTTTTTGTCACCTGTGGTGGGGTTAGTGAAGTAGTGTAGCATCTGGGAGTATGGGATTTTGAAAATTTGGTGTCTCAGGAAAAGATGGGCATATCCAATTATGGCCATGTTTACCATTGAAAGGCATGCCTTGAAAGCCTGCGAAAAGCAGGTGACAGTCTTTGATCATGGGACTTTGGACAGGAGTGTTCCCTGAAAAATCCTGCCAGGAACCATGGCAATGAGAGGCCAGAATCCTCACCGAGACTCATTATGACACAAAGGACTTAAAATCAGAAGCCCAGGTGGCCTCAGCGTCCACCCTCCTCGTCTTCCTCTGTCAGTGCGCTGAGAGTCCAGCAAGCCTCTGCATCACCTTGTGGCAGTCCATCACCGTTTTACCCAGACCTGCCCAGAATCCACACTGGTGGAGAAGGCAAATGGAGCAGAGAAATCTCTCCCTCTGAACCAGCGCATCAGAAAGGCTGGAATTCCAGGACACTGGGACCAAGAGTCCATCAGAAGCTTTCTCCCCTGGAGCTTCAGAACCTCGGTATGGTGAGCAGGACTGCAAAACTTTTAACCTTGAAATAATTGGGTCCTAGGACTGCAGAGGCAAGTCCTGGCTGATTAAAGGATCGCCCTAAATTTATAAACTAGCCTTAAAAACTGCTGAATAAGACTCCAGACTGCCACCTGTATGGATCCATACCCAGAGAATTAACCTGAGAAAAATTAATATCTTTTTAAGAAACTTAAGTTAGTGTTAAGTGTTTGTTTTATAGGTATTAGGGTGTTTTAGATATTAGATTTTAGAGTTAGGTTTTTGGGTTTTAGGATTTAGGAACTTTATAGGTAATTGTTAAGTATTAATAATATATATATAATAAAAATAAAAATTTACTGTTAATAGTCACCTGTATAACTGAAGCATTTTAAGTTTTTTTTTTTTTTGGTTTTTCGAGACAGGGTTTCTCTATGTAACAGCTCTGGCTGTCCTGGTCTCACTTTTGTAGACCAGGCTGGCCTCGAACTCACAGAGATCCGCCTGCCTCTGCCTCCCAAGTGCTGGGATTAAAGGCGTGAGCCACCACCGCCCGGCAGGCATTTTAAGTTTTAATGGGAAAGAGATTTTGGGCTCTTTTGTTTTCTGGTAACTTGGAGGTGTGGAGATGACCTTCTATGTAGAGCCAGCAGCTCCTAAGAGCTCATGTTACCATCTCAGGCACAGATGGCTTGGGGATTTTAACTGTAAGAAGTGGGTCTGTTACCATCTCAGGCACAGATAACTTGGGGATTTTAACTGTAAGAAAGTGGGTCTGTTAAGAGTAGTTGGGAGCAAGCAAGTAAGCCCCGGAAGCCGGGCTCCCAGGAGTTTGGATGATAGGAGCATTTATTCTGTTTTTTCTTGTGGACTTTGTTCAGGCAAGTTGTAAGTGAATGGTTCAGCTTTTTACAGCTGTGCCTACCATTCCTCCAGAGCAATCCAGCTATTTCTGTTGGCATGGTATCATGGTCATTGGATTCTGCAATCGGATTTAGGGCTCACTTTGTTTTGGTTTTTTGAGACAGAGTTTCTCTGTATAACCCTGGCTGTCCTGGAACTTGCTCTGTAGACCAGGTTGGCCTCGAGTTCACAGAGATCCGCTTGGTTCTGCTTCCAGAGGCTGGGATTAAAAGTGTGTGCCACCATCACCGATTAAGGGGAGTCTTAATGGAGAGCTTATATGATACCTTCAGTCTTCTTTCTGTCCAGTTGCTATCTAGGATCGCAGCTGTCCCCTTTTTGCTAGGCCTTTTTGCTTGGTTTGGACTCCCTCTGATTCTCCTCAAGCCCCTTCCCGCTTGAGTCTTTGGATAAGCTCCTTCCTGAGTTAGGCAGAGACCTGGTCCTCTGGGTTTCTGCACGTGGTATGCCTCTCTCTGTTCAGTGTCTTTGACAAACATCTCGAGGCATTGAATTTGGTGCCCTGGTCCCAAGTACCTGTCCATTGTCCTGGTTCCTGTGGATAGCTGTTTGGTGTGGTGAGGAGGGGAAAATACTACACGGCACTTTCCTCCCCAGCTAGTATAGATCCTACTTATGTGAACTGCTAGCTCAGGAGGCTGAGGCTGGAGGAGTTCATGGCTAGCCTGGGCTACAAACAGAACAAACAATGTTTCAAAGCACTAAGGGATAGGATGCAGCTCTTGCTTGGAATGGCTAGGCCTACATTCCACTCTTTCCTCCCCACACACATATGTATACAGTGTATGATGAGCAGTAAAAAGAAGCTAGAGAACTCTGACTTAACTTCCTTTTGGAAGGACACCTAACGAGCTTCCGTGGCTGCTCTAGTTATAAGGGATCGTGCTCAGTCTACACCATGGAGTTTAAGACGAAGCCACTTCACTTCCTTTTCCTTTCCTGACAGGGTTTCCATTAGAAATGTCACCAACCTCTAACCCTGGTCCCTCCACCAGTCCAGTCTTGATGTGCCTGTCACCATTCTGGTGAGGACCCACTGAGCTGTGTTGGTTGCCCTTCTGCCTTGTGTATGTAGTAGTGCACTTGCTGGAGCCCAGAGAATGCACGCGGCCACAGGCAGTGCTGGCGCTGCCAGCAAGCAGCTTGCCAGGGACACAGAGCAAGGGTGAGCAGCAGTGTGCTCCAACAGGTTCTGATGCCGCCAGTGGGGACAAGCCTCCTGTGTGGGTGGGTTCTGGACTCAGAGCTGACTGGCACAGATGAGAAGGATTCATTTTCCTTTCTCAGGTTTTGACCTGAAATTATGGGGAAGAATAGGTATGAGAAAGCTTGTTTAGGGTAGATGTGCTAAAAAATAAGTATGGGGTAGGTTGTTGTATCCTCAGTAGATGTGGCAATTCAGATCACGCCTAATGTGGCTTGGGTAGCTGCATAACTTACTACTGATTTGCTTGAGGGACAGCGAGGAAGCCTAGGTAGGTCTCTATTATATAGTTGGATCACAGTATTCTGTGTATGTATGTGCGTGTACACTTTTTAAATATTTTATGTGGATGACTGTTCTGCCTTCATGTATGTCTGTGCATGCCTGTTGTCCAGGGAGCTAGAAGAGGGCAAATCGGGTTCTTGAGGATTGGAATTACAGATGATTAGGAGCCACCATGTGGGTGCTGGAATCAAATCCAGGTCCTCTGGAAGAGCAGCCAGTGCTCCCTTTAACTGCTGAGCCATTTCTCCAGCCCTGCAGATCTATTTTAAATTGAATATAATCTTATAAGTTAGAAATAAAATAACTAAATTCTGAAGGCTGTCTGATTATTGGTGAAGTGTTGAGTTGGATATGCTTGAAGCCGTAGACTGTTTAAATGGCCTAATTTTACCTTGCAAGAGTCTAGCCTCTGAAACTAAACATGTTATGCAAAAACATTAAAATGTGCACCTTCACCTTTGAGCCAAGAGTACTGTCCCCTGAGAAAGGCTAGTGTTGGGAACCAAGCTGGGCTTGTGTGTGGGCCTGCTGCTGGCCTGTGTTGGGGGAAGGAAGACAAGCCTGCAGTGGGACAGGTGCACGAGCCACAGGCTTTCACCTTGTGTCAAGAACTATCAGACTTGGGTGACTAGCAGCCAGACTGATGGTCTAAAACCTAGAGCACAGGTGTATGGATTGTCCAGTCTCATGTCAAAGGAAACCTACATCATCTCAACTTCTAGCTACTATAAATAAACTATTCATGTGTTAGTGGCGTGCCTGAGGAAGTGAGAGCATTCAGTTAAGGACGGGTAGGCTGTGACACCTACTCTATGTGTGTAGACAGTGGAGCCAGGCAGGAAAGGAATAGGTAAGCAGTGCCATGGTCTGTTCCTCCCTGTAAGGCTGGAACCTAACCCCCAGAGTGGTAGTGGTAAGAGGTGGAGTCCTTGTTATCTGAGCGTTCTGGGAGGCTGAGGCAGGAGAACCATGCTAGTTTGAGGCCAACTTGGGCTATAGATTGAGTGGGGAAGAGAAATTTGGGGATGTATTGGTGAGGGTAGAGACCTCACAAATGGGGTTAGTGTTTATATATAAAAGAGGCCTTAGGAAGCTTGTTAGTCCCTTCTGCCATGTGCCAACTCTGAGGAATAGACCCTCGCTGTGCAGACCTGCCAGGGCCTTGGAGTGGACGGTTTTCATTCTCCAGAACTGTAAGCGGTACCTTTATGTTGTTTGTAAGCTGCCTAGTCTAAGACACTTTGTCCTAGCAACTGTAATAGTCTAAGACACAGCAACATAAGACCAATGGAGGGCAGTGTATGAGTCTAGCCATGTGTGCTCTCTATAGAGTTAATAGTGACGGGAGGCATCTCTATTACTGTTTGGAGCGTGCTTCGGAGAGCTTAAGTGTGCCTGCTGGAGATCAAATAGACCTAGTAGGTTACTTATTTTATAGAGCATGAGGAAGAATAGTGAAGTGTGTGTACACTCAAGTGTGTGTTTGAGGGTAAACTCTGGAGATTGTCAACCCATTGTCCCTTGCATGATTTATTGTTCAATATTCAGCCACCAATGAAAATGTCCTGTGTTCCAGAGTTGCCTGTGATTCTATGCTATTGCATATTGTGTTCAGGGGAAAAATGCATTTAAGGCTTTGAGGTCAAGTTTAATGGGAACATTTGTTATTACCAGTAAAACAAAACAGAAAGCAAACCCTTTTTGGGGCCAGTGAGATGGCCCAGGGTAAAGGTGCTTGTTTGAACCCCGACAACTGAGTTTAGTCCCAGGACCCACATGGTAGAAGGACAGAAATGATTCACAAAAGTTGTCTCTGACCTCTCTATATCTGTGTCCATGCACGTGAGTTCCCCCAAATGCTTGTGTATATGCACACATAATACGTAAATGCAATAAAAAAAACAAAATCTTTGGGGTAGGTGTGGTTGCACACATCTTTAATTCCAGCACTTGAGGGACAGAGAGGCAGGAGGATCTCTCTGAGTTTGAGCCAGCCTGGTCTATATAGTGAGTTCCAAACCACCTAGGGCTACATAATGAAACTCTGTAACTCTGTGGTGTGTGTGTGTGTGTGTGTGTGTGTGTGTGTGTGTGTGTGTGTGTATAGAACAACAACAACAACAAAACAGATCTTTGAGTTCGAGGCCAGCCTGGTCTACAGAATGAGTTGCAGGACAGCCAAGGATAAACAGAGAAATCCTGTCCCGAAAAAACCAACCAACCAACCAGCCATCTTCATATTTGTGTGCACTTTCTATCTGGTTTTGACAGATGGGAAGACTGAAGTTGAGAGGCAGGTGGCTAGGAAAAGGTGGCCTGGACTTGAGTCCATGTGCACCTACATGGCTGGAGGTGCCATGTTCTTGTCTTACACATGTCAGATTCCCCAGGGTCTTTGTCCACTGGAGTGGAGAGAGTTAGGGTCTTTTTCCATTAACCTCTTAAGGAAGAGGTAGGGGACAGGGATTGGTGAGCTACTTCCATTTGGATTGACTTGGCCATGCTGGTGTATGGATCAGAACTATAGCTTGTGATCAGAACTATAACACAGAATGTGCAGTGTGTATGTGATGGAGGTTGTGGTAATGGGGTGTAGGAAAGGTAGATGTTGTACTTTTTACTTGGCTCAGTTATCACAAAGAGTTGGAATAAGACCACAAGCTGCTTGATGAATAAGCTGAGAGTCTTTCGGCAAAAACTAGGCTTGTAGTCTTGACTTTCACCCCCCAAGATGAACCTCTCCACCCATGGCTTGCCACGATGTGAATCATGGACTGCTAAAACACCAAACAGCCAGACACAGTTTTTCCCCCCCCAGATCATTCCATGTCCACCCCCAGCATAAAAGTTGCATTTACAGCTAGGCATGGTGGCGTACACTTTTAATCCCAACACTCAAGGTAGGGAGGCAGAGGCAGGCAGATCTCTGTGAATTCTAGGCCAGCCTGGTTTATGGAGCAAGTCCAGAACAGCAAGGGCTACACAGAGAGAACCCTGTTTTGAAAAACAAACAGCATTTAAAAACCATTAGGGAAAAAAGAATTGAGATGTTGAAGTTCTTAGAGATCAGGATGTGAATGGCTGCAGAAGGGACCACAGGAAGTTGGTGTGTTCTGTCTCCTTGTAGTTGAGAGCGTGCCCCTTGGCTCTTTAGAGGTGTGTTTGCTTCTTGGCACATCAGTGGGAGAGAAGAATGAAAACGTCATGTTCCTTGATGGAGGTCGCCCTGTGTGTACTTGTGGATAAGGCCATTGTGGGAAACACTACAGAGATAAGTTGGCTGTTTATCTTTTGGTTTTGAACCACAGACCAAGTAAGTATGGCTGGCAGTCTGTTCTGTGACAAGTGTTGGTGACAAGAACTTGGACTGGCCTGGAGACTGAGCACAGCCCTAGCTCAGCATAGTTCTTCACAAAATTGAGTCACCTTTTGGTAATGCTGACCATAGTTGGAGCTGTGTGGCTGTCTGATTTCATCACTTAAGAAAAGAAGAAAAAACAAAATTATGAGGGGCCTTTAAAAAATGAGTCAGTCCAGGGATGTTTAGCCTGCCTCTGTGTATCTTGGTGGCACCGGAGAAGCAGACCCTTGAGAGTCAGAGAGCTTTCTGTGTCTGCTGTGCAGTGGCCCGTGCTTCCTGCATGTGCTGCAACCCCTCCTCCCTGTCCTTGTGGGTGCTCAGGACCTGTGGTGTATGGCTCCTGTGTTGTCCCCATAGCAAGTGTCTCGGTATGGTTCTAAGTGTGCTTAGTTAGGAGGCTAAGGCTTCAGGAGGGACAGTGTCTCATGACTTCTTAAGAAAGTCTTGCCAGAGGGCCAAAGTCACTTAGTGCCCTGCGGAGGACCTGGGTTGGGTTCCCAGCACCCACACAGCAGCTCACCGTCTAACCAGTTCCTGGCTCTGATACTCTGTTCTGACCTCCATTGTCAAATTAACTTGCTGGATGTGGTGGTGCAGGCCTTTACTCTTCGCACTCAGGAGGTGGAGGAGGCAAATGGATGTCTGGGTTCAAGGCTAGCCTGGTCTCAGAGTGAGATCTTGTCTGAAAACAACAACAGTGACAAACGTGTGTCCATCGTCATGTTTCTTTAAACTTTCATCTTAGCAACTTCAGAAAAACAGCAAAACCTAAAAAAATGTTTAGTGGGTTCAGTAAAACCAAGTGTCTTATTTGAGCATTTTCATCTTGTTTGTTGATTTCCTTATGGAAGGAATTGTTTAAAAACAGCACAGACACATTATTTGGTATCATACAGTTCAAAATGTTTAACGTGATGTAGAAGAAGGTGCACTGCTCTTAGATTCATCATCGAGCTTGGTTTAGGGTAGTGAGTTGTGTGTCTGTGAGCCAGCCTCAGCACCAGCAAGATTTGCTCTAAGAATAAATGCAGTATTTCTGAACTCAAGTCTGGCCTTTAAGGAATATTCCCCTCCCCTCCCACCCCCTCCCGTCCCCTCCCCTCCCCTCTCCTCCCCTCCATATGTGTGTGTGTGTGTGTGTGTGTGTGTGTGTGTGTGTGTGTGTGTGTGTACATGTGAGTCCAGTGTCTGGAGGGCACAGATGTTGGGTCCTCTGGAACTGGGGTCACAGGCAGTTGTAAGCCGCCTGATTTGGGCGGTGGGAATTGGGTCCTCTGGAAGAGCAGTGTATGCTAAGTGCTGACCAATCTCGCCAGTCCTAAACCTGGCCTTGTTTTGATGTCTTACACTCTCCCCCTTCCTCCAGAACAGAAATGTTAGATCCTTGCTTTTCTGACAGAATAGATTAATAAAAAGCAATAGGTTTACTTCTAATCATTGGGACAAGGAAAGTTGATAACCATTATTAACTTTTTATTGTACATCTTTCTAGACTTTTTTCTGTAAATGTACACAAGTGATATTCTTGTCTCCCCTTTGACAGACTCAGCTGCTGTTATTAATGCTGACTGGTTGGCTACTTGAAGTATATGTGGTTTTACTAGGGTATATGCCCTCAGGCTATGTGTTTCATGCTTGACCTTTGGCCGGAGGCTGAATTTTGGGGAATTGTGGAGTCAGAGGATGAGGAGCCTAACTGGAAGAAGTGAGGCCTAGGATATGTGCTTTCATGCCAGGTCCCACATGTTTTCTTTCTGTTCATGAGGTGAGGAGCTTTCTCCTTCGTGTTCCCACCACCATAGGAGTTTGTTGAAGTTCTTACGCCTAAGAGGACATTGTTCTGCAAGCCAGAACAAACTGTACCTCTTTTGTTCTTAGATCATTTCTACATAGGATTAGCTAATACAAGTATTTTAAAGCTTAAAAAAAGATGAAAAACTTCAGTGACTGTTAATCCTTTCCACTTGTCAAATTTTCTCCCCCTCTTCCTCTTCCCCTCAGTCCTGTTTTCTGAGACAAGCTCTCCTTCTCAGTCTTGTCTCAGAGCCAAGGCTGACCTAGACTCAGTGGTCCTCCGGCCTGGATTACAGGTTTGAGCTTCCAGCACCCATTGCTCTTCCATTGCTCTTCCACTAGTTCTTACATCTGGGGTGGGGAGTTCTGCTCTTATTACAAGTGTGGTAAAGGTGTGTGTGTGTGTGTGTGTGTGTGTGTGTGTGTGTGTGTGTGTGTGTGTGTGTGTGTG
>CAJQZJ010032066.1:5992110-6003935 GCA_907164525.1 Lophiomys imhausi | reverse complement strand
CACATGTGTGTGCGTGTCCGGCATGGAGACTGACTCACCCTGAGGAGGCATGTTTCACATGTGTGTGTGTGTCCGTCATGGAGACTGACTCACCCCGAGGAGCCACGTCTCACATGTGTGTGCGTGTCCGTCATGGAGACTGACTCACCCCGAGGAGGCACATTTCACATGTGTGTGCGTGTCCGTCATGGAGACTGACTCACCCCGAGGAGGCACGTCTCACATGTGTGTGCGTGTCCGGCATGGAGACTGACTCACCCCGAGGAGGCATGTTTCACATGTGTGTGTGTGTCCGGCATGGAGACTGACTCACCCCGAGGAGCCACGTCTCACATGTGTGTGCGTGTCCGGCATGGAGACTGACTCACCCCGAGGAGGCACATCTCACATGTGTGTGCGTGTCCCGCATGGAGACTGACTCACCCCGAGGAGGCATGTTTCACATGTGTGTGCGTGTCCGTCATGGAGACTGACTCACCCCGAGGAGGCATGTTTCACATGTGTGTGTGTGTCCGTCATGGAGACTGACTCACCCCGAGGAGGCACGTCTCACATGTGTGTGTCCGGCATGGAGACTGACTCACCCTGAGGAGGCATGTTTCACATGTGTGTGCGTGTCCGGCATGGAGATTGACTCACCCCGAGGAGCCACGTCTCACATGTGTGTGTGTGTCCGTCATGGAGACTGACTCACCCTGAGGAGGCATGTTTCACATGTGTGTGCGTGTCCGTCATGGAGACTGACTCACCCTGAGGAGGCATGTTTCACATGTGTGTGCGTGTCCGTCATGGAGACTGACTCACCCTGAGGAGGCACGTCTCACATGTGTGTGTGTGTCCGGCATGGAGACTGACTCACCCCGAGGAGGCATGTTTCACATGTGTGTGCGTGTCCGGCATGGAGACTGACTCACCCCGAGGAGGCATGTTTCACATGTGTGTGCGTGTCCGGCATGGAGACTGACTCACCCCGAGGAGGCATGTTTCACATGTGTGTGCGTGTCCGGCATGGAGACTGACTCACCCGAGACAGTCAGTGGGTCTGTGAGCTGTATGTGATCTTGTCACACAGCACAGCAAGGCTCCTAGGTTACAGTCTTGTAAGCCAGGTGCTTGGAACTTCAGCTCACAAAGCATGTGAGTGGCTGGCACCCAGTAACAGCAAGGCCACTAACACTGTGTTACTGGTGGTGGCATGTCCTGTGTCTGGGACCCACCTTGTCACCTCTTGTGGATAGCCTTCTTCCCTTCTCTGTCTGTGCCTCCTTCTCAGCACTCCTTTGATCTCTTTCTTGTCTTCCCCCATCCCAGTACTATGGTTTCTTTGAAGGAAGGATTAATAATAGACTTAAAAAAAAAAGAAGACAGGGCCATGGGTACTTAAAAAAAGATTTATTTATTTTATTTAACGTGTATGTGTATTTTGTCTGCATGCACATGCATGTGTACCATGTGCATGCCTGGTGCCTCGGATCCCCAGGGACTGGAGTTGCAGAAAGTTGTGAGCCGCCAGTTGGGTGCTGGGAATTGAACCCAGGGTCCTCCAGAGGAGTAGCCAAATGTACTCCATTTGGCTCTCCATTAGGAGCCGTCTCTCCAGCTCCTAATAATAGACTTTTAAGGATCAGCTGGGCAGTCTCTCCTTTCTGTGGTCTGTGGGAAAGTGTATTCACAAGACTGGCTTTGGGTCTTCTAATGTCCTTAGGAGTTTCAGGTTTTGGGGTGTCATGGGCTATTCTGCGCAGGTGCTTGTTCTGAGATGTATGTCTTGCCCCCTGTTGTGACACTGATCCAGAGGTTTCTAGCGTGACAGTGACTGCCCCTGCTGAGAACCCTGGGACAGGACTGTGTGGGCATTAGGGACCCAGGATGCTTGGGCGTGGGGCTTTGTAGTTGCACCAAGGTCTGTGTGGGCATCAGGAGTTGAAACAGTCTGTGGTTTTTCTTTCCCCTCCCTGTTATATGATAACTGATGAGTTAGGACATGTTGGAGGTGGTTTCTGCTTGGAGCACACTAAACCCACACTTCTTCCTGCACTGCTTATTGAATGCAGGGTGTGTCACAGATGCTGGGGAGGCCTTACGCCACTGAGCTAATTGCCAGCCCAAGAGCAAGTTCTAAGAACAGCCAAATATTTATTCTGATGTGTGCCAATACACATTTTGAGTTTTGTTCTTATTATACAAAATTGCAAGCCTTTTCTTATTTATTTGTTTGTTTATCTATCCATCCATTTATCCATCCATCCATCCATCCATCCATCCATCCATCCATCCATCGTTTTTGTCCCACACTTGCTGTTTTTGTTCAACCTACACATGTAGGTAAGAACAAGCCTGCTCCCTGACACAGAAAACAGACCAGTCCCTCCAGGCCTGCACACCATTGAGGCAGGAGAACCAGCTGTGGCTCTGGGATTACTGATGTTCCCCCTCTCTCCTGCAGAACCTGAGAGCAGACCCAGAAGAGCTTTTCACCAAGCTAGAGAAGATTGGAAAGGGCTCTTTTGGCGAGGTGTTCAAAGGCATTGACAATCGGACTCAGAAAGTGGTTGCCATAAAAATCATTGATCTGGAAGAAGCTGAAGACGAGATAGAGGACATTCAACAGGAAATCACAGTGCTGAGTCAATGTGACAGTCCGCACGTCACCAAATACTATGGGTCCTATCTGAAGGTAAGGCTTAACAGCTCCATTTCCGCTGTACTGCACTTGGCTGAGCTGGGACAGCAACACGAAGGACTCCGGCAGCACAGCAGGTCTTCAGAGCGGGGAGAGAGACTTCAGCCTTTGTATTGAAAAGAGCACAACTCTCACTCACTCACGCGTTTTATTCTTTGTTAAAGCATTTGGTGCTCACATTCTCCTTCAAAGAAACTGAGTGGGACTACTGTTGAGACTACTAATTTATTATATTAATTTATAATATCAGGGCAGGTGTGAGCAGCCACAACAGCTTTTCTACCCTAGATGGTGTATCTGAAGTCACCAGCCAGGGTTTAATTGTTTAAATTGTTGCTGTTTTTATGCTGCGGATTGCTTATGTTGTTGTGGTAGCTGATGTGTCTGCCTTTGACTTGCAGGAATGTGAGGCAAGTGAACAATCAAGTAAAGCAGAAGAATGGCCATAGTGGGCCCTGTACATGGCCCCTGGCCTTTCCCCATTCATCTGTATGTCCCGGGCTGTCCTGGACTCACTTTGTAGACTAGGCTAGCCTTGAACTCACAGAAATCCACCTGCCTCCGCCTCCCGAGAAAGCTGTGCACCACCATACCCAGCAATTACAGACAGCTGTGAACTGCCATGTGGGTGCTGGGGTCTTTTGGAAGAGCATCCAGTGCTCTTAACTGCTGAGCCATCTCTCCAGCCCCCATTCCGTATTCTTTGTTGATAATACAGTGGTTCTCCACCTATAAGTCTTGACACCCCTTCCCTTGTAAAATGACCCTTTCACAAGGGTCACTAAGATCATCAGAAAACACAGATATTTGCTTGATTCATAACAGTAACAAAATTGCAGTTACGAAGCAGCAACCCAAATAACTTGATGACTGGGGGTCATGGCATCAGGGCAACATGAGAAAGGGTACTGAACGGTCTCAGCCTTAGGGAGGTTGAGAAGTGCTGTATTTATGTGCTTTGACCTTGCTTGGAAGCTGTCTATCACACACCACAGGGTCATCATCACTAACAAAGCTCATGGTGTGTTCGAGCCCTAGACTCAGTCATCTCGCTGGACTCATAAAAGTAGTGTTCTTAGAACCAGTACACGAAACCCTTGAAATAGTTTTTGTGGAAGCTAAAACCTCATTACGTCGAAGCAACCGTTTGCTGAGGAACGCAGCATTAACTCATGGCCTGCTCCCTTTCTGACTTGATCTCCTCAATCTTGCTTGGCTGTGGAAGGGAGAGTGTAGCGTTGGTTGTTGTGGAGATGTGATGGTTATCAGTCTAAAGTTAAAAATTTCAGAACCATTGCTTCATCAAAATGATTATTAGGAAATAAAAATTAAGGGGTAATACTATTTTGTTTTTGCTGTGAGAAAGGACGGCAGTATATAATTGCTACAATATGTAACTTTTTGAACGGGTCCCTGCAGGTGTCATACAGGAAATCGATAAGAGAAAAGAATGAAAACTTCCTCAGCCTGGATAAGACTTTGGGGAGTCCTTAACAGATGGTTTATTCTCAATGTATTTAAGCTCAGTATAATTTGGAAAATGTTTCCTGGTGTAATACAATCCCTTTTGCACAAGGAAGCATAATTACAGTGAAACTCAACTCAGGGTACATGTCATTTCTTCCAAGAAGATGGGTTCTAGAAATACGCTGCCTGTACTAGCTTAACCTGTACTAGCTTAAAGGTCTAAGGGTCTGGCCTGGTCATACAGAGAGCATAGAGGTCATTTGTGCTGCTAGCCACTCCAGTCCTGGTTGTGGGAGCTTGATATGGCCGAGCCTAACAGATAACACATATCACCAGGCTGTTAATCACTTTCAATTCCCAGCTTTCTGGATGAAAAAAACAGGTTTCTCATCTTTCCCAGTGGTTAAAAAAAATCCTGTGTGTTTAACATTCCTGGTTTCTCTGGAGATCTGTCGAATGGTGTGTTCTTGACACTTTTTGAAATGACAATAGTGACTTCAAGGATTAGATGTCCTACTGGACTTGAACCATCCATTCATTTTGATGTGTGTCTGGTAGTGATTATTTTTTTCCTTAACATCCCTGCTTCCTCATTTATAAAATGGAAAAAAAAATCATGTACTTCATGGTTGCAAAGATTAAATGGAGATCAAGTAGGTGAAAGTACTTGCTTTCACTTCAGAGTTGTTCCTTTCCTTTCTTCATTCAAGTTCCTCTGGCTTTGTTTCAGTGAAGGTCAGTGAGGTCAAAGGCCAGCAGGAGGAAGGATGCTGCAGTTAGAGCAAGCTCTGAGCGGGTCCTGAGCAGGGAGGCTTTCCACGGTTGAATGAAGAGGCTCATGATACTGTTAACCTTGAGTCCTGGTTGGATTTCATGTAGGTTGCTGGTGGTGTGGAAGAACCTTACATGATGGAGATTTGTAATCAGATGGTTATGGGTGGCTGCAAAACCTTTTTGCCATTCTTTACTAATCTAGTTAATTTATATTTTAGTAAATATCCACCAAAGGTTAGGAAATTTTGGAGATAGGATCAGGAAAAAGTAGAAATTTCTTTTTTTTTCTTTTTTCTTTTCCAGACAGGGTTTCTCTGTGTAGCCCTGGCTGTCCTGGACTCACTTTGTAGACCACGCTGGCCTTGAACTCACAGAGATCCGCCTGCCTGTGCCTCCCAAGTGCTGGGATTAAAGGTGTGTGCCACCACGCCCAGCTAAAAGAGGAATTTTTGCTTAGAGTGCATCAATCTCCTTCTCTTTTTCGTGGGGATTGTGCCCAGGACTTCTTACTTGCTAGGTAAGTCACAGTCAAGTCATAAAGCTGCTTTGAAAGTTTTTCTTTCTTTCAAGGTTAAGATTATGGTGATTGCAGTGGTTGGTTTTAATCGTCAGCTTGACACAATCGAGAATCTCCTGGGGAGGGTCTCATTGAGCGTCCTCTAGATTAGGTTGGACGCTGGGCATTTACCGGAGGATCGTCTGAATTAGGTTAATCGACACCACGTGGAAAGGCTCACCAGTGGGGAGGGGGTGGGGCTGAGGACGTTTGCTTGTACTCCCTTGTCTCTGTGTTCTTGACTAGATGTGACCAGTTGCTTCCAGTCTTGCCATGACTGTTCTGCAAGATGGACTGCCACCTAGAATTGTGAGCCACATAAACTTCTTCCTCCTTCAATTTTCTTTTATCCCAGTAGAAGTGGGAACTGAGCAGTGGTGTAAGGGGAGCAGCACATGGCGCCTGTGGTCTGCACTTGGCTGACACACACAGTCTGGAGAAGTCTGAAAGAGGAAGACATATCATTTAAACTAAAGTCAGTAGTGTTTAATTTGGGGGAATTAAACAGCTAGGACATTAACCAGAAGTCTCTTCCTCCTACCACAGCCACTGTACCAAGCTTTCTACCGCAGTAATGCTGTACTCAAGGTCAAATGGGATTGAGTGAGCGGAGGCAGGGCCAGGAGTGCTGTACACTCTAGTGATGCTGGGCAGTACCTGGCTGCTGTGTGGGCTGAGGATTGCCGCCCAGCAGACCCTGCTGAGGCTCACTGGGGCTCACAGGAACTTCCGGGCTTCACAACAGGCGGCCCCTCAGGCTGTGCACTTCCTACAGGGTCACTACAGGGTTTGGTGTGTCTGGCACATAGTGACTGACTGGTTGGCAAACAGTCACTTAAAAGCATTTTTTCTTTGTTTTAGATATTATCCCAGCCAAATGACTAAAAATTCATGTCTAAAAGTTCACTGTCAGCGTGCTAAAATGGAATTTATCTTGCTTTTATTGGCCTTATTTGGTAACTGGTAACATCCCAATTCTAAAGCAGATCAGGTGTGAGACTGATAAAAGAAATAGAAACACATCCTTTTCAAATCTCCACTTGCCATAGTTTCTTGTCACAGTGTCATTATTAAGGACACATGCCCCATGGGAACATTGACCTTGTAGGTTCAGATCCTGGGTTTATCAGTGAGGTTTAAAAGAAATTTTTTGAATGAGTTCCTAAAAATCGTTACCCACAAGATTCACCAGAAATTAATATTGAAAAGGTCCCTGATGAGTTAGTTCTAGGAAGGACCTGTTTGGGGCATTCCTCCATCGTGTTCTTTGGACTTGCTGGCTGGTGTTTTCCCCACCTGCCTCACAGTAAACTGGCCATTTCCTCAGATGAAGTGAAAAGCCAGTCATTAGACCTCCAGGAAAGAGACAGAGAGATGTCGCTGTAGGTGGCCAGTGTGTGATGTGTTCCTGAGCTGGACTGTGTTCCTCCCGCAATAGTTAATGGCCACTTTCCTGACATTAGACATTCTGAATTAGCACAACAGAATACACTCATCTTCGGTGTGTAATCTCTGTGCTGGCTAGTCTTATGGCACCTTAACACAGCGAGAGCCTGTGTAAGAAGAAGTGCACCTCAGCTGAGAAGAAGCCCCATCAGATTGGTCTGAGAGCAGTTGGGCGTTTTCTTGACAGATGGGTGAAGGCCCAGCTCATGTTGGGCGGTGCTGCCTCTGAGTGCTGTAAGAAAGCAGGCTGAGCAAAGCCATGGGGAGCGAGGCATGAACCAGCACCCTCCATGGCCCCTGCATCAGCTCCTGCCTTGAGTGTCCTCCCTGACTTCTGGGCGATGGCTGCAAACTGTGTGGGGAAACATGCCCTCTCCCCACAAAGCTGCTTTTTAAACGTGTTTAAAAAAAAAAAGCAGTAGAAAGCCTGACTTAAGATGGTCTTGGGGGGAAGCACCCCAGTGCACATCTTGTGGTTCTCCGCCTTGCCTACATTGTGTTAAAAATGTAAGGAACATTTTTATGTCTGGGAGAATTTGTCTAGCCACATGAAAAAATGGATTGCATTAGTACCTGACAGTTTCCCTTCATTCGGACCTTCCTTCCAACTATTTTTCAGAAAGCTGGTGCCTACCCCGATTTCTAGCATATTTAGGAATACTGGTGGTTGTTTACTATGGAGAACATCTTGGTTCAGTTGTGTCTGGTCTGTGTTGTAAGAAATACTATATTTATAATTGATACAATTATTAGGCTGTGGACTTAGCCTGCAACTTATGAATAAACACAGACACCTGTTAATTTTTATAATGTCTTGTAGCACTGGGGCTAGGCAAATCTTAATCCTCTATGCTAGCTTTCTACCTCCCCACATAAAATCCCATGGTACTTGCATATATGTTCTATGTCTTGCCACCTTCCAGGCCACTTGGAGTTTTGATCCACTCAAGGCATGGTGACTGTTCTCCTTCCAGTGATTCTTTTCCTCTCAAAAGCCTGCCACCTCAGCTCTGCCTACCTCTCTTTTGCCTACCCCAGGCTATAGGCAACTTTTGTTCAGCCAATCAGAGTTGACTTTGAGGCAAGAGTTGCAAATGTCATTTGGTGTCACCAGACTTTATGGGGAGCCAGTAATTGCCATTAAGTGCATAGCAGCCTAGGACAGCCCACAACAGGTCTGTGTGAACTTTCTGCACCTAGAAAGTCATCCAAGCACAGGTTTCTCTTAGGTCTCTTCCTTATCTCCAAAGACAGCTCCACCATGTTTCTGTTGATGTGGAAGAAATGAACTGCTGCTTTGTCCGTTTGTGAAAGGTGATGTGATGCTTAAAGGGCCAGAGAGAGTCACAGCTCTCCTCTGTGGAGCAGCCTTGTCCAGTGTAAGGTGTTCTTTGAACCATTGAACCACGTTTGAGTATGGCATGGTGGCACTCTTCCATGTGTTGGTGCCCACTGACCACCACACCACCCTCACACCTCCTAAAGGTCCAAGTGACAAGGTGTGTGGATGGTTCTGGTTCTCAGTGCTGTTGGCTTCTAGTGAGTGGAGGTTGGGGATGGTCTTGTACATCCTGTAGTAGATAGGACCATTCCCAAGTGCCAGAAGTCCTTCTGAGAAATCTGCCCCTGGCAGGAATACAGACAGAGTTCTTGTCTCAGGAAGTAATTGTGAGAGAAACGATATTTCCCTGGCTGATATTTGGGTTGAGTGATTCAAAGGATATTTAGACAGAGAATCTCAGATACTATGGGTGTGCTCACATGGTTTCCGTGGCCACACCAACTGTAAAAGCAAGATGCGTCCATACTGCAGGTACTGGGCCCACGTAGATGGTTGCATACTAGGCCGTGATACTTGGAAGTCCAGGCATCGTTTGGAGGTGATGTTCTGGAAAGAGGATTCAGGGGTTAGGGTGTCTGGTAGAAGGAGAACTCGGGGCGCCCCTGGTGTACTAAGGAAGCTTGT
The DNA here is from genome assembly GCA_907164525.1 of Lophiomys imhausi. Taxonomy (NCBI): domain Eukaryota; kingdom Metazoa; phylum Chordata; class Mammalia; order Rodentia; family Muridae; genus Lophiomys; species Lophiomys imhausi. Next base: position 5,995,043 of record CAJQZJ010032066.1, on the reverse strand, counting down.
CCACAGTCAGGTTGTTCTGTGAATGTTGCCTGTGCCCTTGCAGCATATCCTGAGTCTGCTTGCTGTAGTGGTGCGCAGCACACTAACTAGGAAGGGCTCCTGCCCCCTGATGGCCGTCCTGCTGGGAAGTTTGTTGTCTGCAGTGGTTACTGAGCCTAAGAGTCCTCAGACTTCCACCATTAGAGGACACAGGGAAAGTGTGGAAATTGTTTTTGTTTGTTGTTGTTGTTACCTTTTTTGTTTCACTTTTTAAAAAGTACTTTATTTATTTATTTTTGGGTGGGATTGTTTCTGAAATAGCGCCTCACATAGCCCAGGCTGGCCTTGCTCTCCTGCTCCTGCCTCTGCCTCCCAAATCTGCCACCATGTCCAGCTTGGTTTCTTAAAGTCTTAGCTGAATGTGGTGCATGCTCAGTGCTGAAGTGGCTCTTCCTCTGTGGCTTGAGTGTACACTTGGCTCTCGGCTGTGGCGTGACACTGTGTCCGGTATCAGACGCAGTTATTTTCGAGGTTTCTTTTCTCCATTTCCCACTCAGAGAAGGAGAGCTGAGGTGGTGAGATTCCAGGCTCCATGGCATCTTCACCGTTGACCTGTATCCTGTCTTCTGTCTGTGTCCTTAACCAACAGAGCATGGTTGTGTGTGCTCTGCTGCTGGGTCTCTTCCTGTGGCATATTTGTCTCAGTATTCACACAGTAGATGTGCTGTAGGGTGCTCTACGCTTTGACACATGCATGTTCCCACAAGCACCCGAGCAGTGGGGTGCAGAGTAGTGCCGGCATTCCAGAGAGCCTGTGCTGGCAGCCAGCAGCCACCAAGCTGTCACCAGCCAACTGTCACTAAGCCCTTCGTTTTTGCTTGTCCAACCATCTGGTTTTCCAGAGTGTACTTCAGGTGTCAGTCCCACACTGTACAGCCTTTTGTTTAGTGGGTTCTTCCAGGTAACACAGATGGAGTCACACCCAGCCATCAGGGAACTGCTGTGTAGATCCGCCATAATGGCATTTGAAGGCTACTGGGGTTGTTTCCAGGATTTGATGTTCATGAATACATGTTTTCATAGACATTCACACACTGTTTTTGTGTAGACCCAAGTTTTTCATTTCCCTCAGATAATAAACAACCTTAAGTAGGATCATTAAATGTCGGGGTCAGTGTCCCTGAGATTGCCCAGAGTGGCTGCTTCCCCTTGCATTCCCATCTGCACTTGGTATTTTCAGTGTTTTTCTTTCTTTTTCTTCTTTAGCAGGAGTGGAAAGGTTCTTCATGGTTGTTTGAAGTTGCATTTCCGTAACGTGTAAGCTTTGGAGTACCGTTCACACGGTTTGCTGTTTCCATGTACACCCTGGATGTTGTGTGCAAGGCAAGAGCCCATTATCCTCAGTGCTGTTCAGAAGAGCCCAGCAGCAGTGCGCTTCCAGTTCCCTTTGTCTTTAAGGTTTTCTCTTCCCCTTTCCTCCCCCCTCTTTCTAGCGTTGTTGTTCCTCCCCTCTCTTTCTAGCGTTGTTGAGCTATCCATGTGTGAAACAATTTTACTCATTTCACATATACAATGCAGTGGTTCCTGCTGCATGCTCAGAATTTGGTAGTCACCAGCACGGTTGATTTTAGAACATTCCTTTCATTCTAGAACCTCATAGCCTCTGGCCGACTCTGGTTCACAAACTGTCCGTAAGCATTTTGTGTCAGGCTTTTGCTTAGTACAGTGATTTCAGAGTCCATGTGTCTGATAGTAACAGGTGTATTTAATTTTTAATTTCTGAATGTGTTTGTCACTTTGTGTTGCTATGATGCAATATCCAAAAATTAGCCTAATGGAGGCAAGCTGTTTTTGTTTCCTGTGTCAGGTTTGGTCCATGGTTCTTGGCTCTGTCACTTTGAGCCTGTAGGGAGCTGTACGTGGTAGGTAGTGAATAGAGTTGCATACCTCGTGGATTCCAGGAAGCTAACCGAGAAAGAGGGGTACAGGCATCAGGAAGGTGGGGTGGGGTGGGGTGGTGACGGGGTTGGGGAGTGGGGACAACTCTGTAGGGCCACGCCATAACAGTGACTGATAGATACTCCGTTATGTCTATATCTCATTTTCACTCGGTCACTTTGATGGATATGTGGGTAGTTCCCATTTTCTGAGTATGAATAATGTTTCTGTGATATTTGTATATAATTTGTCCAGTGGACAGATTGTATGTTTCTATTTCCCTTGACTGCACCCTTAGGGGTGGGATGTTGGGTCATACGGAATGGAACACTAGGTTATCCTTTCTGAGGAACTGTTTTCTTTTGAGATAGTCTCTTACTGTGTGGCTCTGGCTGGCCTGGAAATTATTATATAGACCAGGCAGGCCTTGAACTCTAGAGATCAGCCATCTCTACCACCTGAGTGCTGGGATTAAAGGCATGCCTTGTGTAACTTTTGTTTTGAGAAACTATTCAGACTGTTTTGCAAGTATCTGCCTGAAATGGTGAACTGCAGCTCTGTTTCTTTCTGCTCATGTGTTTCATTCTGTTTTGTCTTGTGTCCCGGTGGCTGCAGAGTAGCCTGTCTTTGTCTGTGTCTCTACCTGGGGCACTCTTAAACTCTACACCCTTCAGTGATGGTGAGAGGCCTCTTCAGATTCCAGATCTCATGTGTCGGCCCACAATGGGTTCTTCAGGGTAGCGCTTGTCCCTCCTGCCCTTTGGTTATTGTCCAGTCTGCAGCCTCCTTTCTTAATGTCCTCTGGTCCCCTACACTTTATCTTCTTGCCATTGCCTTGCTCCCACCTGTGGACAGTTCTTGGGGTTACCTTACTGTAAATCCAGCTGCTTCCTTGGGAGTGTGGTGTCACCTTGGTAACAGTGCTTTTCCACCCTTGCACCCTAGGCAGGCCCTAAAAACATGAGTGTGAGTGTGTGTGTGTGTGTGTGTGTGTGTGTGTGTGTGTGTGTGTGTGT
>CAJQZJ010032066.1:5966307-5991425 GCA_907164525.1 Lophiomys imhausi | reverse complement strand
GACCAACAGACACACATGGACTCCGGGCCACAGACCAACAGACACACGCATGGATTCCGGGCCATTGCGCAGCATATGTCAGTCAGTGTGTTGAGGTAGCTTATGTTGGAATGCTCAGTAGCCAAGTTCTTTAAAAGCAAGTTACCAGCGCTCTGTGGCTCCTCCTGGTTCCTATGCTGAAATGGGACATGAAGACACCTTGCCTTTCTCCTCTTGTTTCCTTCAGTCCTGGGTCTGTATCCTGGAATACTTTTCTTTCTGGAAGTTGAGTTGCCATTCAGAGCTGACAGGCTTGATACTGAAGAAGTGGGACATAGCATTCATGGTGCAAAGGTACCCTGATTTTGATTGTAGGGAATGTAGATGGGAAAGATGTAGATGTGTGTGGAAAGAACTCAACTTTGGAAGGAAGATCTTCAGTTCTATCTGTGACTTCCTCCTCTCAAGGGCATGGCAACCCCTGTGACAGTGGCTGTCCAGTGAGATCTGTACCTCATGCGTTCTAAATGTACCTCCCTCCGTTCCTTACAACGCATTAGAGAGCCTGAAGCTGTTGCTGCAGCTTCCAGCTGAGGCAAGACCTGGCCACCCCAGAGGCAGACAGCCCTTCCCCCATTGGGCTTAGAGCCAACTAGGAGAAAGCTCTTGGTGGGTGAAGCTGAGAATCCCTTGGGGTAGCAGTCCCGACTAGCGGATGACTCTTGTGTCTTGGCTGAGCTTTATTCTGGTCTTCCTGACACTGTGCTTAGGGAGAAGCTGGGCTAGTTGCTGGTGACCGCTGTGGTAGTTACCCTACATGAGCCTGCTGCCCGTGCATGCAGAGTTCAGAACCCATCTTGCTGCAGAAAGACCCAGGGGAGCAGACACCCGCAGTTCCCAGAAGTGCACTTCACCACAGATGGGAATGGGCAGCTGTCATGGACAGGCTGCTGGTGTCTGTCACAGAGGTGCGCCTGCTGCCTTACCAAGGTACACATCTGGGAGTGAGTGGTTTTGTGTCCCTGGAGAGGTGGTGTCGGAGTGGCTTCGTGTGTAATTATAAGGGCTCCTGATTATAAAGTTGAGAGAAGAGCAGTTTTAACTTGTATTCTCAGAAAATAATAGGGAAGAACTTTGATGGTGAATGTTTAAAAACCAGATTTTGAAAATTTAAGTGTGGGGGCTGGAGACAAGGTTTGAGAGTTAAACTTCAGTGGTTATGAGCACTGGCTGCTCTTCTGGAGTACCTGGGTTCAATTCCCAGCACCCGCATGGCAGCTCACAACTGTAACTCCGAGATCTGACGCTCTCACACAGATAGACTTGCAGGCAAAATACTAATGCACAGAAATCAATGAATGAATATTTATTTAAAAAAATAAAATTTAAGTGTGGCCACTGAAAGCATGTCTCACCTCACCTTTTCCTCTTGGATACCATGGAGGAGCATGGCTTTGGCACAGGCTGGGGAAGACAGCACATGGTGTGGCTTGGGGCTCTGCTGGCCGAGTCCCTGTGCAGAGTGGTTGCTGGGTCTGTGACTGCTGTTGGAGCCTTCGGGGTGCAATGGTGGGGGCTGAGGAGACTTACCGAGAGCCTTCAGGAGGTCACTGGTATCACTGTGACAGTTGGTGTTCATTTTGAAAAAGGGAAGCATCTTGTTCTGGAGCTTTTATTTTAACCCTTGCAGATTGTCATTCATTTGCTCATAGAACACTAATTGAGTGTTCTGTGCGCAGGCCAATCTGGCCCTGGGCCTTACCTCTGTAGCTCAGGGTGGCCTTAATTAGGACCTGCCTTTGATCTCTGCAGCTGGGATTCTGTGCCTGTCTTAGGGTTTACTTTTTAAGCTGGCGGTCACACTTAGGCCAGCCTTGTGAGGCTCCGACTGGTGTGGGAGTTAGGGCTGCTCCTGGTTCTGGCATACTCCCAGCATCCCCACACTTTTATGCTTGCTTAGAAGGAATCTGAAGACATGTCCGCACCTCTGTAGACCTTGTCTTTTCTTTCCTGTGCCATGTGGGTTGCTCTAATGAAAGAGAGAACAAACTCAGCTGTCAGTTAGGAATGCCAGATTATTAAAGGAGTTTAGTAATGTACCAAATCTTCCATTATTTGGCGTAATATAACAGATCAGTTATCACATTTTCTGGTTTTACCTGAGTCTGAGTTTTTACAGTCAGGAAGTCAAAATTGGTTCATTGGCATGGCTGTTGACAAGGGGGACACATTTTTAGTTCTTTCTGCTGGGTCCTTTAACCTGTTACAAATGTGCACAGTGGTCTCCGTATTTAACTCTGAGTTTTGGAAAATGCTCTGTGAGTTGGATGATGATTAGGGTCTCTTGATTCAGCTGCTGGGCCTATGGTTGTTGCCCCAGAGTACACTGAGCTGGGGTTTGTTTCCACCTTGTTGAAAACATAAGGCGGATGTTTCCAGCTATTCAAGATGTGGTCTTCCCCTTAGGTGGGTCTTCCAGGTATTTGCCTTTTGAAAACTGCCAGGAGAATTTCATGTGTGAAGAAAGCTCTAGGACTCAGACCAGCTCCCTTCTTTCTGGTAGTTACTGATGTTAACTGCATGACTTCCATGGCTTGGACTCAAAGGCAGGCCTCCATGACCCTTAGTCCTCAGATACCTGAGGACACTGCCCTAAGTACAGATGTTGATTCTACATTGATTTCTGTCTCCTGAACTTGCCCAATACTGTGGCGACCCTGCAGAGGGAACATGAAGTTGCCTTGCCCCCAGAACCACTTAGATATAGTGAAACAAAGACAGGTGACCAGGGAAGGTTGGTGGGGAGCCAGCACACAACAGAAGGTCACATCTGGGGCAGGGGTGGGAGGGGTCAGGGCTAGTTTCCTAGAACTGTTTCTGAGGTTTCTACAGAATTAGAGCTTAAAGAAAAGACCCTTGATGGTGTGGGAGACAGCATGGTAGGTGTCAGAGTGGAGACCAAGAGAGACACCAGGAAAATCTTTCCTAAAGAAACTGAACCTCCGAGTGCCAGGGAAGCCACCTAGACACTCGCCACACTGAGTGGGAGCAGGTGTGTGGGTGTCAGCTCAAGCGGCTTACACCCTGAGAGCACAGTTTGTTTTCCAGAGAGTGTGCTTTTCTGTTCCTCAACTTCCATCTTCCAGGTGGGGCAACCTCTGGGCTCTTCCCTGACCCTTGAGGGAGCGGGAACACGGCTCACCGTGTTTTTAGTGCCTCACCATGCTGTTGTCGTGCACTGAGTCAGGAGTTCTGTGTGGTGTGGTCAGTGCACAGCCAGCCACCAGCCAGCTCCATCTCAGTTCCTGAAAATGGAACTCTTTCTAGTCACTTTGGTTAATTAGAGACTTGAGTTTGAAAGCACACGAGGTGTGAGTAATGGGATATGGGATATAAATATCGTCAGAGCTCTGCTGTGGTTTTCTTCTCTGTCTTCACCTAAGAGTTGAAGCAACAACGGGAGCCACCAGGTTGGCTTTAGGAAAACTGCATTGGCTAGCTAGTCTGATGTGAGTGTCATCATGTGCATTGAGGAAGGGTGGCCACTGGAGGTCATCAGGGTTTAAAAGTCTAGGTGTGTGAGCTGCATGTGATGGTGCTGGCGGTAATCCCAAAACTGGAGACTGGCAGGAAGATCAGGTTTGAGTCCACCCTGGGCAAACAAACAAACGAACAGACAGACAGACTTTGGTGTGTGTTTTTTAAGTCTGCAGTGTTCTGTTGTGTGGTTGTCCTGGAGCGGTTCAGCTTACGATTTACGTCCCCATGTTGTGCTGTCAGGCACAGCACCCGGCATTTGTCTCCTGAAGGTGACTGGCTCTGGTCTGGAATGGCGTTCTGGCCAGAAGCTCTGCAAGGCTTCTGAGGAGATGCGGTAGGTGCTGCCTGAGTAAGTTTGGGCATGTTTGGGTTAGCAGGTTTGATACCGTGTTCTCAAGAATTTGTCAGACTCCAACTAAAGAAGTTTTTATGTGCAGCATTTCCTGAAAGGATTTAAATGTGAGGCACCCCTTCTCCTGAAGATGCCGCTTTTCTGTCACTGTTCCAGTATAGACTCCCTCTCAAAGTGATCTTCATAGTCCAGGTACTTTGGCAGGTGAAAAGACTGGGGTAGGAGCCCCAGTGTGGAGAGGTGGCCTTCTCCTGTCAGTGTGCTCCACATCTATGGACCATCTTTTCAGCCTTGGATAGTAACAAAAAATGAGTAAGTATGCTGGACATGCTGGACACACTTTAAAAACAGAGTCCTAGGGCTGGAGAGATGGCTCAGTGGTTAAGAGCACTGACTGCTCTTCCAGAGGATCTGAGTTCAAATCCCATCCAGGCTTCTTATGTCTGCATAGCCCTTTTACTACCTTTCCTGGCTCTCACTTGCTGTTCCTCCTGGTACTTTCTTGGCAGGCTTCTCTGGTTCAGCACCACCCTTGGCCTCAAGGAGCTTCACATCTGGCCTGCCTCAAAGCAGTGATGCTTTTTTTTTTTTTTTTAAGTTTTTCAAGACAGGGTTTCTCTGTATCCCTGGATGTCCTGGCCTCACTTTGTAGACCAGGCTAGCCTAGAACTGACTGAGATCCACCTGCCTCTGCCTCCCGAGTTCTGGGATTACAGACTTGTACCACCACACCCAACTTTTTTTTTTTTTTTAAACAGAACTTTGTTTTGGACCCCAGGTTTTCTGCCTCAGTCTCTGTAGTGGTGGAGGTGCAGGTGTGTCTTTACTGATGACCTGGGCGTCAGCGAGCCACCTGGCTTTATATCCAAGGGATTGATGAGAACAGGAAAATCTCTTTAACTTAGAACACATGGGATGGAGGGCTGCAAGTGCAACTAACTCCTTTCCCAGTTTGCAAACTCTTTGATGTAAAATTCAGCGTATGTTGAAGTGTCACACTGTGCCCCATAAATGTGTGCAGTTACAACACATCAAGGGCAATGACAAAAGCTCTCTGAGGATTAACAGGTCCTGAGTTCGAGGTCCTTATTTGAAATTGTTTTCAAGGAGAACTGGCAGATTTTAGGGATGGAGATGGACGGGAGACTGGGTACAGCCACCACAAAACTTGGCCACAACCTGTCCTGCCAGTGTTGGTGACCTCTCTGGTTGTACTCTCAGGGCGTGGCAGGTAATGACTTGCCCCTGTCTCTTGCAGATGTGCCGAGGAGGAACTGAGGCAGCAGTCTCTGTGTCCCCCAGATAGCACTAACCCTGCTCATTTCCAGGTCTGCCTTGTAGGAGGCTCTTCTCCACGCTCTGCACTCTTCCTGGTGGGCTCATTAGGGCTTTGCAGTCCTAACTTTGTCCATGTTTTCTCCAGAGTCCCCATTCTAGCTTGTGGGATGCTACTGTTTCCCAGACAGTGACCTCATAGGAACAGTCCACAGCCTTCAAGGTTGAGAGCTTGTCTTATGACTTGTGGTCCAGCAGATCACAAGACTGGTCCTGCCTTGGTTTTTAACACTGTATCCTGAGGCCGCAGGCCAAATTGTCCCCAGGGCACACCTAGCAGCACTTACTGACTGATTAGTTGGAAATCTGAGGTGCTTCAAAGTGTGGAAGTTAAAGAGTGACAGGACAGAGCAACGACTGAAAAGTTTGACTTGTAGAATTTTCATGGGTGTCAGTTAAAAAACAGGTACATCCAACTTACTATGAAAATCACATCAGGTTGTGTGTGTAAGACATTAACATTAAACATTAAGTGAATTGTGCTCAGGACTTCTGTGCAGTCTCTTACTACACTTGTGTAAGTACTCTAAAGAAAAGAAACAAATTCCAAACACATCTGATCGAAAGCCTCTTCCAGTAATGGATACTCAGCATGCTTCACACAGTAGGTGCCCAAGCAGGTGTGTCAGTCCGCTGTTCTGGAGACAGGAAGTCTGCAGCTGGCTTGGCAGGGTTGTTTGTTCAGGGGCCTCGTGTGTTTCTCCTGGTGTCCTTAGGAGACCTGCACCTTGTGCTTGTGCTGTGATATGCGTCTCTAACAGCACTGTGTCTGCTCTGGTCCTCTCATTTTCCATTAAGTCCCTCCTTTAAATGTGGTCTCCAAATACAGCCATGTTCCACGGTACTGGGGGTCAGTGTAGATGGACAAAAGCCCCAGCCAGCTCCCTGTGCCAGGCTCAGCCGCTCATCCCAATGTGCCAGTTAAAGAAAGCGGAACAGTGAGTTCCAGAGAGAGGGCTTTAACCAGACTTGCCTTGGGAGGAGGGACGGATAAAGAGGTCAAGTGACCCAAAGTTAATCTTTTGTTTCTGGCATGAGCTTTAGGTTTAAAAAGAGGAAGAACCGGGCCAAGGTCAAGGAGGATGTGTAATTAAGTAGTCTGGTTGATCTTTAACTCAGATCTGGTTCTGCAGACTAATTCAGAAGTTGTGTTGCCAGCTTTGAGGGGACCAGCCTAGCCCTGGGAAGGACATCCTCATTGTAGAGCAAAGCCTCGGCAACACAGGTAATAATCCTGTGAAGTGACTTCAGGCTTAGGACAGCTCGATATGCTTCTCTTGTGAAAGAGCGACGAGGTAGGATAGGTATCAGTGGTTTTGAGATGAAACATATCCATGTCTACACTGCATCAAGCAGGGACCTGACAAAGTAAATCAGGCCACAGGTTCCTGGGTTCTCAGGGTCAAAGCCTGGGCTCTGTCAGTCCCAGAAGTCTAAGTTTGATAACCAGTGCATCAACTAAAGACACAAGTAGTGAAGAGCAGAAAAAGCAATTTACTGACTCCCAACCCCTGGCACCTGTTGTTGTCTGCCTTTGAGCCTTGGCACTGACTTGCTTAGATTTGAAATAGAAGGCAAGAGGCACACACAGCTAAGCAGTGCCTGTCAGGAGTGGTCTCACCCCTTATAGACCCCATCACTGCCTTAGCATCAGTCTGCCTTGCAAGGTGGTCTGCTGAGTTGTCCGTGTGAGAGCTCTTCCTGGCAAACAGGCCCCTCCTCCTGACTAGCACAGCCTTCCCATCTCAGTGTGAGAAGCCTTTGGGGCCCATTGTTTGAGTAGTCTGATAGCGTGGAGTGTCTTCTCTCCTTCCAGGACTGTCACAGACAAAAAAGCTAAATGAAAGTAGAAACGCCAGGTCTACATTCTGCTTTTAGTTGCTTTGTATGGCCAAGTGAGGGGTCTGCTTTTTAGCAAAAATAGCTTCTAAGCACCTATTAGGACTTCAGAGGATGGGGGGGGGGGCATGTCTAAGGTAATGACACAAAAACACCTGTAATCTGAGCACCTTCGAGGCTGAGGCAGGAGGATTGTGAGTTCCAGGCCAGTGTGAGCTATGAAGACTTTGCCTTAAAACATGAACCTGCCTGCCAACAAAATCCCAAACAGCAGCAGACACTGGAACACACTGTATGATGGAGGGAATCGAGGGTTCAGGAGTTGTTGGAAGCCATACTGACAGTGTCTTGAAGGGCAGCCATTGCTCAGCTACCTGTTAAGATTGAGTTAAGATTGAACTGGATTTTCTGATTGGTTCTGACGGGAGAATGACAGCTATGAACAGAACAATGTGATGTCGTCTGTAGGACTCGGACAGGTGATGGCAAGGGGGAAAACCCTTCATGGTTTCAGGGATGCTCTGTAGGAAGTTTCAGCTGAAAGAAAGGTGTGCCCCAGTGAGTAGGGTGTTTTGGTGTGGAGAAAGGTCTCTCTCTCTCTCTCTCCATTTCCATGAGGGATGCAAGACACCACAATAATTTGGTAGGCTTGTCACTGGCATGTTGTTTAAATAAAAATAAATTCCTGCCATTTGATTTTACTAATGAAGACTAAGGAGACAGATACTGTGTTGAAAACCTATTAGCTCAGAGAGGGAAAGAAAACAGCCAGCTAACCTTCTATTCCACCAGTATCTCAGAAGCAAAGAACATTTCTACTCAGCTTACGTCCCAGAAAGGAAAAGCTTGGTAGCTCACCCAGGTGACTTTCTTATTCAGCTGATGGCCCTAGAGGAAGAAGCCTTGAAGGAAGAAAAACCTGAAGGAGAAAATCCAAAGGGAGAAAAAACTTCTGAAGGAGAAAACCTTCCATCCAACTCCTTCTCCAGGATGTCTTAAATCCCTTCCAGCTCCATGTCCCTTTCTGTCTAGTCCCTGTCAGCTCGCTCCGCCTCTTGACCTAGGGTGAACTTTATTTAATCCTGTGTACAGAGATCTCTCGTATTAAATACATGTGCTAGGGCAGATCCACACCATAACCATTTGTTTACAATAAACAGAAAGCCCTAGGATTAAAGGCCGAGCCATCCCGCAAATAGAAACAGGTTTTTACAATTTACAATCTTGGGGGCTCACAGTGTGATAAAATATTCTGTAACACTGGCAGCTTGGGGACCAAGGGTGGGAGGGAAGCTTCTCACTGTATATACACTTGATGCTTTAAAAATGTATTTTTAACTCCTAAATTAACTTATTAAGCAAATTATTGAGTCATGATCTTGTTTCCCTTATCCTTAAAAAAATTTTCATGTAAATTTTGTGTCCCTATGCTTGTGTGTTTTCTGGTATCCAGGTCTCACTTAGCAAGGTTTTCTGAGGCCAGTGGTCCATCCTCCTCCTGAGAACTGTCATGTGGGTTCCTCCCCAGACCTCCTTATCTTGAGGCTTCCTGTGCAAGTGAATCATTTTCCAGGTTGCATTTTGCTTTGAACTGTTTGCTCCTATTAATTGGGCCAATTTGATTTCCCCGGGTGATTTCCAGGCATTTGAGGGTGATGTCTTGACAGAAGCTAGCATTTGCTTAGTGAACTTCAATTCATTCTTTCTTTAGTGTTACTTGAGGTTTGAATTACTGAGGGGTATGTGAGAGAGAGAGAGAAACAGAGAAAGAGAGAGAGAAACAGAGAGAGAGAGGGAGAGAAACACAGAAACAGGGTGTGAGAGAGAAGCAGAGAGAGCGAGAGAAACAGGGTGAGAGGGAGAAACAGCGAGAGAGAGAAAGAGAAACAGAGAGAGCAGAGAGAGTGAGAGAAACAGTGAGAGAGAAACAGAGAGAGAGAGAGGGAGAGAGAAAGAAACAGCGAGAGAGAGAAACAGTGAGGGAGAGAGAGAAAGAGAGAAGCAGAGAGAGCGAGAGAGAAACAGAGAGATAGAGAGGAGAAACAGAGAGCGAGAGTGAGCACCAGAGAGCACAAAGAGAAAATGCACTAGAAGTTTGTGGCCTGGGCTCATCTCTCCTCTGGAATTCCTAACCCTGTGAGCCTCCTCAGCACGCAGCGCAGCGCAGCGCGAGTGAGCCCGAAACTTTAAGAGACTTGACTAATGTCTCCTGGTGGCTTAGCCAGTCTTCCGCTCTAGCTTCAGCTTGCAGTGTCCACTCTTGGCCTGGAGAGTGGCTTACTGAGCTGGCTTTCTGATGGCAAGTGTTCTCAGGGGTGGCTGTGTTGAGCATATATTGATGGCGTGCAGGCTTCTCCTGTCGTCTGCTCTTCCTTAAGCGATTGCATTGCTGTTGCCTTAGAGGCCTGCTTAACCCAGAGATGGTAAAAGACTGGGAAGCTGTGTGTGGGTTATGCTACATAGGCCATTTGGTTGAGAGACTGGAGCACCCTTGGGCCGTGTGATACCAGCTTAAATCTTGGAGCCTGCAGATACCTAGGACAGGTGTATCCCTGGAGATAGGTTTTTTTTTTTTTTTTTTAAAGATTATTTATTTATTGTGTATACATTGTTCTGCCTGCATGTACGCATTCACTCCAGAAGAGGGCACCAGATCTCATTGTAGATGGTTGTGAGCCACCATGTGGTTGCTGGGAATTGAACTCAGGACCTTTGGAAGAACAGCCAGTGTTCTTAACCTCTGAGCCATCTCTCCAGCCCGGAGATAGGTTTTTGTTTAAGGGTTGGTGGTGAAACTGACAAGGGGTCCCAGCGAGAATGAGTGCAGAGCCTGTGGGGAGCGTGCTGCGCAGTGACTGCTCAGGTTGGGTGTGCATGCCAGCGGCTCCTAAGGAAGACACGGCTTCACTTGTGCTTGCTTTAAAAAAAAATGTCTCATTCAATTTATTCCCTGGCAAATTCAGACTGTATAAAGTGCATTCAAGTTGCTGTAAACCTCTAAGGCCCTCTCTACTCTCTGTCACATCATTCCCTTTCTCACCTATATTTGTGGCGTGTCCCCCCCCCCCCCAGACTGTGACTGTCCTGGACTCACTCTGAGGACCAGGCTGGCCTTGAACTCACAGAGATCCGCCTGCCTCTGTCTCCCTGTGCTGGGATTAAAGGCGTGCGCCATTACATCTGGCTTTTGTGTCTTTTTATTTTGAGACCCACCCACTTTAACAAAGATCTCACAGTGCCACCAGTGCCACCACGGGTTTGGAATTGTTCCATGAGGAGCCAGCAGGCTCCAGTAGACAGTTTGTCTCTGCTGTGGCCAGTGTCCACAGCAACTCAGTGCTCATCAAAATGGTGAGGTCATCCAGGTTTATTAGCCCCCCGTCTCTGAGTAGGAACGTGAAACCAGCAGTTGGGGCTACAGTTTGGCCCTACTTGAGAATGAGGAGGAGCCAATGGAAGCAGGTAAACATTGTGACAGAGGAGGACAGCTTGGAAGGTGGGTGGGGCAGGCTGCTCACACAGTGCAGCTGGTACCCAGAGTGGGCGAGGGAGAGCTGGTGCCCTCTGTGCATCCACCCTGCTCTCCTCACACTCTTCCTCCTTGGAGCTGTCCCCTTCCAGGGCTTGACAGCTGTGGAGTGTTGGGGACTGAGGTGGAGTGGCTGTGGAGAGGGCTCAGTTCAGCTTCCCAGGGTGACTGAGTGGCCACCATGCTTGCTTGCCTTCTGGCTGCCAAAGCAGTTCAGCCTGGGTGAGACTCCTGATGTGGTTCCCACGCCCCTGTTGTTGAGGCAGTTGTGAGTGGTGCGGAGAGCATGTTGGTGCGCAGACTCAGGGCCCAGTAACCAGATTCCCTCTGCTGTTGTGGGCCTGTGTGTGGGCACTGCCCCACCGATCAGAAGGAAGGTGGGCAGAAATGGGCGCGGCTGATCTTTCTACATCTGTAGGATGGGATTTGAGTCTTTGGCATTTGAACTGCGGAGCTCTGCTGGTCAATGCAGGGCCCTGGTGATGCAGAAAACTGGGTCAGCGCCTTCTACTGTCAGGAGCGTTTCCTTGCTGGGTAGTTTAGCAGAAGAGCTGCAGTGACCTGTGGGGGCGGGGCTGCGAGAGCTCTTCCAGCCAGGGTGCTGTCACTCGGGTTTTGCTGTCCAGGAAGCTGTGAGGTTGCTTCCCTGCCTGGCCTTGAGAGGGGTGGGGCAAGCCTGCCTGGTCAACAAAAGAGTTGTGGGCTCAGTCTAACAAGCCAGAAACCCAGGCTGTGAGGGAGTACAAAGTTAAGTTCCAGGGCCATCAAGGGAAATAGTTTAGCATCCTCTTGTGGCACGCAGGAACAGTTTGCTCCCCAGCTGTGATCTCTGTAGACCCTTGAAGGAACAGCACTGCCTTCATTTTATCAGCAGCCATTCTGAGGGAAGTGTCTGTCACCCAGCTGGCCTGGGACTTCTGTGTAGCCAAGACTAGCCTGGAACGCACTGCCTCTGGCTCCCAAGTGCTGGGACTGTACACACGAGCTGCTGTGCCCTGCACCACCATGGATGCTGCTGCCTCTGGGTCCTCCTCCTCCTCCTCCTCCTCTTGTAGACTAGCATACAGACGGAGGGGTTTTATTATGGCATTTCCACACACATACGCCATTATTCTTTGTTGTTACTCACCCCCTCTCCCACTAGAGTTTCTGGAAGTCCAGGCCAGGCCCTTCTCCAGGTAGTCAGGACAGTGAATAAAACCATGTTTGTGCTGTATAGTGAGATCCTGACACTTTGCCCATGACTGTGTGCTCTCCCCAGCCTGCGTTTGCCTTCATATGTTAATAGTCCGGTCCCTTAAAAAGCTTGAGAAAGTATTCTTTGAACAGTAAAAGTCTTTACTTGGACTGTCATAGGACTAACTTCAGATGGTGGAATTTGCTTTCAGGTCCAAAAGGACTGACTGCTGGTGTAGGTGGTGCAGCAGTACCTCCCTGGACATTAGCCAGGGCCGCTGTGTTTACTCTCCCTTGGTAGTGAGACTGGACTGCAGTCTCATACCTGTGTCGCCGTGTGCCTGGTGCTTCAGTTTGGTGTGATGTTGAGATGGATCTGAAGTGAGTGCAGACTGATAGATGGACGGTTTAAATCAAGGAGTGGGGAGACAGGTGGATTTTCCCAACTTGAACAACAAAGGCTCAGTCAGTCCTTGTGGTAGGAAGCACAAGGTGAGGCAGGTGACCTCAGTGGTGTCTGAGAACCAAGGTGTAGTGTTGTCCTGGAGGGACAAGAGCCCAGAAAGGGTGCTTTTGTGTACCTACTGCACCCTGACTCCAGTAAGCAACGGAGACTGTTGCTGTAGATATTCATCCATCTGTACCCTTGGGGCATTCATTCCAGAACTTTGGAAGAGCACAGAGCAGCTTTAAGAGAGAAGCTGGAAGAACACAGCCACACACTGGGAAGCAGGGCTGAAGAGAGCATTTGGGGACTTTTGGGGTGGTGGGAACTGGCAGCTGTTCTATAGAAGTGGATCCGAGAGAGACTGCCTTAGGTTCTACTCCCATTGCTCACAGGGCCGTGGGAGAAGCTGGACCGGCTGGTGGAGCTGGGTTGCTCTGAGCTGCCAGGGTTGAGGGAAGCGTGATGCTGATGACGGTGGGTGGGAGGTGTGCTGTTTGTGTCTGTGTGCCGCACAAACACACTTGGCTCCGGGGCAGCTAGTGAAGTGGTTTCAAGATGGGAACCCTCTCAGCCTTGTTCTCCTGCAGGGCTCCAGGAGGGCTTTGTGTGTGTAGAGGTTTGTTGTCCACATGTTATCACACTCTGTGCTTTGGTGTTTATAAAATGTGTAGGTCCAAAATAGTAACAAGATATTCTTTGTAGTTACTTAACAAATAATTTTTCTAGTTCTGCTTTCAAACTAACTCCCTCTTGGTTCTGCTTCTGCAGGATACTAAATTGTGGATAATAATGGAGTATCTTGGTGGAGGCTCTGCTCTGGATCTAGTAAGTATCACTGTGGCTGTGCAACACACCTCAGCCTGTTCTTACTCACTGCTGGTGTGAACAGTAATTCTGTATGCATTTCACTTTTGCCTTAAGGAAGCATAAAACTATTCCTTACCTGTTTCTGTTTCTTATACAGATCTTAAAGTTACAGGCCTGCTTTTGAGACCACTGGGGGAGGGGTCATTTCATTATAAACCAATAAACTAATCTGTAGCAGGAATGAAGGCTTTTGCCTAGAATTAATTATTTTATAAGAGCACTTTTCTAGTATATTTTTCAAACCAAATTTATCAACTTTTGGTAGAGTAGCTATTACTTCTATAATAGCCACCATGTTTTTTATTTTTATTTTATTTTATGTGTATGGGTGTTGGACCTGCATGTGTGGCTGTAGATTCAGAAGAAGGCTTGGAATCCCTTGGAACTGGAGCTGCAGGCAGTTGTGAGCTGCTGTGTGTGTGTGCTGGGGAGGGAACCTGTGTCCTGTAGAGGAGGAACGAGTGGCTTACTTCTCTGCTGGCCCTGCTGTCAGATAGCAACAGCTCTCCACATAAGCTCATCACATTTTCATTGCAAAGGCAGGGACAGGGTGTAGTTATTATGGAAGGGCGTTAGGTATTGAAAAAGTGGTCATCAGGCGAGATGTCACATACATGGCCACCTTTGATCCTGCTGGTGCCCACGGTGCATCAGAACGGAACAGGCCTAACCCGGTATTGTCTGTTACTCTGGACTTGCCCGTTACAGGGAGGGTAGTGGAAGTTAGGCAGAGATGTTGTTCCACATTGGGCTTTGTGGAGTACTCAGTACAAGTGTGGCTTCTGTCACCTTGGAACCCTGTTGCTCAGCACTTGTCTTCTGTTTCTACTACGTCCATGCATTAGAAGTAATATGGCCGGGGCCTGAGGAGACAGACGGGTTAGCTGGTAAAGTGCTTGTTGAGCAAGCTGGAAGAAGTGAGTTCAGATCTCTGTCACTCACCTAAAAGCCTGGCGCCAGCCATGCTGGTCTATATCCCAGGGTGCACGGCATAGAGAGGAAATGCCCGGGCTCACTGAACAGCCAGTCGAACCGAATCAGAGACCTGGTATTCAAAAACATGGAGTTGGCATTGAAGATGGTACTTGATATTGTTTGCTGGACTCCAGACACACACACACACACACTCAGACACGCATGTACATACAGCACATACATGCGCCAACATTAACATAACTGCACTCCTGACCTTTATATTCAGCACGTTTGTGAGTTGTGACCCCCATATAAACTGAGCCCTTCACTGTAGCCCTTGAATCTGAGTCTGTCATGATGGAGGAGAGGCGAAGGAGGTCTCACATAGGTTTTCTAAGGAAGGACACCCCCACCCTGTGAGAGTGGTTCCTTTCTTAAACGAATGCCACCATGTAATTTCCTTAGAGGACAAACTTCTAAAATGACATTTCTCTCCAGAAAACTGATACGCTAATTGAGGAAATTGCACATTGTGTAAGCCATAAAGATTGCTTAAAGTACAGTTCAAAGCGAAGATTTCAGGAACAAGTTAATATGATATAAAGCTAAGTTGTGATATTAAAATGGGAAAAATCAGCTGAATGCATTTTATGATCCTTTCTATAAATATCCACACAAAAAAGCCCCTTCACTTTTCATTCTGGGGGGCAGTACAGGAAAGTAGAAAGTTACTTCCCTTTCTGCAGTTAGATTCACTATTATCCAGTGGATTTAATGTGTGGCCCCTTACGGTGTTGTTTGCAGGGACCAGTCTTTCTGACAGCCCTGTGCAGCAGAAGCTCTGTGTCCCTACATGCTTCACTGTGTCCGTCCACAGCTCCATGGTAATTGAGTTCACTTGAACTGATGTCTGCACACTCTTAGAAATCACAGTTGGAGGAAAATGCAGAACTAGCTGCTTCAAATTTTGCATATGGCTTGAGAGTCCTGTCCTGCATCGCCCCCTTAAACATCTTTGATGAAAAGAAATGTCATTCCTTTTGAAGTCTACCTGTCCTTCCGTGAGTGAGGGTGGCGGCTTCTGGCTGAGTGGGATTGAATTTTACAGACCCTGCTTTCTCGCCCTGGAGCCTGTGTATGGTTCTCTTCTGCCTCATGTATGGTTGTCTCTGTTCCCATCTTTATCACATTTCTGTCACTTTTGCCCCCAAACCCTTGAAGAGGAAAAAAATACTTCAGTAATGGAGTATAATAATTATATTTTGAATATTGAAAACAATCAGTATTATTTTGAGAGGATCTCTGGTTTTTCAAGACAGGGTTTCTCTGTGTAAATAGGCCCTGGACTCGGTCTGTAGACCAGGGTGGTCTTGAACTCACAGATATCCTCCTGCCTCTGCCTCCTGAGTGCTGGGATTAAAGGTGTGTGCCACTATGCCCGGCTTCTCTTTATGCATTTTAATGAGAGCTGTGTGAATGAATTGAGGGAAGTTGAGGGCTATGGCTTTGAAAAGTTCAAGCTGGCTGTATTTGTTGTCTCTAATTCGTGTGGAGTTAGCCTGTGCCTGCAGTAGCTGTCTGAGGCCCTGCAAGGCGAGAGGTGAGAGTCCCGATGCTGTGTCGAGCTTTGCTAAAGAAAGAGAAGACCACCTCACCAAGTTCTGGATCCAGCAGGAAGGACGGAATGACAGACAGCTTAGACATTAAGAGCATATATAGAACAGGCATATATTTGATTTTTGAATGTGCTCATTCTGTTGATTTTTTTAAATTTAAATAATAAGTTAAAATATTTGTAGCGCCCCCCCCCCCCCCCCCCCGCTCAACTCTTGTTCTGTGGCATCTACTGTGAAATCGACTGTGTCTCTCATCTCTGATGGATTCAGCTGCCTCCAGGGCGCCATAACTTAGACGATCATGCTTGCCACGGCTTGTTACTTTGCTGTGGGCCAGAGTCTCAAAGCCCCATCAGTGTGCGAAGCAGAGCACCCCATGGCTGAATCATTTGAGGACATACAGAGAGGGAGGTAAGAGCTGGGTGGAGATTCAGGAGAAGCTGTGAGAGGGAAAGATTAAAAGATCAGGCAGTAGCTGCCAGAGAGCCTAGGGCAGGCCTTGGGATCTGATTACGAAGGAACTTCACCGTGTAAGTGGCTTGCTGACTTAATCAGGCAGAGATGTTTGACAGACTTAAAAGTGAACGTGCAATGTGGTTTTGAAAAAACAAGATGGTGTGCTGGGGGACATGTAGGGTGAGCTGCTGTTGGCACTCCAGAGCAGCTGCTCTCGCAAGATGGCATTTCCCTCTCACACATCTGATTACTTAGGGTTTTTTCTGCTCTTGTCAAGACTAGGAGCAGATATGTACACCTCTGCTCACAGAACGGAGTCCACAGGCCAAGTGATGCAGAACCCAAGAAAGTGATCTGTAGTTGGGTGACTGTGCACCATGACGGTTTGTCTGGCAGGGGAAGAATGGTGGTGTGTGTGTGCATGTGCGTGTCTGTGTGTGGGTTAGGGTTAGGGCTGTGTGTGTGCGTGTGTGCACATGCGTGTTCGGTTCTGTGCGTGTCTGCATATGCGTGTCTGTGCGTGTTAGGATTAGGGTTAGGGCTGTGTGCGTGCGCACCTACATGCTCACCTACACACTCCAGCATGCATAAGGGGAAGGGTGTTAGAAGTTCATGGTAGATGGGATATGGTCCGTTTTCCCTGTTCTAGTTACTTTTTTCCCTGTGAAAAACCACAATCAAAAACAACTAATGAAGAAAGAGAAACTTCTGGCTTATGGTTCTAGAGGGTAAGAGGCCATCATGGATGAGAAGCCGGCATGGGGGCAGGAGCTGAGGGACCAGTGTGGCCACATGTTGCTGACCTTGGTCTGCGGGAAGTCTTGCTGCAGACCCAGACTCTGTTCTACTGTTGACAGGAGGGTGGAAACAGCTCTGTCTTCCTTTGTCTCTGAAGGGACAAGAGGATGCATTTTCTTTATTCTGAAAATTAAATTCTGTGAACACTGAAAAACAGATATGGAGAAAGAAAGCAGGCACATTGCATGTCAGCATGTTCCAGACGGTGGTTTGTGGAATAATATGCACCATGCTGTTCTCATCTGAGGGCAGTGTCTTGATACTTGCCAATACTTTTCGGCAGGCTAGTGGACACAAACAGTTTGATTCTCTCTGAATATGTAATAACATGAAGGGTAACTGAAAGCTGTTGGTACTTTCTGTTCTGAATGAAGAAAGCCAGAGAGGCTCAAATGTTTGGGAGGTAGCCATGAGAAAAGGCTGCTGGCTGGCCTTGGCCTTTATAGTGTAGACCAGGGTGGGCCTCTGAGATAAACCAAAAAGCCACTCCAGGCATGATTTGGGCTATAATGCAGGTGAGTGTATTAGTCAGGGTTCTGTAGAGTAACAGAATTTATACTCTTTCTACACACGCGCGCGTGCGCACGCGCTCACACACACTCTATTAGAATGCCTTATAGGCTGTGGTTCAGCTAGTCCAACAGTGGCTGCCTGTGTATGGAATATGGGAAATCCAAGAACCCAGTGCACAAGGCTGATGTCTCAGCTGGTCTTTGATACATGTGGGAATCCTGAAGAACTATTCTCCAATACCAGTGTAGGAATGGACTTGTTAGTGAGGGCAAGGAGGCAAAAGGAGCCAGCTTCCCTCTTCCGAGCCCAGATTAGAGGACTGCCTTCCAACCGCGAAAGACCCAGATTAAAGGTGTGTCCTCCATCTCAGAGACCCAGATTAGAAGTGGGTCTTCCCAATTAAAATGATTAATCAGAAATCCCTCACAGGTGTGCTCAGCCAGTTTTGGGTTTTAGTTAATTCCAGTTGTAGTCAAGTTGACAACCAAAATAGCCATCACAGTGACCAGAGGCCTCAGTTGCCACCCACTCTGGGCCCCAATGCTCTTTTGGGATGTGACACATTGTCAGCAAAACCACGAGACATACAGCGACACCCACAGTTTTCATTATGAACAGGCCGTGTCTTCTCTGACTACAGTATGTGAGCTTGGATTTAAATGGCTCCTTGTCTGCTCTTGAAGCCTTGGATCACCCACCTCACAGGGCTCGCTCTGCGACTGCTGACTTGATCGCTACTCAGAGTTGAGTGAAAATTGTCTACAAGGGAGGATGGGTGTGTGTGATACAAGCAGAGCTCTGTCCTATCTTCCTTGTTTTTTTTTTTTTTTTTTTAAAGGTTTTTCGAGACAGGGTTTCTCTGTGTATCCTTGACTGTCCTGGACTCACTTTGTAGACCAGACTGGCCTTGAACTCACAGAGATCCGCCTGCCTCCCGAGTGCTGGGATTAAAGGCGGGTTACTGTCCTGTCTTCCTTTAAACAGGGACACGCACTTGACATTTCTTCCTTGTGGCTTCTTCTGAGAATTGATGTTAATTAAGTCAAGAGAAACTGTTGCTTTGAGTTTCTCAGAATAAAGCAATTACTCCCTCAATTAGGGCTAATAAGTGTTTTCTCTGTGTCTTAGGAATTGAGTGTCTTTCCCTGCATTTTTCTCCACTAGAGAACTAGATCTAGAAGGTGCCGATCAGGGTAGCTCTAGGAAGGAGCAGCTCACATACTTCTCACAACCCTGCTTCTGGTGATGTGGATTAGTACTTGAGGGCACCTTGCAGGGCAACAAGTGTGGGCACCAAGGGCTTTTAAAATACTGTCCCATGTTTTGGGCAGATGCAGGCCTCGCCTCATTCAGAAAAGTTGTCCATTAGTCCATCTGTCCATCCTTCCATTCTTCCGTCCTTCCTCCCTCCCCTGCCTCTTGGCCAGTGCTCTCCCACTTAGCTGCTTCCCAGCCCAGCAAACATTTTTTTTTATAGTCCTCCCCTCTCCATCATTTAATAGATTTAATTTTTAAATTTTTTGGTCTTTTGAGACAGGGTTTCACTATGTAGACCTGGCTGACCTTAAACTCACAGAGATCTGCCTATTTCTGCATCTCAAATGCTAGGATTAAAGGCATGCAAGCACCTTGATGCCTGGCCCTTTAAGAGATTTCAATTCTTTAAGCAAAATATCTACTTTATGTGAAGACATCTTTCAATTTTAATTTCTCTATTTAGCATAGATTTTGTTTCTTAAGCCCTGTATAAGGCAGTTGCTAAATGGATAATGATCTTTTCTTTCTGTTAGCTAGAGCCTGGCCCTTTAGATGAAATTCAGATCGCTACTATATTGCGAGAAATTTTGAAAGGACTTGATTATCTACACTCAGAGAAGAAAATCCACAGAGATATTAAAGGTAAGGGCTACTCTTGTTTTCATGTCTTTTAAACACCTGAAGTGGCAGAGCCCACTCTACTTCTGTGCTCACTAACAGCTTCCTGGCCTCTCTCCTCTCTGGGGTCAGGCTGGGCTGTTGAGAAGCCACAGGGCATGTTGGTATTAGGGCCCTCATGCCCTGTGAGAAGAGCTTACTTGGGCTCTCAGGGTGACCCTGGTTGTAACAGTGGATAGTGATGCCTCCTGCCTCAATGGTCTTGCAGCGGCCAATGTTCTACTCTCTGAACACGGAGAGGTGAAGCTGGCTGACTTCGGAGTGGCTGGCCAGCTGACGGATACCCAGATAAAAAGAAACACCTTCGTGGGGACTCCCTTCTGGATGGCGCCTGAGGTCATTAAGCAGTCAGCCTATGATTCAAAGGTGAGAGCAGCACATCCAGATGTGTGTCCCCCACCACATCCAGATGTGTCCCCCCCCCACATCCAGATGTGTCCCCCCACCACATCCAGATGTGTGTCCCCTCATCACATCCAGATGTGTGCCTCTCCACCACATACAGATGTGTATCCCCCCACCACATCCAGATGTGTCCCCATCACATACAGATGTGTCCCCCATCACATACAGATGTGTGCCTCTCTACCACATACAGATGTATGTCCCCCACCACATACAGCTGTATGTTCCCCACCACATCCAGAGATGTGTGTCCCACCACATACAGATGTGTGCCCCTTTTGGTTTTGATCAAGCAACATTCCTTCTATACCTGAGGTAGGTTATAGAGGTGATTCTGTGACCTTGGTTAATGTCAGCTTTCTGTTTATCTGTTTATCCTTAGTGACTGTGTTTGATATGGTGGAGACCAGGAAGGAGCAGATGTGAGGACCAGCACAGCTTGGGCCTTCTGAGATAAATAGACCCTAGATGACTTAGGCCATGAGAGTCCAGCCGGTTTGTAGAGAGGGCAGACAATGCCTGTGCGCAGGAACACAAAGAGCTGGTGGATTCTTGGCATAGTGGACGAGGGCCAGGGCCTGCACAGAGCTCTCCCTGCTACACTAGGGCATCTAGAAAAGGGACAGAGTCCTCAGTAAATCCTACAGCAGAATGGGCGAGCTCAGTTCTTCAGTGATTGCAAGCATTTGCTCTGTTTTCAGGTTCAGAGTCCTTATTCCCAGAGGCTTCCAGTCAGCAAGCACCAGGAGCCATCCTGTCGTGCTGCCTTTACTGTTGGCATCTGTCCCTGATGTTTCTTTCCTTTGCTTTAGTTTTCCAAAGCTTTGTAGCGTAGACTAAAAAATGGGCCACTTCACCTGCTCAGGTCAGTAGCTCATACACAATAAACATGATCACCACAGAGAATCGGCTTTCCTGAGCCCTAAACTTCAAAGCAAAAAGATACTTAACTCAGAAACATTCATAGGTTGAGCATTGTTTTTGTCTTCTATCCATACATCCATCCAAATTACGCATTGTCTGAATATGTGCATATGAGTGCTTGATGCCCTGGAAGGTGAGAGGCTTTAAATTCCTGGACATGGAGCTAGGCAGTTGTAAGCTGTCTTACATGGGTGCTACAAACCAAACTTGGATTCTTGCCAGAGCGGTATGTGCTCTTAAATGCTGAGCTTTCTCTCCAGCCTCCCCTCACCCCCCAAAAAAATTAACTCAGGCCATCTGTCTGGTGTTCCCCCCACCCCAAGATAGTTTTGCTCTGTAGCTGAAAGCCTTCCAAGTGTTGGGATTACACGAATGTATTAGTATGTCTGGCTTGTGTCTTTGTCTTGTCTTTTCTTTCTTGAACCCTTCTCTATGTGTAGCAGATTTCCTGCCTCACTAAATGGTGTGTAAAACATAAGATAACTTACCTTTGGAACCTTGGATCACTATTGTAAGGTATATGCCATTATGTCTTATGCCTGAAGATACAGGCATCCTTTGTTCTAGCTGGATTGGCAAACTCACAGTGAAACCGTGGTAATGAGCTCAGGTCTTCTGGAAAACGGATTCCTCCATGGCTACTTTCCTTCTGCAGGCCCCCTTCTTGGCTTTGTTCCTGAGTTCTGTCATGTAGGAAGGTGGTGTATTGTCCACTGTTTACTGTCTGTATTCATGTCTAGATTTTCCTAGGAGAGAGACTATAATCCCGGCTCTTCCGTTACCCTGGTCATTCTCTTTCAGTTGTAGTAAATTAGATTCTCAGTCATGGCCCTTATGACTCGGGGCCCAGGCCACCCATTTTCTTGTTTCCCAGAGAGCTCTCCTGATCTCACTGTCATACCAGATACCTCTCTGAAGTGTGTCCTTGGTATAGTTGAACTTTTATCGTTTTGGACAGTGACTGTTCCCCCTTTACCTGACTTTCAGTTGAACCCTCAGGTGCCACATTCCCTGAGTGTAGTAATAGATACACAGTTATGTTTGCTGGGATTTGGTATTGGTTCTTTAACAGGCTGTGGCTGTGTTTGGGGAGGTGTTCTCTGTCTTTGTTGGAGTGCATTGGGTTTAAACATGTTGGAGTGCTTTTGTGACTTCTAATCACATACCAGATGACTGGGTGTTCATGGACGAGCCAGCTCTGAGTCCAGGTTTGTCGCTGGGCATCAGGTGCAGACAGGGGGACTGCACTAGCCCCTGCACAAGTCCTGGGTGGAAAGCAGCTCAGCTGAACTAAAATTAAAAGGATGTGGGAACACGTTTGTCACCTGGGTGGATTTGAATATTTCATGGTTTGGCTTTACCACGGTTCCGTTGTATAGCCGAGTCTGGTCTTGAACTTTGGTTCCTCTGGCTCAACAGACCTCCAAAGTGCCAGCATTACAGTGCTCTGCCACCTTGATTGAGTTTTAGGACATTCCAAAGAGGAATCTCAAGTTTTCTGCAGCCTGTGGGCTCGTAGCTGGTCACTCCATGTGCATGGGCCTGAGGAAGTGGGGCCAGCTTCTTGCAGGCTTGCTGCCTTTGGTTCTTCTCCAGCCCTGTCTTCCAAAAGCAAGTTCTCAGGCCTCTGGTGCAGTCAGTGCACAGCTAATTTGAAGCAGAGACGTCATTGCTAGCCTTCTTGTAATGGGGTAGGCTAAGTGGGCTGTGTGATGACCAGAAGTCTGGAGAGAGACACATTGCCAGAGGCCCCAAGGATGCATGATGTCACTGAGAGAGCATGGCGGGGGGCGGGGGGTGTCAGCAGTCACCCAGACGGCAGAGGCCGTGGGTGGGAGGCAGACCTGCCCCAGTGATCCAGCAGCTCACTGCCTTGTGTGGCTTTCTCAGTTCCTCTTTCCACCTTCATGGCTCTGATCAGGGCGCTGTGGTAAAGATTTCTGGTACTCATGAGGTTGCAGGAGAATAGCAAGTGAGTCCACTGCAGGAGGTTAAAGCCCAGAAATGTCCTAGTCCCATGGTCACCTGAAGAGGCCTTCTCTTACCACCTGTTCACAGAGCAGGTAGGCTGTACTCAGGCCTGGACTGGTGATGAGTTTGTGGTGCAGGTGCCACTCTTCCACCCGCTTCCCCATGTTGTCTTTGCCAGCTTTGTTATGTGTCATTGGTTTGAGTTCCTGACAGCCCTGCTCACTGTAAAGTTGCCCTAAGACTCTGGTGTGCCCCTTTCATCCAGCACGCTAAGGAACCCACGGGGCACGGAAATGATTGGCACATGGGCTTGGGCAGCTGGAAAGCAGAGCTGCCCCAGTGCCAAATCTGTCTGAGTCTCAAGGACCTTAAGCTGTGAAAGCACCGAGGAGAAACACATCAAATGTGTGGGGTGCTTAGTTAGGGTTTCATTGCTGTGATAAATCCCATGACCTCAAGCAGCTTGGTGAGGAAAGGGTTTATTTCACCTTTCAGTCCTTCCTGAACTCAGGCCAGGAAACTAGAGATCGGAACTGAAGCAGAGACCATGGAAGGATGCTGCTTGCTGGCTTGTTCTTCCAGGCTTTCTTACTTTGCTTTCTCATACACCCCAGGGCCACTTGTCCAGGGGTGATGTCACCGCCCACGATGGTTTGGGCCCCTTCACGTCAATCTTTAATTAGGCCAATTGAGATTCGCTTTCCAAGATGAGTCCAGCTTGTCAACTTGATAGAAATCCAGCCAGGACAGAGAGAAACTACAAACACAGTAAACTACAAGCTACACACTTGAGACTTCTTTCGAAAGGCACTGGGGAAATTGACAGTAGAGACTGCTACAGTGAAGGACCTTCATTTGGGACATGTGGACTTTGGATTTAACTCAGATAAAGCAGCTTTGGAAAGTTTTATTATTTTTTTAAGCTGTTGGAAAAGCTCAGTTATTAATTGATATTAAGGAATTATCGACGGTCCTTGATAAGCTCACTGTAAGCTGGAAATAGTGATTGAGGATGCATTGGTCACCCCTCCCCCAAGTGTCCATTTTTTCTGTTGGCTGTTCTGGTAGCAGTGCTACTGGCTGTTGCCCAAAATCACAAGACAATTGCCGTGCACACTGCCTGGGAGAAGCTCCATTTCTACTGGTCACATGTTGGTATTGCAGATTACTAGTTTAGAACTAATAGTATTGCTAATTTAGTGTCAGCGTGTAGGTAAGCCCTGTCTGGTTGGCCTATTGAATGAAGTACTGCGGTGCAGGTGTCAAGATAGCTTTTTTGTCTGTCTGTCTTTGAGACAAGATCCTGCTGCATAGCCCTCCTGTTTGTTGTGTATGTAGCTTTAGCAGGCCCCAGACGTGTGGCAGTCCCCCTGCCTTGGTGTCCTGAGTGCTGGGGTTATAGGTCGCCATACTTAGAAGTCTGTATGGAAGTTACAGTAGTGGTTACAGTTGTGATAGACTGAGTTCCCAGCACTGCAAAACCTATCCAGCAAGGCAGAAATGCTTCAAGTTCTGGCACAGTGGTAGGCCCTTTCTATACCCTTCTGAATTCACCTCCTTCATGAAGACACGGGGACAGGGCTCAGGGAAAGCAGCTTGTCTGGTGTCAGAACCTTGTTGGTAGAGCTTGACTGGCGTTTGAGGCTGAGGTGCCTACTGGGTCTGAACAGCTGTGCCCAGCACAGGGCACTGCTCCAGGGACGATTCCCAAGGTGTCCGTCGTCTGCTCCTTCTGCTGACACCTGGCTCTGCCTGCCACAGAGGTGGCAGTCAGGGTCACCAGTGCAAGGCAGGGGCGTTTGCTACAGGAAATATGTTTACTTGTTTCTTGTGTTAAAATTATGCCAAGGGCTTGTATTTCTCATTCAGTTCAGAAAGTGGTCTTTTCAGAACTTGGATTGAAGCACACGCTTTTCCCTCCCTCAGTGCTTGTCTGAGTGTGTCCTTGTTCGTGTCCTAAAGATGCTTTGGTTTTTGCAGGCAGACATCTGGTCCCTTGGCATCACAGCAATAGAACTCGCCAAAGGAGAGCCTCCACATTCTGAGCTGCACCCCATGAAGGTGTTATTCCTTATCCCAAAGAACAACCCTCCCACGCTGGAAGGAAACTACAGCAAACCCCTCAAGGAGTTTGTGGAGGCCTGCCTGAATAAGGAGCCGAGCTTTGTGAGTGCACCTTTTCCATGGTCTCAGCTTTTCTGAGTGTGCTGTCGGAATTGCTGCAGTCTCTGTTAACACTGTCTGTATAATACCACACGTCTTTGTATATGAGTTTGATTTCTTTTATTGTTTGTTTTGTTTTTCTACACAGGGTTTCTCTATGCAGCCTTGGCTGTTCTGGAACTCTGTATACCAGGCTGTCCTTGAACTCACAGAGTTCACAGAGCCCTGCCTGTGTTTGTCTCCTGAGTGCTGGGATTAAAGCCGTGCACATCACTGCCTGGTCCCATTTCCTTAATTATAGACTCTTGCTTTCCTTCCTTCCTTCCTTCCTTCCTTCCTTCCTTCCTTCCTTCCTTC
>CAJQZJ010032066.1:5939547-5966297 GCA_907164525.1 Lophiomys imhausi | reverse complement strand
TTCCTTCCTTCCTTCCTTCCTTCCTTCCTTCCTTCCTTCCTTCTTTCTTCTGTCGTTATCTTACCTTTTAGGGATTTAAGATGTAATTATTTTATTTTAGATTTCTCAGTATCTCATACCTCATTGAGTCTGAACAATATTCTAAGTATTATGGTTAGGATCATCAATTTTTAATATGTAAAGAGAAAGATCAGTAACTAGAAATCTACTTCAGTAATAGCAGAGGCTGGCCTGAAAATAAAGGAAGTAAACGTCCAGTTTCTACTTGTGATGTGGTAGGAAACAGACTAATGGGGACAAGCAAGCCACCCACCTCCGCCTCTCCTTTTCTCTCTGAGCTTACTCAGTGGTGGCAAAGCCCATGGTTAGCTACTGTGATCTTTGCCTCATTTTCCCTGAGAATTGGGGCTGTTTTTTTTTTTTTTTGAAGGCAGCCTGTCTGTTTTGTGTCATATGTAGCACCCTATGTGTTTTGTTTTGTTTTTTTTTTTTTGAGCAGACTTAGCTGGTCCCAATGCTTCATTGAGCCTGAAGAATATTCATGGAGGGTCCCTATGAACTCTTGTCTAAAGATGGTGAGAAAAGATGAATTTTACAAGAGCATCATGTAGTTCCCCAATAGGGTACCAGTGCTGGCAAAGGAATTAAAAAGGACAGGAACATCTTCTAAGCACCACCAGGGGCTGCAGGTTGAGGTCAGCAGGTCAGCATTTGGTTACTGGGTCAGGTAGCAGGTGGTGGAGGGTGCCGTCTTGCATATTGTGGTGTGCAGTTATTTTTTATATCATGGTGTTTGTTCAAGGCACAGTGTAGTACACTAGCACCCAGGAAAAGAGGCTCCGGTATGTCCATGTGCAGCATGTCTGGTACTGGTTTATTCTGAGGATGTACCCTTTCCCTTGGCTTGCCCTGGACCTTTAAGCGTGAAGGCTGCAAAGGTGAGAATATGAGCAATTGGGATGTTTGGAGTGTTACAGTCATAGGAGGAGGAGGGATCATCAAAGCCACATGGTTCTTTGGAGCAGGTGGGACTGTGGTGTTCCTGCCTGGTGTCTCTGCTTTGCTCTGTGTCCCCAGTTGGGCCATTCTGTATCTTGCAGAGGTTTGCTCCAGTAGGTGGGGAAGCCACTGCCTTAAACTCTTGGTACACCATTTGGTTAGAGTTGTGTTTGTCCCGGTGGGCATCAAGCTACTGACCCCAGTCACCAGGGTGGGGGAGGTTCACAGACCTGGTCTCCTCAAGTGGGGGTGCTGGTAACTTGGGGGAGCCAGGCAGGCTGCCAGGGGCTGGTCAGTCTCTCCTGCTTCATTCTCTTGTGGGTGAGTCAAGTCAGTGAACTCATTTAATTTAGGGTGTAAGTCAGAGAGAGCACAGAGACACGGTGCTTAGTCAGCACTTATCATGAGAACTAAGGAAAACCAAGAGATGCACTCTTTCAGACAGAGCTTATGAAGTTCTCTGTGGAGTCATTGGGTAGGAGTTCTCTTGCTTTGACTGAGTGGTCCTGGTAGACTGTTTAGTCCTTGTTGAATACTCTGTCACATTTCCTTGTGCCCACAGACTCGGGCATTGGTGTGGAGTCACTTTTGGAGGAACCTGCCAAATGAGCGGTCTCAGAAGTACAACCCGTGCTGCTGTGTGGGCCAGAAGTCTCATTGGTTCATGTGGAATAGAGTGGAATGAGGAAGACACTTCTTATTATTTTGATGTTTTCCAGAGACCCACTGCTAAGGAATTATTGAAGCACAAATTCATAATCCGCAATGCAAAGAAAACATCCTACTTGACTGAGCTCATCGACAGGTACAAGAGGTGGAAGGCCGAGCAGAGCCATGAAGACTCCAGCTCAGAGGACTCCGACGTGTAAGTTGCCCTGTTGAGCTCTCCATGCTGTGTGGCAGGCTGTTGGCGTTTGTGTATGTAACTGTGGCTGAGATAGGGTGTGGCCTGGGGCAGCGAAAGAGAGTACAGACTTTGGGCCATGGCCAGAGGAGGTACCTGGAAAGAAACTTAGACCGAAGAAAGTGGAGGAGGAGGAGGCAACAGGGACAGGATGCTGGGAGCACAAGGATAACCCCAAGAAGCACATTCTCAGTCTCCATGATGTGGGAGTCTTCGAGACTTGGGGCTGGGCCAGGGGAGGCAGCTGTGGAGCATGCGCTGGGGTCATTGGTCTGGACAGTGCAGCCCCTGGCCTGGCCCTGTTGGTGAACTTGGTGGGGTTTCTTTACCAAGGGAGACAGATGGCCAGGCGTCTGGAGGCCGTGACTCTGAGGACTGGATCTTCACAATCCGGGAGAAAGATCCCAAGAATCTGGAGAATGGGACTCTTCAGCCTTCAGCCTTGGAAAGAAATAAGGTGCAGTAGCTCCTACACACTCCAGTGCCGATGCTCACCAGCCAGTGGCACTGTGGGGTCATGTTCATGACAGACCTGCCATGGGAGGGAACGAGGTGCTCCTCCAATTAAGGTGCAGTGGCTCCTACACACTCCAGTGCTGATACTCACCAGCCAGTGGCACTGGGGGGTCATGTTCATGACAAACCTGCCGTGGGAGGGAACGAGGTACCCCTCCAATTGCTCTTAGGGAATTGACAGGTTAGAGATTTAGTTCTGTCTGAGCAGCTGAAGACTGACATGTGGTCCTGAGAGAGTGTGGGTGTCTGTCTGATCAGGGCTGAGTTGTTGTCCCTTCACAATGTGTCACTGGGTCCTCCTGACCCTCGCCACGTGGTAGAGATGGGTGTGGAAATGAAGTTTCACTTGTGAGATGTATGAGTATCCTTTGGGTTTAGTCATAACAGCCTGATATTTCAGGCCCTTAAGAACCACTATGTTGCTTTTGATACTTAATATAGAGTTAATTTTAATGAGGTGGTTTTATTCCCACTTAATTTACAAAAGGCTGTGTTATAAAGGTTTTGTGAAGCCCAGTGGTATAGTTTGTCAGGCAGTGTGGACCAGTGGTTCCACAGGCCTCCTGATGAGGTAGTAAGTTCAGAGGGGGCCTCTCGTACAGTGGCCACATAGAGTGCCTGGCTTCAGCCTTCTAGGGTTTCCTCAGGGAAAGCCTGCAGAGCAAGTGTGTGCGTCTACAGAGTTCACTTCTGGCATCTTCAGGTTATCCCCTGTGGGTTCACAGCTACAGGTGTGACCCTGTTGTAGAGGCTCACTCAGAGTGAACAGAAATTGTTTCCTCAGGAGGAGGCTGGAGAATGCAATCATGCCTTGGTAGAATCTTCACCTATCTCAGTGTCGTCTGTGTCTAATGGCCCCCTTTTCTTTTCTTCCCCAAGATGAAAGACATCCCAAAGAGGCCTTTCTCTCAATGTTTATCCACAGTTATCTCTCCTCTGTTTGCAGAGGTAAGATCCCTGGCTGCCTTGGGGGGGGGGGGCAGGGGACCATGGCTGTCTTTCAGTGGGTGCCTGGTAGTACAAGTTGGGAGCATTAGAACACCTAGCAGAGGCAGGCTCAGCATCTGCATTGTGTCTGTGCTGACCACTGGCCCTGGGCCCTGCCTTACATTAGCCAGGCAGGTGACTAGGAGAAGCTGTATGGATTTCCTCATCTGTTAGAACTACCTCAAATCCACCAGAGATGATGTAATATTCTGAATGTTCTAGAGAACTGAAAGGAAAGCATCTCCGTTTTGTTTTGTTCTTCCCAGGTGTAATAGTGGTAAATAGTTGAGTGTTCAATACTCTTTATCTTAGATAATCATCAGAGCTCAACAAAGATGATTATCTGTTCTCCAACAGGCAGGGACAGTGAAGCCAGGGTGTTGATGCTCCCTTGCTGTCCTGCCGACGCCAGGGGCGGTCACTCACACTAGTCACATGGAGCTCATTGATTTTAGCACCGTCCTGGTGAAAGGGAAGACCCTCGTTCTCCCATCTTCCTTTGCTTCTGCTTTGAAACACACAAGTGTGGGTCAAGTCAGAGGCAGGTGAGTGGCACATCACAGATTAGTGTTGAAATACTATGCTGCGAAGTGGCAGGGAGTGTTAGACACTGAAGCCTGACAGACACTGTCACAGTGTGTTCTGCTTCTGTGGCCTCTGCAGGGTCAACCTTGGCCAGTCCCTCCATGGCCCTTAGAAACCGTAGTTTTTATTTAGGGCAATACCCTATGGAGCCAAAGCAGAGTGTTTTCTCAGACATTTGCAAAGAAGTGGAAAAGGGAGACTCTGGAATATTCCACGCTATGGGTACTTCCAGGAAAAGAACTTGAAGTTGGTCTTCAAACCTGGAAGGTGCCTACAGTCATAGTTTTGACTCTCATGGGAGCAGAGGAGGGTGCTGTGTGGTCCCAGGACTCAGGGTTGCCACATGTTTATGTGAGGACATTTGACAGCACTCTTGATCCCAAAGTACATGTGCCTGAAGTTTACACCCAACTCGTAACCATCAGGAAGGGAGCATTGGTGACCCGCACTGTGGCTGCCAGGTGACACCAGAGTTGTACGTGGTAGACATTGATAGTACTTTCTGGGTGAGACAGAGGCTGCGCAGGAAGAGGAAACTGAGTGTGCCATCAGATTTGTGTGTGAAGATGTGCAGAGTCACTTGCCTGTGTTCTGGTCTGGAGGAGCCATGTGGGCCCCTGTCACCCAGTGTGTACCTACTGTTCACAGAAACCCAAGATGGGGACCCAGAGTGACTCAGAAGTCATGCCTGGGCCCTCGTCAGCCTGGCCTGGTGGTGGCAGCATCAGGGCCTGTTTGTCTCTTTCTGGAGTGCTTGCTACCCAGGTCTGCACACGTTTCATGCAGCTCTTCTGTGTATTTTCAGCTGAAGGAGAAGAGCCAGGCGTGTGGAGGGAACTTGGGATCAATAGAAGAGCTGCGGGGAGCCATCTACTTGGCGGAAGAGGCCTGCCCTGGGATCGCTGACACCATGGTGGCACAGCTTCTGCAGCGGCTGCAGAGGTGACTGGCCTCTGGGCTGAGGATGGGTTGGTTGCAGGAGGGGAGCCTAGTGGTGCTGGCTCTGCTTCTTGGACTAGGAAGCTGTCACAGCTGGGCGTATCTCTTGGATGCTCTGTTCCTGTTGTCCCCCAGACCATGAGCTTACAGTAAAGCCTCTGAGGGAGAAGGCTTTTTCTAAATTGTACAAATGACAGAAGTGAGTCTGGAAAGGACCACAGAGTTTTGGATTTGTAGCTCTTGCCAAGAAATGAAAGATGCCTTAAAACACTTCTGCTGCATGCATCGGTCTAATGAGCAGAGAGATAGTGAGCACCTCACCCACCTGCTCACTGGGAATTGCATTTGAAGCACGTCCAGGTTCCAGAGGCCTTGGTGCAGTGCGCTCTGACCCTGCCTAGAGCCTTGCCTTACAGGCCTGTGCTCTGGCCTCAGGGAGCTAGTTCCTGTCCCTACCTACTGGCTTTGGCCACATTGCCTCCATGTTGAATAGCTATTACTGTTTGGGATAAATTTAAAAAAAAAAAAAAAAAGATGGTTTGCCTGCCTGTGGGCCCCCAGTCTTGAGGCCATTGAAGGAGGTAATATCTTTTTAACAATTTCCCCGATTAGATTCTAAAGGCAACAACACATTACAGAAATACAGGAAAACACAGCTTATAATTCAGTCTGTGTGCTCACCCAGCTGGTCTTTGTGATCTCCCTAACTTGGATCACTTTGTATTTCCTCCCAGTGGCATTTATTTTTTCATTTTTAAAAGGTATGTCGCAAACAAACAGAACTACACCCAGAAACTGTGTTTATTTGCTACTACCCTGCTTTTTGTTTCCACTTCTGGAGCATTAAAGAGTGACATCTTCTGTGATGTATGTGTAGTCCCGTGTGTGCTTTGGTCAGAAGTCTGAGGACAACTCTGAGGCTGTGGTTCTCTCCTGCCACCTTTTGGATCCAGGGTCTGACCCGGGTCATCAGGCGTGCCTACAAACACCTTTTACCTGCTGATGCCTGCCTGTGTTGGCAGCCAGGACTCGGCCTCCAAGTAGCTGGCACTGCAGGCACACAGCACTCAGCTTGTCACCTTTAGAAGTTTCGCATGTGGTTCAGAGCCACATGAAGAATCTATTCTAAAAATATTTTATTGATTATTATGGGGTGGGGATACATGCGCCATGGTACATATATGGACTCCTCTCTCTCCTTCCACTTCTGTGTGGGTTCTGGGATCGATCAGGTTTTGGCTGCCTGGCTCTCAGAGCACCTTTGCTGCTGCCCAAATGAAATGATTTTGATTCTTTGGATCTTAATATTGAAAAGTGTGGGTGCTCTATCTCCCTCCCCCCTTTCTTTTGTGGCCCTGGGGATTTAATCCATGGTCTGGAGCATTGCTGTGCATTTTTCTACCATTGAGGTGTATCCCCAGTCTTTTCACACATGGAATTTTAAATTCCCTAGAAACTATTCCAAAAAAAGTAAAGAGGAACAAACAAAATTTTTATATACTTTGATAATTTCCTGCATCAACTTATAGTCATTATAAACAATTGTCCAGTAAGATATTTTACATTGTTTTCTTTGTTTTTAAACCTTTGAAATCTGGGATCTATTATGCATTCGCTATCTTTCTCAGTTCAAACTCAGATTTCAAGTAGACACTCCGGCCTTCTATGGAGAGTGATGAGTGCTGGGCTCCTGATCTTGCCTCTGCAAACGTGGCTGTGGCTTTCTCTGTCCCCCAGGTCCTAGCAGCCAAAGAATGATGCTTAGACCATGACCATCACTCAGGTCTGCTCCCAGGGACACTGTTAGAAGTCACTTCTGTCGGAAGCCTTTTCAGAGCTTTTCTGTCTTAGTCTGAATGGGCTTTGGGATCCGGTAGTGACCACAGCTCATCCACTCACAGAAGCAACTCCCCCCATAATGAGTCACTTGTGGTTGACATTTGAGCCCTGGATGCTGTGGTTCAAGTGTGCTGCTATGCATATCATGCAGACCCATGGGTGGGTGTGTGACACTCCTTACACATGTCATGGCCGTGAGTGTGCAGTGTGCAGCACAGCAGCTCTGGGTGGGGTGTGTGACACTCCTTACACATGTCATGGTGTGTCAATTTTTGGGAGATTGAGACAGTCTTGGCCATGGTGTTTGCACCTTTAGCATTCAGAAGCAAGACAATGGAGCCTTTTTATTTTGAAAACAGGAAATTACATGGGCCCTACCGTTGTGACCAGTTATCACCATCTTTTCTGTCTTCTAATACACTGCCTTCTGATGTAATATACAAGGTATTCATGTAGACATATAGGCCCTCCTTTGCACTTTTTTTTTTTTTTTGAATGCTGCTAGGAAGCCACTCAACTGGGCTTCATTATCTTGTTGTCCCAAAGAACTGCTGAACTTGGACTCCCGATAACTATAGGTGTGTGTCCCTGTGCTCTCACTGTGTCCTTGGTTACCACCAGTTTCAAACAGATCCTGGGCTGGAGAAGCCTCAGTGGGTAAGGTGCTTCCTGTACAAGCAGAACCTGCATGTAAAACCCAACATCCACACAAAGCCTGCGTGTGGTGGCACAGGTGTGTCATCCCAGCATGGGGCAGGGGTGGTGGCCACAAAGACACAGGTAGATTCTGGAGGCTTTGCTGGCCAGCCAGCCTAGCCAGAATGCCAAGCTTCAACCCAGGACAAGATGCTGGAGAATGATAGAGGCTCCACAAGTGCTTGCATGGCTGTGCGCAGCTCCACATGCAAGTGCAGACCAACCTAGCAGCGCACCCCACCAAGCAGGGAGATCGCGATGACAGTCCTCTGCAGGAAGGGTGGACAGGCCGGTTCACTCTCCATGAACAAGTATTAGGAGCGCTGTGTCGTAGATCTGTTACCTTGTTCGTTCCTGTTCTGCTGGAGCCCTTTATGTAAACAATGAAATGTTTTGGTTCTTTGAAATGTTGCCCTGTCAGAGGGTATGGGTGCTGATTTCTCTCTGCTTTTTTCCCTAGGTATTCTCTGAGTGGCGGAGGAACTTCAGCTCACTGAAATGCCTTTGGCATTTGGGTTTGGCTTTTCCTTTCTTCATCTTCCTTCTTTTTAAAGTCAATGAGAACCTTTGCCGACCCTGAAGTGGTGTCTCGGAGGGGCCCTCCCACAGCACCGGCACCTGTCCAGGGACAGTCCTCTTCATGCCGCAGCCAGATGGAGTCTGTCACACAGGGTGGGAAGGGTCTACTCCTTCAAGCAATTATTTTATTTTTTTATTGTTTTTAATTTTAATCATAGTGCACATACTCAAAGAAAGTATCTTTAAACACAAAACCCCTGAAATGTATATTTGGATTATGATAAGGCAATTGAAGACATGCAACCTCAGGTATCCTGCTTTATATTGATAGCTCCTCCCCCTGGAGACAAGCGAGTCGCTCTGGTGGATCAGTGTACAGATTGTATATATCGTCATTTTTACGGAAACCCTTTTGGCGCGCATAAGAAATCACTGTGTACACATTGGCCAAGTGCTTCTGTAGATAATGTCTGTGGAGTAAATATTTGACAGGCCAGAACTTGAGTTTATTGCCTTTATTACATGTAAATTTTGAATTTTGTGACCAGTGATTTGGATTTTATTTTGTATTTACAGGGTCTGTCCTTAATAATAATCCCCCTCCCATCATGGAACACTCCCGTTTGTACCTCAGCAGATGCAAGTTTCCCTCTCGTTTTCCCAACCCC
The DNA here is from genome assembly GCA_907164525.1 of Lophiomys imhausi. Classification (NCBI taxonomy): domain Eukaryota; kingdom Metazoa; phylum Chordata; class Mammalia; order Rodentia; family Muridae; genus Lophiomys; species Lophiomys imhausi. The sequence goes on along the minus strand of CAJQZJ010032066.1, from coordinate 5,957,645 downwards.
CCTTTTGGTACACCTGGAAGCTTTCCTTTTCCATTGATGGTACTGTTTCTTAGTGTCTTCAGTTGGAGCATATCTTGTCTCGCAGAGCTTTAAATTATTAAGTTTTTCCCAGATTAAGTGCTCATCTAACTTTTGTTGAGTTATACCGCTGTGTCTGCCAGATGTACCGTCTCATCTGACTTTTCCGTTGAACCTTGTAGTAGAGCTGCATATCATCTTTCCCACCTGAGAGTGTCTGAATGCTTACACGAATAAATTTTATAACTCACTCATTTTGCATACTATTCTTGAAACATGGCTTCTCAGAGTGGGTGTGGTGTCTGCTCTGTGCATGTGCATGATTGAGTAAGCGTGTGTATGTTGAGACACGGTAAGACTCCAGGGAAAGCTACCCAGATGTCAAAAAGCCAAATGTCCGGGTTAGTTCCCTAGGCACTTTGTGTGATTTGTCCCTAAGATATGTGTGGCAACTGCTGCGGGATTGCTGAAGCCCTGCTGGGGACTTGATGGAGGTGGATATATGGCTACTATCAGCCAGACTGCTCCTTCTGTCACATACAGCAAGGCTTCCCTTGGCAGGGTGGGAATTCTTCGGTTCTCAGAGCCGTTCTTGACAGTATTATGAGAGCTATGTAGTGTTTTTGGTTGTTGATGCTAATTATTGACCCCTTGTTGGAGGGCTAGGTCTTGGTAAGACAAAGTGTTTTTGGAGTAGGAACTTGGTGTGAAGTTGGGGGCATCAGCTTGTGCTGGCTGTGGTGCCTCCCTGATGTACAGGAAGGCAGGCTGACCCTGGAGGTGTTGGTGCAAGACAGGGGTTGAGGTTTAGTCAGCGGGGCTGTGCTTCAGACTGTCAAATTGTGGTTTATTACAGGTGGGAGACGGTTGGAGGAATGATTTAATGAGGGGTGCTCTTTGGTTAGGGGAAATAGAAGCAATTTTTTTTTTTTGAAATTTTGAGTCTTGTTTTGACTACATGTATGTCTGTGCATCACATGTGTGTAGTTCAGTTGCCTTGGACGCCAGAAGAGGGCATCAGATCCTTTGGAACTGGAGCTGCAGGGTTGTGAGCTGCCTTGTGGGTGTTGGGAACTGAATCCAGATGTTCTGTAAGAACAGCCCGTGCTCTTAACTGCTGAGCCATGAGTCTGACCCCAGCACTGTGTTGTGTTATAGCAAGAATGTTACCTGGAACTATGAAGTTTGAGAATATTTTGTTTCTAGAGTACTCTGTACTGGGGTGCCATGTGTGTGCCCATGAGGCTTGATGTAAAGACCAAAGGCTGTGACAGGAGAAGTCACTTGGAAGAGTCTGTACTACAGTATGCTGCTTGGAGCATAGTGACGTGTGTGTGTGTGTGTGTGTGTGTGTGTGTGTGTGCGCGCGCGCGGTGACCTGCTGAGTAGACTAGTTAAGCATAAGCGTCTCTTCTGCGGCGGTCAGTAGACCGACCACAAGGCAGTTTCCTTAAGGGGTGATTCAGGAGTCACTGAGAACCTTGCTGGGGACACGAGTTGACAGTTTAAAAGTGGATTGCCTCACTATACAGTGTCCTCGGGTTTGTTAGTTTCTGTAGCACAAAATCAGAGGAGATGTTCTATGGATGTATTGTTTAGCTCAGCAAGCTGGCATTCATGTGTGTACTTCTAGTCTTTTATTTACAGCAGGACGTGCCTCAAATCACAGGCTATTGTGGATAAGCTCAGTACAACCAGAAGTCCCTCAGTGCCAACTGTCTACAGCTCACAGACACAGAGCTGCTGGGTGCCAACCATACTGCCCGCCTGGGAAAATGAAGCCTCGAAGCAGAGTGAGGCGGCCAGGTGCTGACTGCTCAGGTCTGGCTTATGACAGAGGTTGTCATTTAGTAGCCCGGGGCACCCCTGAGTGCTGAAAATGCAGGTGTGATGGGTTGTTCCCATTACTGCTCTGTCCTGGGGATCACACCCTGTGAGGTGGGTTCCTGGCACTTGGGGTTCCCTCATGGAAGAAGCCCAGATCTTGAGTTGGTCATTGAGGTTCCTGGCTTATGTAATTTTTTTGCAAAATCTGTAATCGTATATGCATTATATTTCTTAAAATGCCTGACTTCTGTGTTTCAGCCACAAATTATGGTAATGAAGGTGGAACACTAGAGTGAGCTCATGAGCGCTCATGCTGTCAGGCAAGGCCAATAAAGCTCTTGGGAAGTCATCGTTGTCAAGTCTTTTTGTTGAGGGGTCTGTGGAACTCTTGTCTCTTCTAGCAGCTCTGGAGTACACTTGGCTAATCTTTCTCTGCAGTTAGGTGGAGACAAGTGCCAGTCACGTGGGAACCACATGTCCAGCATACAATTTGGAATTACACTGCTGAAGAAAGAAATTTTGTCTCCAGCCCTTTGAGAATTTGGTGACTTAGATGGAGCCGGTTCCCAGCACTGTCGGGTGCCTCGTGATGGGGTCCCCCTGGATGACTCAGTACTGTCTGGGGGAGTGTGAAGACCTGTCCCCCTCTCACTTGGGTACTCACTAACGTGCTGCACTTCCTCGGGGCCATGCTTTCAAAAATGTGTCTCAGTGTCCTCCCCCATCCACCCAGTAAACAGCAGCGCCGCTGCCCCCCTCCCCCCCCATACAAAGACGACACCAGGGTGGTGGTTTTGCCCTCAGACTTCTATGTGCTGGATTGTGGCGTGAGGTATTTTTATTCCCTTTTGTTAGTACTTAGAGCCATCTGTTACATTGTAAGGCGAAGGGTTGACATATCTCACTCCTCATTGTGAGTCACGGACACCAGACATCGGTCTTCAACACTGGTGGGTGTTTCTCAGGTAAGATGCCCTTGCTGGACGGTAGAGGCACAGGGAGTGCTGATCTGGCCAGCTTGCACTGTAGAGGGCTCTCTGCATGAAGGGAAAGACAGCCACCTAGTCACCCTAGAGAACGGGGAACAGTTTCCCACTGGGAGGCTCATGTGGCGCCCGGCAGCCAGGTCCCCAGAGGGGTCTGTCCAGGGTGTGGGCTGTCACCCTGTCTGCACCCCATGCCCAGAAGGAATGAGTATAGAAAGAGAAAGACTTGGGAGACAGGCATGAGAGATACTACTAGAGAATGTACAGGTCCAAACCAAACCACGCTGTCAGGAGAAACTGGGTCCAATCACCAGGGCTGGACCTGCGTACCATTACCATACAATGCTGCTCAAGAACCTCACTCACCGCCCCGTAATGTAACAGCACAAGTGACCCCGGTCGCCAACGTACGGCTTCTCATGCTTGTGAAACAGACATCAAAACACCATGGCCAAGAGCCCTACTGTACACACCACACACGGGACAGTGACGCCCACGTATTGCACTGGGTATCTGCTTCTCAACAGAAAACAACCCCACCACAGTTTGTAAATAGCAATCACAAACAGTTTGCTCAGTTTCCACTAGAGAACAGCGATGGCAACCATGGTTTCTGGAGCCAAACTGTTCAGTGGGATGGAGTGTGCCACAAATTGCTTATTAGTCAAGCAACGCGAGTCTTAAAAATGTTCTATAAAAAAAGTAGAAAGATTGGAAAAAAATGAAATCCAAAAATGATCTCATTTGCTTAAGACTGCGCCATGTGTTGTGAACACTGGAAAAATGTTTGGAAAATCGCCGTCTGCAGGCGAAAACACAATCCTTCCCTAAGAAGAGCAGTACACTTGCCGTGCCTTCAGGTGAATGGATGTGTGGGCCCTGCACTGGGGTGCGCTTGCAGGGCAAAGACTCATTTGGCACTCTTGATGACAAAGTGTCAATACTGGCACAAGCTAAAACGCCCCCACGGGAATGGCAAGACAAGCCCCCCACCCCCCAGGCCTGGAGGGGAAAGGCTGTTCCAAGGAGAGGTTAGTACTAGAGTAGGCATGGTTGGGAGGTGGGTGAGAACCACTGCAGATCCTCCAAGAGAGTAGCCGTGGCTGGGACAGCCAATGAGTGTGTTTAGCTGTCAATACAGGTGAGATTCTTTGTGACTCAAAATGTGGGCTCTAGAGGCTGAGCTGGTAGCACTTCGGATCACTTCCATCCACCTAAAAAACAGAAGGACGGGACGTAACTACCTCGGGTGACTTTTTTCATGCCTATATCTGGTTTGTAACAAACGTAATGCCGTTGCACATTCAAACACGACCCAGGGGAAGACCGGAGGTCATCAAAGCATGTCCCATTGCTCAAGCAGACGGTCCCTGGAGTGGTTTTAGAGGAACCATGTTTGGCAGCCATCAGCACATTTCCCATAAGGTGGTTTCAGAGACATTGGGATTGCGTCCCCACATCGTCCTGTCCCACTTCATCATTTTGTACCGTTTGCAAGGAACTGGGGCAGCAATGTGTCTAGGACATGGCAAGTCTGTCCACTGCTAGTTGTCATAGTTAAGGTTGTTACTAGCACCAGCTCCCAGGGTTCAGGGATATGTTCAGAGTAATCTGTCCCAGTTATCTGGTCCATCGTGCCCTGACTTCAGGTGAAGGTGGCCATTTACTCAGGATTCAGCATGACAAGGCTGCATGCCTTGGACTCATCTTTCCAGTTGAGGATCTAGACCAGTGGTTCTCTTCTAATGCTTTTATACAGTTCCTAATGATGTGGTGACCCCCAACCATTAAATTATTTTAGTTGCTACTTCATAACTGTAATCTTGGTAGTTATAAATAGTGCTATAAAAATGTCTTTTCTGATGGGTCTTAGGTGATTCCCTGTGGTGGGGGTCACTGATTTAGACTGGGAATTGCTATCTTCTGAGTTCATTTTCAAGCAGTTGACTTAGGGCTGCTGGCTGAGTTTCATTTACTAGGCATTGCCATTGTTCCTAGTTGGCCTGCTGACCTAGGAATGCATTGGGCCAGTGAGGGTGCAAGTACCCTGACAAGTTGCAAGGCCAGAAGAGAACTTACTCCATAGATTGGGAACTGATATGTTGGGGCCCCTGATTGTAACTACACTCCAGTGACCTCTGCAGTTTGTGGTACTATGGGATGTACTTCCCAAGAGCCCAAAGTTTCCACTTGAAATATGAATTTCATGAACAGCTTTAAGTCAGAGTTCACACCCAAAAACCTGGCTGCCAATTTTCAAACTCTTGATCCCTTGGGTCTCCTAATCAGCTTTTGGGTCCCTTAGGACAGCCTGTGTGCACCGCCTTCCCCTTATGTGTATCTGCCGAAGCTTCCTGGTACAGTGCACACTGTAGAGGACCAAACACGGTGTTGGCATGTGCTAACCTTACATGTTAACGACTGTAATAACTAAGGCAGTTGGGACTGCATCTGCTTCCGAGATGCCACGCTGAGGGGCCGGAGAATGACCGCAGGCCTACAGAATGCACAGAGAAGAGCCTGACACCAGGAGGAGGGCCACTGTTCCGCAGGTGGGCTGTGCAGAACCAGAACACCTACCTTTCAAATGTGTATTCGCTTTCAGCCCTGAAGTAGTACACGTGGGACTTGAAATGCAGTTTGAACACGTAGTCCTTGTGAATGTTCTCAGACTCTGATGGAATGGTGAGTGAGTAGCCCAGCAGAGGCAGGCTGGCGAGGGGGTGATTGTCCTGCAACAGGGTACAGGGGTGGCTTTGAGGAAGTGGGCAGTGGTATGGGGTTACAGTCAAGGACTCCAGCTCATGAATAAGTTGAACCAGAAGAAGTCAATCTTGGATAAAGTGCCAGGGTTCCTCTAGGAGGGATATGCTCTTGTGTCCTCCCTAAGGGTCAGTCCATTAGGACAAGTCAGGCATCTGGTTAGGAGACCACCCCTAGGAAGGTGTATTCACCTTAAGATGGCAGAGTCTCCACCCCATACACAGTGCAGGGTCTGGAACCACCTTGAGGTCTGCCTTCCCGGTTCTCCACTTTTTCTTATCTACTTTCTACTTTAGAGTGCTGGCCAGTGTTTAAGTGTGCCTTTAAGCTTCCTACTAATGCTTTGGGCTTCCTTCCTCTTTATAAAGCTCTACTCCCCTCCCAACTGTTGCTGACTTCCATGCCAGCCTGTCTTTTTCCATTCTCCCATGAGCCGAGATTGATAGCTTGCCCACCCTGGTGTTTTCCTTTTAAATGCTATAAACTATACTCAAGCTTCCATTTTGGCCCATTCTTCGTTCCCGAGTGTCTACTTTATGTCTACTCAACAGGGGATACCCCAAGACTTCTTTCCTGCCCTTTTAATTCCTCAGTTGGCAGAGTGAACTAACTCATTTTTGCACACTCCCACAGGGCAGCATCAAGTCACCCTCTTCCCTGTCAGCAGCAGCTCATGAGGAAGCTCATCTTTGAGCAACTGGGTGTCAGTGTTCCCTCAGAGCTGAAGGTCTCCAGTGCCTGGCCCTGGAACCCAGGATTTCCCAGCAGCTGATGCTTGGTGCCTGACCAGTGCCTCAGGAGAAGGCGCCTGCCAGAGCCGCGTGTGTTCATGAGGCATTCGCTGTGCTTGAGCAGGCACACTTCAGGTCAGGGCCAGCTGCCCCACGTGGAGCACTTACTTGATGGGATTTGTAGAAGAACAGGCAGAAGTTGGTGAAGACTACCCACAGCTTCTGCCATCCGTTGCTGTTCTTGAACTTCCTCAGCAAGTTCCCAGACAGCTGATTCTGAAAGACAAGTGGGGCGAGTCAGGAACACAGGTCCATGGCATTCGCTGCATCTCAGGAGTTCAAGTGGCCTCTGGTGGGGACTGGAGACCCTAAGCCCTGAGGACTGGAGGCCCTAAGCCTGAAGACTGGAGACCCTAAGCCCTGAGGACTGGAGGCCCTAAGCCTGAGGACTGGAGGACCTAAGCCTAAGGACTGGAGGCTCTAATAAGCCCTGAGGACTGGAGGCCTGAGCACATGGTCTCCACACAGGCTTATCATTCTTTGTGCATGGAGAGGTCATCAGGGCACAGGTTAAGTTGTGCCCTCTCGCAGGTGTTGAATCCTTTCTGCAGTCACCCTTGAGTGTGACTTTATTAGGGAGTAAGATTTAGAAGAAGGGATCTCAGTCCTATGTGAGTGGTGTCCTAAGGAAGTGCAGGTTAGAGTCAAGGATGACCAGCCAATGAGAGTACTATAGACCTGGCTGAGCGCAGGCTGGGATTCTGGGTTTCTCACCATAAGAACTGTGAGAAGTCATTTTAGTCACTGGAATTCTGGTCTTTACCCTGGGAGATCAAGGACTGGAGGAGGCCCTCCCAAGCAGTTCTATGCTGCCACCTGGTGGGAAGCCACTCTCCCAGTCCCTGCTTCAGGGCATCCTTGTTGAGTCCTGTAAGCATTCAATCTTTGAGGTGTGTAATGAGGGCAAAGACACAGCAGACATCTGCACCATCTCCCAAGGAGTAAGGAGGCCTATCTACCCTCTTGACAAGCCAACCTTTTACCCCGCCATCAAAGCAGCATTTGCAGAGGGCACTAAACGAAGCCAGGAAGTGTGTGGCAGTGAAGGCTAATTAACACCACCCAGCAGCTCACTGAAAATGGTTAGATTGGCAAAGTTACCTCAGTTCAAAATCCCAGCAACAGCTCTGCAGCAAGGAGCACATTCTGTTCCTGCCTGAACTGGGTTCCCAGCCCCCACATCAGGTAGATCACGACAGCCTATGAAACTCAAGCTCTAGGGGGTTCAACACCCCCTTAGAAAATCTGCCAAAAGAAAATCTTTAAGATATCTCTAAGTTTGTTTTACTCCATTTTTGTAAGTGCTGGGGCCAGGAAGGCCCTAGAGATGGAAATGCCTACAAGTTCTGTCCTTTAGCTGTTCACACTGATGGAAGCAGAAGCCAGCAGGTGTGAGCTGAGAGAGACCCTGCGCTGAGAAGGCATTCTGCCTGAAGAGCTTCAGCCATCTATCCATCTGGCTGCCACTACCTGCCTGCAGGAGGGGAAAAGGGAGTCCTGGGCAGTGGCAAGCCTCATTGCCCATGAGACAGGCCCTCCCTTCAGAACTCTTCCTCTACAACGTCACTGCTCTGTCATTGTGGTGCAGCCCCAGCGAAGGTCCTTGCAATGTCTGGTCTGTCGCTTCCCACTGCGCTCTGCTCTCTTCTCACAACTGTGCATGTAAGCCAGAGCTCACACTCACAAGGGCGGCTCAGCCCCATCAGTCCTGGGTTTGAGCCTCAACAGCTGGCCCCTGATCTCACTGCTATCCACAGGGACTGACCGGCAGTATTGTGTCCTACAACCTCAGCCTCAACTGCAGCTCTGACTCTTCAGGTCTGACATCCCCTACCTCCAGGACCAAGGGATGTAATCCAACCTGAGTGACTTTTTGTTTTGTTTTTTTTTTTTCGAGACAGGGTGTCTCTGTGTAACAGCGCTGGCTCTCCTGGACTCGCTCTGTAGACCAGGCTGGCCTCGAACTCACAGAGATCCACCTGCCTCTGCCTCCCAAGTGCTGGGATTAAAGGTGTACACCACCACCGCCCGGCTGAGTGACATTCTTATAAGCAGATATTTGAACACAGACCTAGCGGGAGGGCCATGTGCCCACAGGCCCATATGGGTCAAATGATGCACATACAATCTGGGTACAACCTCTGAGAAAGGAGATTTCTCCCGAAGCCCCCTTTATGGAAGGACAGACCTGCATGTCTAGTTCCTTGAGAGAATAATCTGTTTTAACCAGTGTTCCTTGCTGGTATGGTAACCACAGGGACTGGTTTGATCCAGACGACTTTCCAGAGACCCACTGTTTGAAAAGACATCATCTGTCCCAAAGCCCCGCTGGCTCTCAACTGCAAGAATGTGCACTCTGCTGTCACCAACTCCCACAGCCTTGCTGCTTTGGTCATCATTACACCATCTACAAACATGTCTCCCAGTGTTGATGGTGACAAGAGGGAGAACTGAAGGGAGCCAGACACAGCAGTGAGGGGACATTGAATCTACAGGAAAGGATGCTGTCCAGCTGCCCATGGCACGCGAAGCAATGCATCTTGGGAGTGGACATCCTTGCCAGGACAGATACTAGAGAGTGACAAACCAGCTAGAGTTCCAGGAGTTTTTCAAAACTCTTGTATCATTATTGCCTCTGGATATGGTACTTGTCAACAGACTGGTCAAGGGGTTGGGTGCAGGTACAGTAATTCCACAGGCCAAGAGGCAAACTCAGGTGGGATGTGATAACTGTTCAGAAATGTTAAAAACTGGGTTCTGGGCTGAGCTGGACCAGCCTGTGGGCAGCTTCACCAACCCTGGTCTATACACCTCTGAGTACATAGACAAGGACAGAGTCCTGCCCCCTCCAGAACCCTGGTGTCAGGATTTGCTGCTTGAACAGCCCAGGGTCTTGATGAGAGGCAGAGCTTAAAAGTGAAGCATCCTAGCAGGAAGGCATCTAGGAAGTGAGGCCAGGAGAACCCTTCCTGGCAGCATCACACAGCCAGCAGCCGCAGAGCAGAACAGCTGCAATTGTGGGGTACAGTCTCCCCCAGGAAGGTCTTCGAGTGTGCCTCTGCTACCTTCAATCACAGATCCCCCTCTCTACCATGACATGTCTCACCTGGGATGCCCTCACACACAGACCAAGATGAAGGGTGACACAGAAGCAGGGCAGCAGGCCAGCAAGCCTCTCATCAGGCAGGACTTGGAAATGTGCTCATAGGACACCAAGGCTAGGCACCCTCCCGAAGAAAGGAAATGTGTGGGAGGGTCTCGGCTGGGTCCCCTGGAAAATGTCTTCAGGCAGTAGGGAAGTCATTAGGCTGATGTGAACTATGAAGGCCACTTGCAGAGCACAATTCCAAGGCTCTTGAGAACCTTAAAGAACTGGTATATCTCCAATCCCTTTAGAACAAAGAACCAACAGACCACTACTGTCCTTGGCTCAGGCTTTCATGTGACCTCATGTGGCCCAGGCAAGTCAGGAATTATAGAACATTGTATGTTTTTTTTTGTTTTTTTGGCTTTTCGAGACAGGGTTTCTCTGAATGTCTCTGGCTGTCCTGGACTCGCTTTGTAGACCAGGCTGGCCTCGAACTCACAAAGATCCGCCTGCCTCTGCCTCCCAAGTGCTGGGATTAAAGGCGTGCGCCACCACTGCCCGGCTAGAACATTGTATGTTTTAAAGAGTGAGCAGAGTCTTTTCTGTAGACCACACCCCTCAACACGGGCCCAAGTTTGAAGATGTAGAAGGCATGGGCAGCCACAAAGTGGTGGGGCCAGAGAGCCTTGCACCAGCACGTGCTGTTGGCAACAGGACAGGTGACACCTTTGCTGTTCTCAAGCTTGCCAGGATATGCAGTGGCTACTTTGAGATGGGACATGGAAAGGTCTATAAGTTTTGAGCATAGTGACCCAGTGGAAGGCTCATCACCTTCAAAGCAACTTTTCAAGCATGAGTCACTGAGCCTATCTGGAGATGACCCTGGTCCCCTGGCATGTGTCTTGTGAACTGTACCTGGGCCCTGCGTGAAGCACCTCATCCACTTCAGACCTGGCTGTCCCTGGTGTGCCTGACTTCCACACAAGCTACACTGGTGTACGTGAGCAGAGTCTACCCCTTGACTAACTCCATGAAAAGAAAGAAAATGTGGAGAACAAAGGAAAAAGGCAAGGCTTACAGGCGGCAGGGAACCAAACGCAGGAAGGGCTGTGCCCACGTTCACAAAGGAAAGGGCCTGCTCTACCCCTGCTGCAGCTGCAGGCTTACACCCTTAGGTTTGCTCCTCTGCTCTGGGCAATCCCACTGGACAGGGCTTGCAGCGGCCAGTCCGATCAAGGCTGGAGGTGACAGCCAGCCAGCCAGCCACGGCCCCCTGGTCCCAGCATACCTCTGCAGCAATGCTGAAGTCCACCATGGAGACGCTGGTGTTGCGGTGCCAGCACACGTGTACCATCGTGTTGCCACGGTGAGGCGCCTGGCGCTCCAGCGAGGTCCGAGATGCGCTCAAGTCATCTTCCGACTCCTGGTCAGCCGGCGTGGCTTCATCTGGGGACTCTGCAGTGAATGCAATGAATGGCAGCATTGGTATTCTCCCCTCCATACAAGCCTTCCTGTTGCTCCCTGGAGTGCTGGGAGCCGATCCCAGTGTGGGCCCCCCAAGGGGATTCTAATGAGGCCTCTGTGGTGAGGAGCACCCTCTCAGGAACCCCAGCCCTGGCTGGAATCCTTCCTGCATGTAGACACAGCCTGTAGCCTGCTCCCCTCTCCAAGAATGGCCGCTAAGCCAGGCAGTGCTAGCTTTGGAAGAGATGGCAACCCAGCTCCTTCACACTCTCAGGCAGGATTTGCTTTCAGACAAGGTAAGTTTCTTCCACTTTAACACTGACCCCGTAAAGCACGGGTACTCCTCTCCTGCTGGGGTTCTGACCGCAGCTTGGTGCCTCCCTCGGTGGGCAGTCCTGTGGCCATGGCTGCAACAAGGACACACCCACATCACTTACTGTTGTCAGGGGGGCTGCTGGCCAGAAGCTCAGGGGTGGGCCCACTGCTCTTCTCAGCCAGGTCAATGGCCATCTGGATGTCCTCCATCCATCTCTCCATCTCTGACCGGGAACTAAAGACAGAGGTGACGTCAGCTTTTCAGACCAGGGCGGTCAAAGGCCAACAGTAAGTGGTCAGGTTCGGGCGTTACCTGGCCGCCACGATGACGGACTGCCGCTGGCCCCGCAGGGTCAGGCAGTGGGGCACGCCCCACTCCTCCTCACTTTCCTCGACCTGCAGAAGGAGAGTTTATCTAGTCACTGCGAGCATCACACGGGCACTCAGTACAGCTGTGGACTCTCACCAAACCAGTGTAAGGAGACTCAGAGGAGGACTCAGGGCCCAGAGGAACCTTTCCTATAGTCAGGGAAGGTGCTCTAAGGCAGAGGTACACACCGAGTTAATTCCCTTTGGTGGCAGCTCATAAACTTCCTCTCCACCTTCTGGGAAGGGTGACATAGTGAGTCTAGTCCATGACCAGGGGCAGGTGCCCTGTGGACACCTGCCGTCCAGGAAACAGTGTGGGCCTGCCTGCTGTCTACCTCCGTGAGCAAAAGTTGGTTTTGTCCTCACTGAACAGGTAGCTAGGGCAGCCATGAGACAGAGAGGCAAATTTATACCATACAGCCCAAGATAACGTTCCCTGGATTCTACAGGGACCACCCTGTGCCTCATGTGCAGAGGTGGCAGTGTGTCTCCAGGGCCCTCCTTGCTAGTGGACCCTGAAGGACCTGCTCTTCAACGAGAGGGCATGCCAGCACTGGAGACTTACCGTCATGCCGTAGAGTGGGAGCTGCCCGTGGACTTTAAACTGATTAGATGCCGTCAGCCCCCGGCTGGTGTACAGCAAGACATCATTGAACTAGAGGGACAAGCACAAGTGTGTGGGTGGAATGGGTCCCTCTTACCTCCCAGGTCCTCCCGAGGGAGTGGACAAGGCCCTTCCTTGCCCACTAGCGACACGGTTCTGGGACGGTGAAGTACAAACAGCTTGCCCCACTTACCAGGAAAAACATGCGCTGTTGGAGCCCCTTCCCAGAGAGCTTGCTGAGGCTGCCCAGGCGGATGAACTCCTGTGGAGCAGACAGAGACTGGCTTACTAAGGGCATGAGAGTCTGAGCTGGTGCCTGGATTCTGGCCTCCTCACCCTGAACCCTGTCCCATGACAGGCGCAGCACTAAGTAGAGACCGCTGTATGTGTGCCTACTGCTCCTAGGCACAGTGCTCTTAAGTCACGGCGGGGTGCCGTGTCTCTTCTTCCCAGGGTCCTTTGGGGCAGGCAGCCAGGGGACAGGGAAGATGGTGCTGAGGGTAGCAGAGTCTTCTCCATGATCAACAGCTGTGGTCTTTAGGGACCAGTAGATGTTGAGTGTTAAGGAGCAATGGCAAATGAATCTGAGGAACTGCCTGTTGGGCTACGCTATCCTTGGACTCCAGACTCCCAGGACCATGCATCTCCCAGGAGCAGGCACATCAGCAAACAGTGTTGTGTTTTTAAGATGGGGTCCTATCTTTTTTTTTTTTTTTTTTTTTGAGACAAAGTTTCACCACACGGCCCGGCTGGTCTAGAACCTGCTATATAGAGCAGACTGGTCTTGAACTTAAGAGATCCACCTGCCTCTGCATCCTACATGCTGAGCTTAAGATGTAGGCCACCATGTCTGGCCTACGATGGGAGTCTCGCGAGGCTGGCCCCAACTCCTGGGCTTAACAGATCTCCTTCCTCCAGCCTCCGGAATATTTAGAATTATACCAGTGTCTGGCTACAAAGCAGTGTAAGGCTGGAGTAAAAGGCACATAAAATTTGCCAATCAGGACCACTGGTGTCTTCAGTGTTGCCTGACCAGAACTCACTGGTTCTAAGGGGTTCTCGTCCCTTCCCATTTTACTCAGTTCACTGTGAACGTTTTGGCGGCAGCTTGGTGAGTGCACCAGTAAGGCGGCACTTGGTAGGGACACACCAACTCCAACTCGCAAGGCAAGTGTGCAGACTCCCTTGGCACGTGGCTGGCACATCTTCGTGCTCCTGTGAGCTCCACACAGGAGCCCGAAGGTCGGTGTCATTCTCATGGTCAGACAGATGAACAAAATGGTTAAGACACTTGCCCAAGAGCACCCGCTGGCTCACGGGTGACAGAGCCAGCACCTGGCAAGTCCTTGTGCTTCCGGGCCGTGTGGCTGCCATTCCAAGAGGGATGGCTGCCATGAGCTATTCCAGGCTCAGAATGAGGTTGTTACTGATGTGGGGTAGGCTGGGCTCAGAATATGGCCACTGATACTTCCAAGCGGGCCTGATACAGCATCAGACCAATCCTAACAAGAAGCCCTAGCTGTACCGGTCTTAGCTTCTAACACTACTGTGGAGAATCGCACTTTAATGAGCAGGCAGGCCCAGACCTTTCTGGAGTCTGTCCCGTAGTGACCCAGACTGCCATCCTGAAGACTCAGATGCCTGTGCCCAGGCATGCAGATTGGGAGACCCACACAGGGTACCTACACAACAAGTTCTAAGCTAACCTCTTACCTTCTAACCACTACAAGAGACAAGAGAGTCCCCCATCCCCAGGTAGGGGGCAGTTGGCCTGCTGCCTTGCCGGGATTTCAGCACACCTGCTCTCTGCTTACTCTGGCCTTGGTCAATTGTTTTTACCTACCTAAGGCACACCCACTAGCTTTCCAGATGGTGTCTCAGGCCACACGATAATCAGTGATACCACACTAAATGTGCATTTAGTCCCTTCTGCTAAAGGGACTAAAATGGAAGAGACAGTGTGCCCTGTGACCTCTTTATAGGATCATTCAATCTTACTGACCCATCAGACAGGATGTGACCCGTATGTCACAGGAAGGAAGTTCCACCTATCTCTGCTAGAACTAAGCCTCAAGCCGCAGCAGGCTGCCGTGTGTGTTACAGTGCTCTCTTCACTGCATACGAAAGCCGAGCCGTGTCTTCACAACACTCTCTGCACCCAGCAGCACAGTACATATTTTATAATGTTCAAACCATATAAACTTACACTCAGTCCACCAACTTTCCCTAAGCGGTTCACAAAGATGGCAAATGAGGCTGGCTTGTGCTCAGTCCTGGTAGAGTAAGAGCTGAAGTGGACCCTGGGCTGTCATACCGTCTGAATGAGTCTCTCACACTTGCTTCCCAGCCACTTTCTTAGCTAGGTTTGCTGACAGGGTTAGGGTTAGGTACGCCCGAACACCCGAGGCTTCTCCCATGGGTCTTGAGTCACACGGATTAAAAGACGCCTGGGCAGCAGCTGGGGGATCTCTGGTAAGGTGCGTGTCATGCAACAGAAGGACCTGAGTTTGAACTGTAGGATCCACATGATACAGGCAAGCAGGAAGGCGTGCACTTGCGATTCCAGCGGGAGCAGCCTGGCTAGAGGGAGTGTCTCTGACATGGTGCCCATAGGGCAAGGGTGGTACAAGCGTAAATGAATGCGACTTGTCCACAACCATTTATCCTATGGAGCTTGTCCCACAAGTACACATCACCTGTCTCTGGCATTTTCCCACTGTATCTTCTGCGTCCACTTACATAAATTTAAAACGCACGAAAGCTTTCTTAAACTGTCTTTGCAATGTATGTGTGGGGGGTGGGGATGGGAGGATGGGAGCATAAATTAACCAATCAGGAGGCCAGAGCTGACCAAACACACTACAACACACGAGGTGTTCCCCTGGGCTGCGAGAGACCACAGTGGCGCAGCCAGCTTGCCGTTCCAGCCCGCACACTCTGACGTTACCCAGGACCGTGTGCTCACCCTTCCTGGGATCACAAGATTGTCGATGCCAATCAAATCTTTCTTGAGCTCATGCAGCTTCTGGAAGTTCTCCATCTTGATCATCGTCCCATGCAGCTGTGCCACCATCTCTGAGACCTCTGCCAGGGCAGCTGAGGAGGGAAGAAGCTGCAGGTCAGCGCCAACAGGGCTGGCAGCCCAGTGCTCGCTCCAGCATGAGCTTACCACAGGATGCTTTGTCCCAGCCAGTGTGGCAAGCCCCAGGCCTGCTCCCTCCTCAGACACCATCCCCCGGTTTGGTCCAACAAACATTTACTGGGCATCAGCAGGATGCGGGGAGGCTCAGAGGGGACAACTGGTGTCTTGGCCCCATGGTGCTCACCATGTACAGAGTGGCCCAGGGACAGCCCCTCTCTTCACTGGACTCTATGGCAGTCCCTCATCGGCGAACTACTTTATGTCTTAACAGGTAACACTTTTTTAGTCCATTGAACTGTTAAGGACAAATGAGCCCCACTAGTGACTAGAAAAACAGAATGCAAACTGGCCAAGCTTGCCAAGGGTGGCAGTGTCCCCTCCAATTGTGAGTGACATCCTCAAAGCAGGGAGGGGCCTCTAGCCATCTTATCCTGGCATGGCCGACTGCTAATGGCGGTGCTATGAGACAAGACGGGACACAGAACAGCTCAAATTCAAGTGTAGAGCAGAGGTTAGGGCACTTCCTACAGTAGGCCAGAGCTGGGAGTACTAGGTCTCCAGCAGGTGGTGGGGCAGGCCTTGGTTGGTTACAGATGAAGTTTCTCCAGGGTTCTTTGAACCTGATCCCCTCAGTGCAAACAGGGAAGAAAAAAAGTGTTCTAACTACTCTAGGACAGTGTTCACCTTCCCATAGGACGATCGAGATGTCCCGTGATAGAAACTGAGGCACTACAATGCTGGATGGTCTACAGAGACGCCCAGCGGGCACAGCCTGGCAGCACCCTGCTGTGCACAGCCGCAGCGGTATGGGCTGTCAGGCACCCTTACCCCGGCAGTCCCGAAAGTCGGCGTGGCTAGGAGGGTGGTACTTGCACAGCCGCTCCAGGACCTGCTTGTAGTGCATGAGCCGGTGCAGTGGGCGCAGGAGGAAGGTGTTGAGTGGCAGGTAACAGACCTTCTGCAGCTCGAAGTCTCGGCAGAAATGTTCCAGCCGCCGGGAGCCCTTGATGGAGGTCTCCAGGGCCTCCAAGGCTTCGCTGTGCTTCCAGAGGTGGGCCGCCAGGTGCTTAGGGAGGAAGGGTTGGCCCTGGTCAGCGCGCTCACATCCATGTGGCTTGTGAAAACTGAGAACAACTCTGTACTCGTGATTTTATCGCATTTTAGTTTTTGTATTTCACTATATCATTTCAGTGAGATGCTAAACATGAAATGAAAAACACTGCGAAGGCAGTGACCAGTTTAAGATATACATACGTTAGGAAACTGGATGAGCTGCAGAAGGAACATCGGAGGCCTAATGTTGATGGTAGGCATGCAAGGCCAGGCACCACTCTCCTTGTATGCACTTTCAAGGGCTTTGGGGGCTATCTGGGCTGATCTTAGTGGCGGGGCATGGGGAGGGGGAGAGTTCACTGTGTACACTAGAGACCACGAGTTAGAGAAAGACCTGACTTTCAGATGGGAGAAAAACCACAGGCCACGCTCTCCTGGTGATGTTATGAAGGGGACTCCAACTTGTGGCAGCATTGTGTGGAGATGAACACACTCAGTGAGGGAAGGGATGACAGATGTCACCTGGACATGTGCAAATGCCATTTAGTGCCTGGGCTGGGGGTAAGGCAGGAAAAACACAGTGAGCAGGCATCACGCGAACCCAGGACGCTACATCTCTAGAATCTGCTGCTTCCCTCCACACTTTATAAAGATTCTTTAATACCAACAACAAAACCACAATAAAACAAAACGAACAAACAAACAAAATGCAACCCAACTCACTCCTCCAACAGGCTGCCACTGGCCTCGCCAGTCTATTTTCATTTTGCTCACAGAGCCCCATGCTGTAAACCCTCATGGCTGGCACCGTGCTGAAATGCTATAGAAGCTGAGGAGGCCAGGCAAGCACAAAATGTCAGCCTGTAGAGTGAGGAGAAAGGGCTCGGCCCTCAAGGTGCTACTTTAGCTGTCCATGCCCGTTAATGGAGGAAAGGCACTGGGGGCAGGCACTTGGCAATCAGGTAGGAGAGGGCCACACGGCGTCTGGGCAACTGGAAGTCGAAGAGGTGTCCCTGGGGGTGGGTGGAAGGCCAGACAAGTGCCCCCTATGACTCCCGAGGCCCACAAGGAGTCCTGCAGATATGCTCCCAAATAAGGGGAATTCGATTTTTTTTTTTTTTCAGAAAAGTAAAGACTAGAATGGGTTGGGTTGGGAAAAAGCCTGAGGCACGAGAAGAAGAATCTCAGGAGTGGCCGATAACGGGAAGTGCACGGTAATCAAATCACATCAAGTAAAAAAGGAAAAGGCCAAGAAGCCACATCTGTGCCATTAAACCACAGGATATTCTGGAAAAGAGAAAACTCTGATGATGGGGACAAAGGGTCTTGCTGTCACAGCCCAGGCTGGTCATGAGCTCAGGGTTTCCAGCCTCAGCCCCCTGAGCAGCTGGAGTCACAGGACTGCGCCACCAGGCCTCACTCCACAGTGTACTTTTTTTAAATGGTATTAGTTAAAACGATTCTGTATGGTACTGTCATGGTAGGTGCTTATCTTCACCCTCAGAATGTCCAGTACCAGGATTGAGCCCCAGGTGGACTGCATGCAGGCTTAGACAGTGATAATATAGCAATGCCTGTTCATCAATCTTAGCTGTATTGATTACATTAAAAACCATGAATGTAGCCGGGCGGTGGTGGTGCATGCCTTTAATCCCAGCACTTGGGAGGCAGAGGCAGG